>OX122909.1:8609134-9057630 GCA_944738965.1 Nebria brevicollis
GAAGATTGAAAATTAAAAATAAAAGGACGCATTAATAAAAAAAAAATAATAATAATTTTATATATGAGAGCAGCACCAGAACAAATTTGAAATGGCTGGTGCAGTAGTGGCCGTCACACACAGTGACTGCTCGTCGCGACCGCTGGGAAACCTATATATATGGCCCTCATTCTGACATTTTTGCCATGTAATTTTATACAGACTCTTCATATTCGTGGGTTGGCGCACTGAACGAAGCGTGCGCGTGGCGGCCGTCTCTTTACCGAAGAATATTTAGTGCCATCGCCGAAATGGAAGTCGTTTGGAATTAAAATTCCATCCTTTATCATATATACGTGTATGTATGTGTGTGAGTGAATGAGACGCACTTAGTGACAACCATTTTGAAACAATCGAATTATAAAATACGTTTTGAAATAAAATCGTTGGTTCACAAAGCGCCTTTTGTATGTATGTACTAAATCTAAGATACTTACAATGCACATTCACCATGATTCGTTTGCTGACCGTTGGTGGCACCCCATTCGATGCTATGCACATGTAAGCACCCATCTCTGTCCGGGATACTTTCGCCAGTTTCAAGATTTCACCTTGGAAAGTCGTCACTGTAATCAAGCCAGAACATTCCTTGAGAACCACTGGTTCAAAACACATTTACTTTTATGCACAACTTTGTTTGAAAACATTTGTTTGCATCTTTAAAACTAAGCGCCACTGATTGCTTTCATATATATATATATTAACATGTGACGCATTTCCTATTAAATGCAGTTGCACTATATGTATACATATAACAACCTGAATTTCAATTGTTTTACTAAATGAAAAATAGAATAATACTATTTAAACACGAGTAGCTAATCGCTATTTTGTACACAAAAGAATGTATGTACATACATAGTCAGGTTATACGTATATAAAACGGGAAATGTGTTGTGAACATAGACGCTTAATAACACCAACTGAGTAATGGGGTGGGGGGAAGGGTGTTAGTTAGGGGAAAAAAGCGTAATGACTGATTTTATGTTGGGCAAAAAAGCCGTGGTTAGTCCATGATGAGATGAGGGCTAGTCCAGGTGAGATGAGCTTAGCGTGTGTATGTGTGTGTGTGTGTTGGCCGATAATGCAGAAAGCGTTCTGGATGGTTCCCACGAGATTGTATCGGGCGCGGCGTTGGACGCGAAGCTGCCTCGGTACAGTTAAGTTTTTATCGTCGCCAAATAGTGTATCCAAGCTATCTTCTGCTTACTTGTATATGTATGTGTGTGTCAGTGTGTAGTTTGAAAGTACTGTCTGTATTGCCATCAAATAGGAGAATGTTTTGCAAGAGATCGCGTTTATTTTTATTTAAAATCGAAACAACGATGCTGTGAATCGCGCCTGTTTTCAGGTCAAACAACCACCCATCTACCCACCCAGCCAGACAGCGGCTGTAAATCGAAATATACCTGTAAACGAATATCTCGCTTCATTTTAATTACTTTCATCAAAACTTCTTGTAACATAACACTATTAATTACAACTTTCGCGTTCAAATTTATTTATATACCCATTAAACATATTTAAATTACGAATTGAGCCTGAGACAAAACAACCATCATCGGCGGTCTATACGACTATTTAACACCTAGCTATATTAAAATTAGTATTCCATTAGTATAGTCGATTGCATTTTTGGTGTTAAGTATTTTTTGAAGTTTCATCTAATTCTACAACCATCACACGCAGCCATGTGCCCTAATCAATTCTAGACACACACTCAATGCCTAGTGTGCTCTAGAATGCTCTTTAGCCTAGTGGCTCTCAAACGAAGCAGACTTTTGCGGTTGTTCATAAGAACTAGTTTGAGAAACACACAACAACGCCTATTTCACGAATTACACTGGACAATAGCGTGGCGACTCACACCTTTCAACACAACATTCAATTCCGCTGTGTTCCGACGATTGTTTACCACTCGTACTATAATTATCCTCCTTTTAAAGTGTTTACCAATATTCATCCAATACCCCCACCCCCCCGAGCATCTCAAACACATATAAACATTGGTTAACAATTTTTAGTATTTTCTCAAGCTTTATTTAGAATATAATAAAATGCGTCGCGTCATTAAACGCTTTCATCGTGCTGCTTGCTCGGGAGACGATTTTCGTTGAACACATGTAACAGATTAAAGTTTGTGTGTTCCGGAACGTAACTAGAACTTGTGTTCACATAACACAAAACATATAAATCGACCCCTAACACAATCTAAGTCTGGTATGTTTATTATTTTTTTTAATTGTTTCGGTATGTTTTATGTTGAGATGAATGTATGTTTAGATGTATGAATAGAAATTTTAATAAGGCCAAAGAAAATGATCTTAGTAGAAGTTTTCGTCTCGTAGCGATATCTAACGTAAATGTAACGAATATTAAAAAACTTTCGACAGTGTAGACTTTGAAGTGTTCGTTTCTCAAAGAAAATCTTTGATTATTATCGAAAAGTATATTTTTTTGTATTTAGTCGTTTCATAGAAGATTATTAAAACTTTATAATCAAACGAATTTTTATAGCTTAATATCATGCTTTATTATTTCGATAAAATTGGTGATTTATTTAGTGAATTTAATCGATGGTTGACTGTTATTATATTAGAGTGATTGAAAATTGAGGCTTTGGACATTCGAAAAGAGTGATTTTTTGGGGATTTATGTGGGGTTCGGGCGAAATATAGGGAAAAGCCGATTGTAGTGTTATTTATGTTGACAGAAATGCATTTCAAAGGGATTTCTTATCGGGTCGCGCGCGGTCACACTATTACTATTACTAGAGGTATGTGTGTGTGTGTATGTTGTATAGAATGTATACTTTTGTATAGTTTTCGTACCCTTAGATGATCAAATCTAAATAAAAGGGTCAACATGGCCGCGTTATTTAATGTTATTTTAAGTTTTGGCATTTAAATAACGTCGAAAATCGCGAGATATGTATTCAAATCTCAAGCAAAATAATTAGAGTCGTAAGCTACAAACGTCTATCTCTATATCTATAAGGTAAAGTAGGTACGTGTATATGTAGGTAAGGAAGTTTCCTTTAACTTTACCCGACGTGCAATTCGCATTAATTTAGTCAAAAGCCAAATTAGCTTTCACTAGATATTACTGAATTTATATAAGCACTTCTCTTGCATTCATTATATAAACGTACATACACACACAAGAAACTTTTAATAAATAAAGGTAAAATGTATTTAGATTTTGGTCAATAATTACGAACTAAATAAGTGACCTTTGCACATAGAAGAAGCCTATAAGAGTAGCGTGGGTATACATATATGTAGCCTAAGTTATTTGCTGGTTTCATTTGTAACTATAGTAGGTACCTTTGACTGCCACCGCGTCCTTTCTGTAATTTCAGCGCTGTTGTAGCGCGAAATGGTCCCAAGGGGCTTACGGCCTATTAACCCCCAAACGCCCTAAACCCACTGACGTCACTGGGAATCTACCTTATGCCGTGTATCTAAGCTCATCTATAACTATGGACTGTGGTTTTTTTTTGGACCAGTATTACAATCAAAATTAGTAATTAAAAATCGGCGTAGATATATATATTTTTATGAATTGACCACAATGAATTATCGGCTAGTAAAACACGTTTTTAAGATACACGTAGTAATGAAGTAGGCTTAGTGTGGCAGTGCAGCCAACGTTATATAAAACAAGAAATAAATCAGCCTTTTCATCAGAGCGATCTTTACGAGGATTACATCGTTCTCTGAGAGTGTTTAGTGAGAAACGAAAAACCCTAGACCGAAAGATATATACACGTATATTCTTTCTTCATGCTGTATAACAAAGTTCACCAAACACACACACACACACAGACATACAACGAGTTAGTTACTTTTTCTGGTTTTATTTTAGTGTTTGTGTTTCGCGGTTGGTAAGCCTGCTAGCTGGCTAGCGAAACTCACTGTGCCGGGTAGTGCAATTCTTATTAGTTGTTGTTTAGAGTCAAAAGTTTTATATGGAAAGTTATAATTGAATTTTTTCAAGTGACAAACATAAATGTAGGCCCTTTGCTTTATTGTTATATTTATTTCTATTACATATATATTCTATCCACATCTTCTAAAAAAAAAAAAGCGTAGAAAATGTGGTTTTTTCCGGAAATAAAGTCGGAAAATCAATGTTGATTTTGAATTTAATCAGTAGTACTAATTGTAAGATGGTAGAATATTGTCCAACAAACGTACCTTTGGTCTTTTGACCGGTCACTTCCCTGATTACGATGTCGTGTCCGTCTTCGCGTCTCCAGAGGACATGCGGCTCCGGGGCACCGCGTGCCCGGCAGCTCAACTTCACCGTGCCCCCCTCGGGTACCATCACGTCACCGGAAGTCTCTTCGCTGATAAAATCAGGCGGCACCACCACATCTAAATACCCCACCTGCAACACACAAACATTTACCATCATCATCATTTTTTACTTCATAACTACACGAATTAACAACTCTATTCCCTAAACAAACCCCCAACCACACCAACCCCCTTGTCAAACATAGTTCAGCGTTGAATTTCGCAACATAAAAATATGATATTTTTATATATCACTTCGCATATAGAAAGTTTTGTTCGCGACGATAGTAAAACAAAGATTTTATGGTGTTTAGTGAGTGCACTGGGTGTCGGAGTAATCCACGACGATTTATCGCTATTATTGATGATTTGTTTTACGATCACTTCATACGGTACATCATTCTGTATTATATTTGAAATTATATATATATATTTTTTATAGAAAATTGATTGAAAAGTGAAAAATAAGTTTATCATATATCTGGCGGGAAATATTAAAAGATATGATGAACGAGTGTGCGCTTAGTTTTAGTAGTTATTTTTTTTTTTTGTGTGTGTCGATTAACAGGTGACTGTAGTGAGTTTTTTAAATCAAAAATAACCTCGTTATCTCCCGTCCGAAAGTTCCGTAAAAGTCAAAAGTGTCAGTATAACTCCGAGCTGGTTGTTATATTGACAGTTGTTCGTTGGCAGGGAGGCCAACTGTGCGGCGCTAAAAATGCTTGTTTTATTTTTCTTTCGACTCACGAGCGCGTTTTTTTTTGTTTTGTTTGTTGCCGCCAAGCAACGTTAAACGCGTCCGCCGCCCGATCAATCGCTTCTACAATGATTGATTGATTGATTGATTGATGGCGGGATATATGATGATGCCCCACGCCCCAGATATATATAAATTTACTTGTCACGATTGTCAAAACGGTCGTGATTTGTTGGTTGGTTATTTACGAATATGTCATACGTATTATCATATTTACATATAAATACATATGTAGCCGAATGGACATAGCACAAAATCGTTCTACTCTCAAACATATTTTATATAAAACATAATTCTCGCGTTTAGGAAACTTTATTCACATAAAAGTTACAGATTTTTCTTGCTAAATTATAGATATATATAACAGTTGTAAAATAACCAAGTGTTCCGGTTTACGCGTTCGTAGTGTTCCGGTCATAAATCACTATTAATAACCAATAAAATGGTAACTGTTGATTCCGAATCAATATTTTTTGTTGTTTATTGTCGCATATATTACATTTTGTATATATGTATTTGAGTACATAAATCTGTAATCGTTACAGATGCATAAATTACTGTTTATTTTATAATTATCTAGAGTGGCCTACAATTTTATTTATTTTAATACAAATATTATTGTGTAGTTTTGATATATTTGTGAGTGCGTTGTATAAATCTGTACAGACTTTTAACGTGACGTCATAGTCTGTAAGATTGGGTTAGGGATTAATTTTAGATTAAGAAATAACTCATTGTAAATCTGATGTCAAAATAACGTGTTACTCATAACGCGATTATATTTTCTCAACTGACGCAAACGTTAATCCCTCGCAACGTCGTTTAAGAGGGAACTGTTCGTTGTATATATATATAAAATGCATATAGTTTTAAATTGAGAAGTTTGTAAAAATAGGAAAACTAAAACGAGTATTATAGGTATGGAGCTCATAATAAATTCACAGTTTTGAAAAGTTTGGTGGTGACGTGGCTACTTGTCATCTGCAGTGTGCCCTATGGCTGCAGGTCAAAAATATATAAACGCACCCATTGTTTTAATGGAGTTTCTCGGTCGGCCACCCGCTACCACAGGGGCAGCACCGGCGCCAACATTGAAAAAGGAAACACTCCAGTTATAAAAGTTTCTAGAACCTCAGGCACTAGCATCAGTATATAACAGAAAAATAGCTCCGTCGAAAATATACGCGACAATAATCCCATCAACAGTGCACATATTTCGCAATTAACATACAAATATCGAATACTTAAGCCCCACATATACATATGTACGGGTTCCTTTTGAAAATAATCATCAAAAGAGAATTGTTTTACTTGCCGCAAAGGTTATAATAATTGAAAAATAAAACAATAGACACTGTGGAGCTTCAAAATTTTAATTATAGATGTCGTTCAGGAAACCTACGCTCTCTGACGTCACTAGCTTTTAAAATATATAACGCGTCGTCAAGGCTATTGATACATATTTTATGTATTATACTTAGCACTGATTTTACAATCAAAATTGACTAGAAATCAGGTCACAAATCATTTTACTAAATAGAAATTACAGTTGTAACATTTTTGGGGGCCCATGAAAACTAGTGTGCATCGAGAATATACATATCGTGTCTCATATAGAATTACCATAATATTATAACAAAGCCGACGTGCGCTAAATTCTCTTGGGAGAGCACTGATAAAAACCCTACGAACTAACATGACCTAAACCAGCAGTCCCAAACACTACCGACTATCAAAGAAACTTGCATTCATATGCATTAACATTCTTAAAAAAAAACAAATACTGTAGGCCACTCTAGATTATTATTGTAAAACAAACTTGAAAGCTTTCAAATTAAATGTACACCTTATCATAATTTTAATTAAATACGAAATAACCATTTACTTAATAACGTCTTTAAATATCTGCAATGGCTTGTACTCTGCTTTCTTATACGTTTTAGATAAGACGCTTAATAAATTCAATTCACCTGACTCTTCATTGGGTCCGTGTTGATTTGACACATATATTGTCCCCTGTCTTCTTCCTGCACGCTTCGTATATGCAGATTCCATGTGGTGTGGTCATTGTGCGAGACGGACACCCGCGGATTGTGGGTGATTACATGATCGTGGATGGCCTGGATCGCTTTCGTATCCGCCTTCACCCAACCCACCTAATAAAACAGTCATAAAAAGCAACAAAAAAAAAACATTCACTTAAAGTCTTAAAATTGCTTCGTTTCGAACCAGAAACAATTATTTGCAATGTAAATTTAGTTCTGACAAGGGTCTTTTGATTATAAAACATAGATTTGACTGTAGGGTATACATGCACACAAACACACACACACACACACACACACACACATACATGCATCAGTATATGTTTTAGGAGCATTTCTTTCGTCAAAGTTGACCAGTTTGTTGTGGTGGTATAGTGTGTGTAAGTGTGCTGATATATTTGTGTGCTGGTATGTGTTTTGGGGAACGTTTCTTTCTTGAAAGTTGACCAGCCTGGTGCTTTCCCGCTGTTAGTGCTGCGTTCACTGTTGTTATAAATGATCCGAAGTTGTCGACAGATTGTGAAGACAGGGAAAATTAGTTTCAACAACAAGAACATCCGGTTTATCCCAACGCACTCTTCGCGTATATACAACGCAAATAAATCATAAAATAAAATATTACCGTTTATACTTTTATTACTATATGTATTACACTCATAAACAATAGTCAAATATTATTTAAGCTCACATTCTTTATTAATAAACAAATAAATACAGTTTATTTCATTTAAATCCAAATATTACAATTTAAAATTCGCGCTTTAATTAAACCCTGTGATGCTATGCTATGCGCACCTTTTCTGGTCTGATCGTGACTTGACTGACATTGCATATGCTTTGTCATACCGGTCATACCTATCAAATTTTACAGCTACTAATTTCAATGTTTCTACATAAAAAACCACGAAATAAACTGCACTACACATCAAATTAACTTATTTGCAACGTTAATTACCATTTGGTCTAGTTGTATATGGCGAAATTATCGAAAATCGCAACTTGAAAACTACGCGTTAAGGTCACTGACCCTAAGCTTGCTCGCTTGGTTTTAGCGTTGTTAAAATGTGTCTAAAATGGGTTTTCATGTGTGTTTAGAAGCGAAAACATATGAATATTTATAGTTTTAATTGTTTTTATCGATTTCCACATTGTTTTAAGTGCAATTTTATGCATTTTACGTGTGTTTGTATTATGCTACATGTGCAGCGGATAAAGTTGTATAAATGTACAACGTATGCTAAATACATATTATACATAATTAATTAAATTATCTTTGGCATTTTGTTATAGGGTTGCTGTACAATGAAGATATCCGGTGCAGTGCTATCGGTGAGTTGATTTTTATATTGAATCATGTATTTTATATTTCTTGGAATTTGAAATGTATTTTAGATTTTTAATCATTGAATTTCGTTTAGAGCTTTTAGGAATTGCAAAATGTTGTTAGTTAGGATGTAATTGTTTCCGGCCCCCGGTCGTTTTTACGAGTGTTTCGCTAGTGGTGCGGGTGTTCCTCAAATGAGTTCCTGGAATTGCGCTTTAAGGAGTGATGGCGTCTGGACATTACGCTATGTGAGTTTACATTTTGGGTACTTTTGTAATAGTTTTAACACGGATTTTTAATTTGTTATACATTTGCAATAAGTTTTCTATAAGTTATAGAACTTCTGCTATTTTTTATTATTTTTATGTTTAATGTTGTTTATGAATTAAATTTGCTCTGTGACATCTAGGGTTGTGATTAAACTAGAGCAGTTCATAATATTTTCATATGTTTTAAATTAATATTTATGAAGTATTATATTCATAAATCTATTTATTTTAATATACTTGATATATGTTTGAGCACTGAAATATGATCACTATTCCGTTATGCGTTCCAACAAATTTATTTATTTATAATATCAAATTATTCTGATATAAATTTTCATTAATTACCTCTCTTCCCACTTACACGAAATTTTAATCAAATATGAAAATAATACGCGAAAAAAAAAGCGAGCGTGAAATTCGGTGTAACTTTACATTAAAAACCAATTTGCACCTTGTCGTATGTTCATATTGAGAATTGTGATATTTTACATACATATGTCCATTTATGGATCAAATTGCTTAATGTACCTTGCACCGTATCACCACATCGAAAAACATTTAGGCGAAAACGGCACCGGAAATGACTGTAATATCTACATTTACAAATAAATCTATGGTTTCCGGATAACGCCACATATACAAATCTATTTTATATATATATATGTCATATAGACATACATCATTCTACTAACGGTTTGGTAGTTCTGTAGGGGGGTGAGGGAGAGGAAAGGGTTTTTTTATGTATAATTTGTTTATAAATTCGTAAATCTATTTAATAGTATTTGAAACTCCTCCTTTTGTCTATATATCTTTTAAGTTTCCGTCGAATCTACCGTCAAACATTCGACGTAAGTGGCCGACGATATATTCCCGAATCACCTACAGTCACATTTGCAGAATTGCTACCAAAATTCGTAAAGTTCGATTCGTTTAAGAAACTATTTTAGTTTGAGAGATACTTTCGTGCCGCCTACTGGAAGCTGGTGCTGCCCTCGCGGCACTGCCTATAAAACTAGGCAGCTGCGCTCGCGTTACTTATGTGATTCAGTGCCTCGTTTGCCGATTTGTATTCTATAGTTACCTATTCGCTTCTACACTCGAACATTCCTTTTGCGCTGATATATATATATATATATATTTTATTTCGAACAGTGTACTATATTTCGTTAAAGAATTTACATCAAATTAATAAATATTACTCGAAAATATGTTTGTATGAGCTTTAATCTTCAAAAGGGAAAAAAAAAATGTATGATTTTTTTTTCCTCGTCAATGTTAATTTAAAATTCGTATCAAAGCGAAATCCAAATAAATAAAATGAAAATATCTGTTTGGTTGTCCAGGTATTTGATGTAATATCGTTCAAACGAAAATCCAGCGAAAGAGGCGATTGTGTCTAAAGCTCGTTTCTGTAACATCTGATAATGGTTTTCGGGGTTAATTATTAAAGCTGTATGGTGGTGAATGGTGCCCGAATCGATTACCACTGGCACTGGCAACTGATGCCAGTGCCCGTGCGTTTTTCGTACTACAACATAGTACCTAGTGGCAGCTGTCAAAGTGAACGTGATCCGAAATACATTCAACATTCAACTGTCTGTCTTAGTTAACGCGGGTTGTTTCCACCATAAGAAATCCTTGCATTTCTATAAGTTATTATTTTGCATATCCTATTAGGCTTACATTTGAGTTCACTCCTTTTTACTAATTAAGTCTATTGGAGCAACTCAATTTTACGTAAGGGTGTAATATGTTATTTGAATATGTGGACTGTGGTTTTTTAATTGTATCAGCAACAGGTTCTCCTTCTCTCTCACATACACACACATGTACATTACATATAATATTTTATTCATGAAATTTCCTATATTTCTATAAGATTTCTATAATTTTGTAAAAATAAACATACATATTGCACATATTTACAAAAATATATAATAAAATGCACATGGTTGCGCATATTGGAGCGATTCGATAATTCTAAAAAAAAAAAAAAACGTTAAAATAACAGAATATTTCATATGGGAAAATTGCATGCGAAAATATCCACTCGTAGCAAAACCGCATCGTAACCTCAAAATCACGCTGAACGTAATAAATAATATATTTTCCAACAGAAACCAGACAAACTTCAGTCCACACTAAATACACTAAATATTCTCGAGTGACCGCTAGGTCAATTTTAATTGCTCACACACACACACACACCCACACGTGCACGCGTGTGACACATAAAGTCCCAGAAATGTGTGAATAGTAATATTTGTAGTACAAAGTGTTCAAATACTCATAAATGTATGATTATTCGTGCGATATGTATATGTATACGTATGTTTATTTTGAAACTGAAGTAGTAACTATACAAAATATACCTGCATGAGTTTATTTAATTTGAATAAATGTATATTTCGAGAGATGTTTTTGGGGTATGTGCTAGTTACTATATAGTTGAGAAAAATGCTTGTCGTGCCTCGATAAATAAATAAAACGCGATGCATGTTGCTGACTCACCCGATATCCTCCCAAATGGTGCACTAGACACCGAAACGTGGCATCACGTCCAATCGCCACCGAAAGATTTACGATAGGCTCCGCGAATTCGGGCTGAAAAGCTGAACCTGAAATCACACACACACATCAAATATTATCAACCATAATCGATTCATTTCTAAAACACACTAAATACTTTTCTATATATCCCTAAAGATCGACTAAAAGCATTTTGCACAGTGTAGTACTCGAATAATAATAATTTTCGAGTGAAATCCCGAAGCGTATAAATCTTATAATACCCAATTATTTCAATGATTTTTCCAAGTTGTATATTTATTAATTTGCCATACATGTAGTACAAATCTACTTATTATATTCATATTTTGTATGTATGTATGTATGTACAATTGGCAGCAGTAGTTGCAGCATAAATTGAAATCTCGTTGGGAATAACATTTAAATGAAACTCAAATAGACGAACGAAAAATAATGACCTACTCCGATTGCTTTTTATTTTATTTTACAATTCCTTCTTCTATTACACGCAATTATATTTATATACCTACCTATGCACATCTCATTTCAATATTTAAATCGTTTAAAATTCATAAATCCATACCCACTATATGCAAAATACAATTCAATTTACAAGAACCATTAAGAGACAGCTTCAATATTTATTTTCTGTTAATAAATAATATTCTAATCCTACTTTTTTTTTCCACCATTTAAGTAAGCATTGTGACGTCAGGATCCTTTTTTAAAGCCTAGCTCCCTAGCCTCTTGGCGTATATGTACTCTATTAATTATAATCATTTTAATATCGTGTCTAACGTCTATAAATATTTTTATTTACATAAAATATAAAATGTGTAGTAACAAACTAATTAATAATAACTTAAATACTAAAAACTAAGTACCCCATAAAAAGCAGGAAACTCATAAAATAATATCTAAATATTTACACATAATTCACCTCAAATAAAAAAGCGCCCCGTTTACTAAATATCTATACAGGTACTATGAAGTACACACACATATATATAGACACATAAATACAATATTGAATCACATCAATAACCAAACAATCCATACACGTCCCATAAGGCCGCATTATAATAGGTATACAGAACAGACAGTTCATTTAAGTTAATTACGCACGGAAGGACATTATAAATTGCCGCCTCCAATTGGTGGATGGGGGGGAGGGGGGCAAGTTGGTAATTTATGTCGACAGTGCTGCCACCTGCTGCTTTCAAACACAAACTTCCCTAGGCCCGTGCTAGTTTCAGAACTGGATAAATCACTATGCTGTGTGACTACTGGGCTTTCGTAGCCGTGCGATGCTCCAGCCGTTTTTATTGCCAAGTTGTCCGTTAGAGGAGAACATTTTATGAGAGATATGGACATATTTTGCTGTGTGTTGTTATTACGAAAGTTGAGAGGCAAATGAAACGGTCTATAATTCTGTAAGATGAATCTGTTAAGTTTTACACTTTCAGTATTCCATATATTGCCTAATCTGTCTATAACTCTTTATGATTAATCTGTAAAGTTTTTTCCAAAGACCATCTATGGTTCAAAGTCAATTATTAATATGTATAAATCAATTAATACATTTAAAACGCTTTTAAATAATTACAGTTCCATTATAAATGATCCTTTGTTTACTTTACAAGCTTAAATTTTATAGAAAATTGATTCGAAAAAAATGCTCCCAATATTCTTTTATGAATGTTTATCAAATATATTTTTCCAACAGTTCCTTTTCTTTTTGTGCTGTTTACAAGATAAACACATAGGGGCCAAAACATATTCACAAGCTTTATACCTATATAGAAGGCACAAGTACCAGAGATAGCACCGCGTGCTATATCTATGCAACATTGTATGTATGTATGTGTGTGTGGGTACAGGAACCGGAAATGCTTGGTACTCTATCTGTGCGCCCGTGCCACAAGCGCCTCTGGTGAGCGTAGCCGAAATTGTATGGCAGATTACATTATGGTGAAAAATGCACAGGGATTTTTACTTTTGCTTGTTTTTTTTGCCCCCCCCCCCCCCACACTCTATTGGGATAAGGTGAAGATGAAGTAACCGTAAAACACTTCAAGGACACCCAGTAAATATGAGATTGTTTTAAACATTGTTAGACATTCTATAAATGAGTTTATTATACGTACACTCTTACAGATTATCTGTATGGTTTTTCGTATATGTATACAAAACAATGTTGGCTTTTATATAAAATGGTTAGAAACGATCAATAAAATGCATTTGGTTTATCCGGATTATCAAGTTAATTTCACGGCAGACTAAACAGATTGATTTGAATATCCGGTTTTAAATTTTCCAAAGAAACGTCCCTTACCATTCTCAACAGTTTAGTATTTCACTTAAAAAAACACACACACACACCCACACACATTTCATTTCACATTTGTAATTTATAAAACGAGCAAATACTCCCTGAAACTAAAGTACGCAATAGTACAGTGCATAGTATGTCGTGGTATGTTTAGAGTTTATTAAAAATCAGAAGTATCCACACAGATGTGTTTTATCGGTTGAGTTTAAAAAATATTTCGTTATAAATCCGCGACGGTCGCCGCGCCACGCCACGCCACGCCACGCCACGCCGCACAATATGTCGTCTGTGCATCTACGCAAACTTTTAAATACATATTATATCGTAGGTATCGCACACAAACCTACATACACTGTTCCGAAAACGGCTACCCTTAACACTAAAACAGTAATCTTAATACTAAACATTTTACGATCCAATATTCAAAACTTGCGCCCAACAAATTGTTTCACTAAACATTTATTAAAAACCTTTTTATAGTTAGAAAACTGAATAGTGATATCAATTAAAAATTTGATTTATGAAAGTACATTTCACGCTCAAAAGAGACTAATTTACGTTTTAAAACATTCAAGTCCAATATTTGCACACCATTCAACAATGAGACACCAATCCAATACATTCTCCAACAAAGAACAAATTGAATGAATTGACTATCGGTAATAGAAAATCAAACGGAAAACTCGACGAAAAAAAGAAAGAAAAAAAAAACCTATTCACTGTGCATTGTGCATCAATGGAATGTTATAGTCATTTGAATTGTCCCATATAAGAACAGTGTACGTACGTATGTATGGTACCTTAGAACGGTAACTTTATCAAATAGAATTACGCTTGTTCAACTTCTCAGTCTGAGAAACAGAGGGCTAGAGCGACAGAGAAGACACTACCAAGCTTTGATTGAATAGTCAAAGTTTTGTTTCTATTCAGAGTGAATAAAAGAATCGCACTATACGTCCTTAATGACAAACTCTGATGAGCACCCTATCTAACACTTGAATCTTAATATTCAATAATGATCAAATCCCCTTAAATATCAATGAAATCGATATTTTTTAAGCTTCAGATTTAAATTCAAATTCTTTGCCGCGCCTCATTGACGTATAAGTTGAAGAAGAATAGCGACGTGCATTGAAGTTTAGGGCATGTGAATAGAGTATTACTGCAATTGACAACTAAAGTATTGTTTTTACGCGTTAACAAGAATTTAGAGAAGTGAAGTGAATTATTTTCATTTCCCGTATTTAATTTAAAGCTCAATTGCACCCAAAAAGTGCCGTTTTTACGTCGACAAATTAACTCATAATATACGTATTAGATTAGGAATCGAGTAATGAAAATAATTAAATGGTAATTATGTTAAATCGTGTTTTTTTTCTGGTAGCGTTGTATTTTATTAGCGTAAAATAATATTGCAATTTTTGAACATATTTGTTTTATAAAGTGCGAACAATTCCATTTGGAAAAAAAGGTACTTGCACTGTGCATTAATGCAAATGTATGTACTTTTAATATAGAAGGTATCCAGATAATTTCATTAGTAAAGTCGGGCACATTAAAAATATATAACAAAGTATATATATGTATATAATATTACAGACGATGCTTTAACGAACACGTATATAACGTAATAAAAAGTCAACACGTTAAATGTACAAAGCTGTTATACGAGGTGACAATTCTAGCACAGGGTAGGACTGGAGGAAATTGTTGTTTCTTATCTTAGTTTCTATGAAACATATAGGTTTTCATGGTAACTTGAGCAATTCTGCTACCCCATATATAGGGTATAATTATAGCTTTTGATGCACATCTTGAATTGTGTCGTATTTTTTTTTAAATAAAAACTATATTGATAATTATTAAAAATTAAGTGTATACTAGGTACAATCGTGCTTTAAAAATATATTTTGAACAGTGTAGACAACACAGGTACATAGAACACAAAGACATTTCTTTGAACATAAAATTTTAATGCATCATCAAAGTGTATTCGCAAAAAGGAATAATAAATGTTTGTACGTACGTACGTATGACATGTATATATCAGCAATAATATAAAATATTCCTTCTTAAAAGACGTGAAAACTACATATTTTTATTTTTATACTAAAAAAAAAAGGCACTTGTGCATATCTTGTTGTTGGGTTATTAATGTTGTCTTGCATGTGGCCGATTGCTTAATACGAAGTCAATCGGAAATGGTTCCGCGTTATCAGTTAATTTGATGATGATAATAATAATAATATTGATGATGGTTATTTAAAACACATTGTTCGTTGGCGTGCGCGTGATTAATGGTCTTTTAATCGATTGATTATCGTTAATTGATTGTAAAACATGAGTGCTCTGCCAAACCTGCAGCGACGTCAAATGGCAGCGACTTGATTTAAATAAGATTGATCTACTTTTTATGTATTTTTAGCGCCAGTACACTACACGGCACAGTGCAGTGCATTCGGTATTTACGACACCATTTCACATATTCCCGCACAGATTTTCAATCAATGTGCGATATTTTACATGATATTCAATCAAAATTTCGTTTTTGTTTTTCAATCATATTTATTATTATTATTCGTAGGTTATGTTTTACTAATGCGAAAATTTATGTTTTAAGGTAATTTCGCGGTCTATAATTCCAGTTTCTATCAGTAATTCAATGCAAATATATTTAACAATGATTCGGCGTCATAGAATCAGCAATTCGCTGTTCCGGGCATTACTAATCTAAAGTATACACGCGCGCACACACACACATACAGACAGACAGAGCGAGAGGTTTTAAGTGCGCGGTTGGTTCACAATTTATCAAGAAGCCGTTTTAATAACGCAATTAAATCACTCAGTCACCGCTGTGCCGCTGCCGTCGCCGCTGCCGCCATCGAAACAGAGCATGAAATAGAGGTTAGGGTATAAGAGGAATGCCATTACATTCAGCTGTGGCGAAAATCACGTAGATTTTTTATTTTTCCAACATTTTCAAAACGGCCAATTATACATGACGACGATCATCCAAGTAGGCACTGGAGCCGTTATTATTCCGACCAAAGTATTTATAATTGCACCTAAATATCAACCAATTCAAATACGAAAAGATGCCACCAACACTTTCATTATTTTACTTTACTTTACACAATTACAATTTCCTTCCCTAAACATTTTTAATTGTTACAAATATATTACCCCTTTTCTCCCTCTACCAACTCTTTCTTAGTCCTTTTTCCATTCTTGTTTTAGACTCTATGCTTCTTCCTCAGCCCTATATTAAAAATGTTTGCAGAAATATATCTATATAATAATATATTAAAATAGGTTTAAAATTTGCCTTGAAGGTTAGAAAACGTTTAGGAAAATGCAATTTGTCGACGAATTGCTGTTGGCTGCATGTACTGTTGGTAGTACCATATAATACATTGTTCCCGCCAGTAATACTATAACTGTAGCGATATTATTGCAATTGCAGATCTTATCTCAGCGCTATGGGCGATTTTAAAACAATCATAAACTGTGTGGAAAAATGACGAATTTATTTTAAATATATACAATGGTGCGAAACAGTTTTTATGTTAGGGAAAATTGCACTCACTGTTCCTGGCTATAATAATTTGTAGGTATTTAGGACAAACCATATAAATAATCTTTTCAGTTCAAGTTATCTTTTAAAAATGATTTACTATTTAAAACACACACACACACACACACAAACCACATCCGTAATGCATCCAAAGATAAACGTATCGCCACAATTTAGTTCCAAAAATAAAAATACAAACATTTCATATATGTAATATGTACATAGTTTGGCGAAACCATATGACATATCACATATGTTTTTGTGGCCAAGATAATAATATACCCATTGGATGGGTATCAACACACACACACACACAGTTTGGTATCGACGATTGGTGCGCGTTACGGTGGTCAGTTCGCCAACTAACGATAACGTGAACCGGTAATCGAAGTGATTTTATTTGTGTCCGTTCACCGTAGTGTAACTTAATTTATCGATACTATACCATATAATAGTGCCTTGGCTGCTTTTGTTGCCACTGCTCTATCTGTCTGCGTCTAACGCATGCTAGACGCGTATACTGCGCACTCGCTTCCAATGCAGCGCAGTGCGAACCATGACGACTTGTATATAGTAATGCTTTGCTGGTGCCTTCTAGATTTTTCCTCTGAAATTATTTATTGTTTCTCTAACCAGTGGATGGGAAACTGTTGCACAATATAGCCACTCTGATTCCTTTCTAACCATATAATATACACGAGCCATTTGTAACCAAACGTATTGTTCCTTTAGTCCTAGCGTCTAAGTTGTTATTTTATTAAAAGACACAACATTCCCACATCATTAAACACTGTACATAAATTACCTATAATTCATTTATTTAAAATACTTTTGATACATTTTATATTTATTTAATATTTCGTACAATAATATTGCAAAAATAAATTGTTTGGTGGATGCTGGTGTAGTAAGTTTTTACTTAAATACTAGACCGGAAGTAGGATGATTTTTTTGTATAGAAACAGGATGTTCGGGCGTTGCCATAAAATTTTCCCGGTACTCTATATTATCTATTTCGTGGAACTTATTTTTATTAAAAATAGTATTAACAAGGGCAGGAGTCGGAGGGGGTTAATTTAATATAGTTTGAATGTAGAATAATAATTGATTAATTGTGATAATAATAAATTTAGAGAGCGAATACTTTTGTGTAAAGTATTTAAACAAAACGATTCGGCCGTGGTTAAGTTAGAGTGGCATTGATTAATTGTATAGTTATGTACGGTACGCGGATACGTCATCAACAATTCGTTTGCGCATTTTGCTTCTTAAACTTTTGCCCTAATGGTTTATCAGATATATATATATGTGTGTATTCGACTTTAATTGTCTTAGCATCAAAATTGTTTCCGATATTATTTAGAACGTACCGCTAAAGTGCTTTTGAACGCACGCATCCATCGAGCAGGCTGGCAAGACAGGCATTTGTTGTATATTTCCAAAGAAATTGGCTCGTAAAGATTGACCACAGAATATCGTGCGCTACCTAATTTGAAAGGTGTGTTGGCAACCCTTGTGTGCCGCGTTTTATGTTCTGCGTTCCAGTGTAATAACACCAACAGTACATTACACAAATTAGCACTTGTCCTATACCATACATACATATACGGACGGGACGCTTACCAATTATCTACAGACCCCAGTTTTAAGAACCTCTCTTTCATTTACCCCAAACATCCCAACTCACCAGTCATTTGATTACACATAACATTTATTGAATTTCATATACAAACAGAGTTAACAATCTTAAAATTCTATATTATATGCATTTAATTCGATTTTCTACAAGTAAACAAAAAATATTCCAATCCTGATTATTCTCTTCCCTTTCGCCATTCACCCTCCCCCCAGCACTCCTGCTTTGTACTCCCTTGCCCCACTTCGCATCCCTTCTACATAGCTCTGCTAAAGTAACATACACACCCTAATTTGCGAAAAGGGAAAGTGTTGAATTGCGATAGCACAAGTAATCTACTTATAGAGGTGTCCAATCACGTCACCACTAATACACAGACGTATATGTATACCGTGTGTTCGGGCCCAATAGCACCACTAAAACTCGGACGCCATGCTATTTGGGTATAGCGATAGAGGTGATGCTGATAGAGGTGGGGCATGTGCATGTGTGTGTTAGGGGTTATTAATTTGGTAAGCTAACCACCAGTCAGACTTGGTTGGTGTAGCGCAAGGTACGAGGACCGACAGCGGCCTGTCAACTGAGATAACCGTAGTTTTACTGGAGTTATAAGTAGCGGATGTGGTGTCCCGGTCACGTACACTGCGTATACACCGAAGACCTGTGCATTTGCTTCTATTGATAACCGATTACCAACAATGCTGTTGCGAATTAAAAACTACTATAGGTATCACTATTGCAATGTTACGCGTAATTGTATCGTTGTAGGATTACCAATTTTAAACAACACTTATAGCAAATGTATCTAAATCTTCTTCTTCTACTTCTTCTAAAACAAGGCGAATTTAAGATATACGCTGTTGTGGAAAGAGGTATTTATTAAGGAAACTTTCAGTTTAATGCTCTGTTGCCAGAGCTTAGGCAGTTGGTCGTTATCCGTTGTTGAGTTAGGTACGGACTGGGGCAGCAATTTAAATTTTTAGTATTACTACATGTTGAAAAATACTGTTTGAATACATAAATTCACCAACTCGCGTATATTTATTTGCCAGTTAATAAATTGTGTTTCACGACTAAAATATAATTGAATCACAATAAGTCTTCCATCTTATAATATCTCCGCCAGCATCCGCATTTGTTTCAATGCGCACAGACATTAAAATGACATTATTCACGATGATGTAGCTCTCCAACGTTTCTTCTTTCTGTTTTCTACAGTTCACGATGACATAATTGCATGCAAATGGCACAACATGTACACGACCCAGACCAACAAAGCGAAAAACGAACGAAATATTGAAATTGACGGAAACGGAATTATACACCAACACCACTACCGGCACAACTAATAAACAGATTATCCCACAACACATTTAAGGAAACATATAAATATAATATATAAATGCTTAAACGATCTTCGAGTGTATAACAATGCAACCACAACCGCAACGTCTTCTAACCATTAGAGCCCCATTCCATTGGCCATCCGTTGCGTTTAGCGCATCCATAATTCAGTTTAAATGCAGTCAGGACGTCATCTCCAATTACTCTGAATAGAATTCGTCGCTGCTAAATAGTGTAACCATCACGAAGTATGTAATGCACGTATGTCTCTGTATATGCATTGCTTCTCATTTCTCTGTTTGGTTCGCACGTTCGCTACTTAACCAGATTCAGATGATGAACAGATGTGCAGATCGTTAAATTATTAACAATTACACTTGATGGTACGGCTTCACTACTTTATCTAATTGTTAAGCTACAGGACAACGATTTGCATATATGTGTTTGCTAATTGTGTTACTAACTTCATGTTACACATCCACTCGCGCTCATTTTTTCGTCCATAATTCGGAAAAGAAAATTATTGAGTTTGGATTTAAAATCTGCGTTGTCGAATTATAGAAACAACATTTTTTTTTTGTGTAGGCTTTCAGTGGTTTTGTGGTCTTAAAATATTTGGATGTGAGACCCCCCAATGTTCATCGAGCCCCAAAATGTCGGTTAGCGTGTAGCGGTGGGGCTGGTTTTGTTGATAATGACAAATAAATGCATCGGTGTGGAAAGTGGTCGATAAGTTTTAATCTGTCATAATTCAACCAGAAACATGTGCTGGAGCCAAACGCCATCATGGCCATAGATGGTCGTTGCCACCCCACACACTACTAAGGCTAATAAATAAATTCGGCGGCAAGATCTATAACACTGTGCACGAATCGAATGGCTGTGGTGTCCGCTACATAGATCATCCGACGAAAGAAATCATCGTTTTAAATATAATGCCTAATGCGATTTCACGTACGTGCTTCCCAGGCATAGAAGCGGTCAGGTATACCACCATCTATAGATTTATTATTATTCCAACACCATTTTTATATCAGTGTATCAGTTTATGGAATTTATTTTATTCCGAGTGTCGTTAGTAATTGAAACTTATTGGCCGATTACAGTTTGATTGCAACCGACACACACACACACACACGCATACGTATGTACGAATATTGGCTGACATGACATAAAGTTGAGTGGACGTGAGGTCAAAACGAGCAACAGCCATACTGGCCTAACGTGACAGGTGTCAAAAACTATTTCGACAGCTGCTCGTCTCATCCGAAACGTATACTACTATACATTTCATTCGTTCGAACAATTATCTGAATTTAATCCCTACCTTATTTTATAACAACCCTAACTTAGATCTAGTTTTATATTGTTCCTAAACACAACACACTCGATCCGTGTTTCAATTTAATATATTTCGCATATGCATCATTAAGCGAAATTTTACAGTGGATCACACACACACACATATCTTATTACTTTTGAGTTTAAGCATGTTATAAGTTAATATCGCGTGGGGTGGGCGGGGGTTTTGGGAGTTTACGGTGGTATTACGGTATAAACTTTATACGACATTTAATTAGTGGTAAATGTAAAATGATAAGCGAACAAAATAAAACTACAACAACTTGGTTGGTTGGTTGGTTGCTTGGTTCGGAAAACTTTAGCGATACATACATACATACATAGAGAGCGCTTCTCACAACTTGACTTAGTTTAAAAGTGGTTTTGACGAGAGAGAATTTGCTACATGTGAAGTCACTCTCTTCTCTCTCTCGCCCTATGTGTGTATTGTGTGGAATCTTAACATGACCCTATATAGTGAGCATCGGATGTAGTTACCAACTTAAAGCATGCATAGTATATGTTTATTTTATTTTAAAATTCTACTAAATTATTCTAATGTCATTAAATATTAGATAAAGAAATATGGAAATATTGGAAGCTTATCCGTTCTCAATAAGCTATAACCATTGAATGTGTGTGTGTGTGTGTGTAGAAATGATATTTGGTTATAACCAGGAATATGCGTGTGGTCCCTTATTTGGATGTGTGATCTGAATGGTGGCGCACAAATCTCACCATTTCGGATGCCGGGCACGGTATGGAATTGTGGGTAATGCTCACCTACACACATATAGATGTATGAGAGTGTTAGTATGCACGTAGTTAGTAACACAGCACGAAAGACAACATCTGGTACACAAACACCTCTTCACTTTAGTTCCCCAACCAAACCAACCAACCAGAATCCGGATGTACCGGATGTGTGAAACACTCGCCGGATATGCTTAATATGTGACGAGATATGGACAAATACTTGGCGGTGCTTTCTACTCAGAAACACTCTTAAACTTATTTTGTTTATTATTAAATTAAATTTAAAAAAAAAACACTTTACATATATGTATTTATTACACATTGGTTTATAAAATGTGTTTTCTATTTATAGATATTTATCAGTTTTAGTAAATCTATTTCCTTATATTTCTAAAATATGCTAGATGTTTGAAAGAGAAACGGATGAAAAGACGGAATGGTTATGGATAGATTAGGATCGTTATGGACGAATAAAATGGCAATAAACCTACTGGAACGTGTATGGAAAACGACTTTTGTCCAACTATATACATACATATGTATAGCGATTATCTACTAATGTAAAATCATTGGCCGCATGTGTACGAATTTCTTTCATCAAAACATATACCTATATCTAATATATATACATAGAAAACAAGTAGGTTATAGGTAAAGGTATATTTCATGTACTCCTGTTATTTGATTAACTCATACATGCACACACGTTCGTTTTATATCTATCGCACACACGCACACTCACATTAGCGCTTACATTTACAGTCGAGTTTCATAATTGACTCGCTGATTTTAATTAGTTTGCAGTGCTCACGTTTAATATTTATTAAATACGATCCTGGATGGATGCTGTTTACAAGCGTATTTCGATGCATGCAATCTCCTTTAAGCACAACAGTGAGCGCGGGGTACAGGGGAGGGGAGGAAAGATGAAAGACTAAACAACCTTAGCACAGTCATATTTGTATTTCATTCATCACTCGTTCACATATGCATTTATGTGTTTGTGTGTGTGTGTGTGAGAAAGAGAATGATTATTATTGTTGGATGGGATTAAAAAATAATTTAAATATTAAAAATAAAATATAGATGTAATGAAGGAGACGTTATTTTTTATAATTTAAATATTACCAAGTGCGATATCCCTTTGGGATAGATGTATTTAAAAATGTATGTTTCGACTGGGAGTATTTGCATAATGAATATTCGCCGCCCCCTTATGAAAACTGAAATCTGAAATATACATCATTATAATTTCATTAGTTCTGTAATGCTTTTAAGAAATAAGAAAAACACTTTCAAACAGTATTGCAGGTAGTACACATTCCAAACGCATGTTATATTTACAAATTTCGTAGCTATATACATAAATAATTAGATGTAAAAAAAAAAATGGTAGAAATTATAAAATCTTATAAATTCGTACTATAGAAAATAATTGTTACTCATAGTATTAATTAATTAATAACATGCACATCGCGGCCGCGCGCATGTATCATATAATATATCTGGTGATGTAACTGCAACACGTATATGTTATGTAATCTGGAATGTAATCATGTTTTGAACATATTAAACACGGATTAGTTGGCCCTAGTGCACCTGATGTTACCGTTATACTATACTAATATATAGTTACGGTCGCTCCATTATATAGACCACCCGAATTTACTGTCATTATATGAGCGATTTATCAAATTCACTATTCAAAACCTTTTATGATTACAACAATTCATTGTTTAAAAACATATTAAGAGTCATTTTCGTGTGGCGCTTGTTTCAATGTTCAATTTTGGTGGGAAATTTTTTTTAATAACTCATCAAATAAAAAAGTTAGTTTGTACGCCTGATCAAGTTGAAGCACCCTGTATGTATGTATGTATATATTTGACTAGGTGTAATGTTGAGATAACTGTGTGTGTGTTAGTGTTAGCTGTGGTGGAGTTCTCGGTGAAAACCTCTAGCTAACCAAAGATAAATGCGATGTCGCTACCCAAATCATAAATATCCCTAACCCAGACCACTGATGTGGGGTTATTACCACTTGGCCTTTGGTTACCAACACCCAGTTATACCAACATTTACCAGGTCACATTGCATTATTTCATTATACGTACATATATACCTTACGTATCTCTAATTGTTGATATTAATACACTTTAGATCGTCCTGTGCGTACATGCATATATGTATAAGCAGTGTTACCACTACTACAATATACAGATTTAGCATAGAAATACAAAGATGTATTATAATATAGTAATCAACCACATAGATTGATTTGAATTGGTTATTTGTTTTACGTTCATTATCAACAGAAATAATAACGCTAATCCATCATCATAGAATCGCGAGTTTGCATAACGACACTAATATTACCCAGCATGCCACTGCAAGCTGTCATAAACGACACTCATTTTTTATATTAGAAAAATTGCCTATACATACACGCATTGAACACTATTGTGTTACTTGTATTAAATATGACACCATAAATGTATTTCGCCGAACGTATGTGCTCCATTACGCGCCGTCGTAATTTATGAGTTGGTAGCATTGTCACGTACTTAATAACATCTTAAATTCACTTGCGAGAAAAAAATAAAATTACGAAACTGGCTCTGAAACAGTGTCTATCTTTTGCGGTGTATCAAAGGTGATAAAAATGAAATTCAGTTCAACTACGTGTAGAAACTCTTTTTCCATTCATTCTACGTATCTTTAGTCAAGGGCTACAAGGGTTTGGGGGGACGAAAGGGGGGAGGGAAGTACGCGTCGTCCCGGAAAATAAATCACTGCGTATACTTTTGCACTGTTTTAATTTATCTAAAGACAAGTGTTCGTTGTGAACGAAAAAGTGTTTTTATTTTGTATCAAGAATGTTGGTACAAAAGCTTTATATGTGTGTAAGTTGGTGAAACTGTGTGTATAGTTTCTAGTAAACCGTTAACTGTTACAGTTATGTCATTAAAAGTTCATATAGATAGTTGTATACATTGAAAATGATACTTTTCTAACACATCCGCGTGCAGCTTTAGTACGAATTGTATTATTTATTTCGAACAAATAACTAACTTATAATTAGTACCGCCTATAGTTCTATATAGAATAATATCTTAATATATATATATATATAAATGAATTAATGCGGGTCAACTTTACCCTTAATTGATGGGTTAATTAGTTACCGTTAATTAATAGTCGGGCCCGGTTTCTTTTAATGAAAGTTTTACGAATAATTAAAAATGCGCTAAACACGTACCTGTATTTCCATCTTTCAAAAGTAACACGACGACTACAGCGCCTACAGTGGCAGCAACCCAACCCATCACATCACGTCATTCGTACCAACCTGCAACAAACAATAAACACCAAAACTCTATTAAACATTACACCAATCCCGGACCATTTCACATCGTTTTTTTACATGCATATATTACATATATATATACACCTAAATAGACAGAGTGTGTTGACATCAATTCGTATATATACATAATATGCATTACCCATGATGCATCATTTTACTACATTTTCGTGCTTCATTCCGCGAGTACATTACGCTAGTGACGTCATAATTCAATTACATATTCATTTCTACTCATGAGAGTGCCTATTACATAATTACACCTACCAAATTAATTCATAACAAAAACTATTATATACATTTTATATATATATATATATATATATATATATATATATATATATTATATATAATTAGGGTAACTCTCAAGATTCTATTTACTAGTATAATTAATGATGATAATTACGAAATTACCCCCCTAAAAAACTATAATTAATAATACCCTAATCCCTCTCCCGTTCCCTCTTTAAAACGCGTTAACTTTGAGTGTCAACTAACACTCATATCGCCTCTCCACCCCCCCCCCCCCCCTAGCACCCCTTACACCAACCATGGCTTTGGTATCCGTCAAAAAAGCAGCAGAGCGTCCATTGTTAATAACAGCATTCCACATTTTTAACTGGTCCCTCACGAGCACGGACGCCTCTGGCGCACGAAGAAAATTACAAGCTTTCTCAATTAATCGATTTTTTATGTGCCGCGAGTAGAAAACATAACATAGATGGAAATTAATAAATGATCTTGTACCAGGCGTCAAATGCAACCTTATATATACATACAGACTCTGTTTTTGCTACAGACCAAATTATATATGCTATACAGCACACGATAATAAAGTACTTAATGAAAAAAAAAAAATACATAACTATATTTATTACTAAATGAACTCAAATCAAAAAGGGCGCGTTTATCTTTCTTTAATTCAATGACCAATTGGGGAAATAAACTATCACGCTAGTTGGCAACACTTGTAGGCTAGTGTCACCTGCTGTAAGTTGTAAAAAATATTAGATAGGAGTTAGTGGGTTTAAACGCGGTTTAGGCAACTAAATGTGTAATAATTTGCATATAGTAGATAAATATAGGTGATGTGTGTGTGTAAAACAAGTTGATAACCTTCCAAATGGAAATAAATGTTTAAAGCGATCTTTAGCAGTGATGTTTCGTAAATGGAAAACAAATAAGCAGCATGTCGTCGTCAAATTGAAATCTTCAAATAAGTCTCCCATTCGTTGGTTACTATGTGTGTCTCCAAATATATTTGCTCGCTACATATATGGATGGTAGTAATGTAAGATTCGCCCCCGGGGCCCCAAAGTACTCAAGTCCCTGCAGCCAAACCGTAAACACGACAATGCCATCACCCGATACACGATTTTAAGAAACACCTCCCCATATGCATATTTCGAACCTCTTTACAGGCGGATCACAGGCTCGGGTGTTTGCTGTTTGCTGTTTGGATTCATCCGCCACAAACAAAATAGATATTGATATATATATACATATATACGGCGCGAATTAATCTACGACGTATGTCACACAGCCGCGGAATCCCAATGCTGATGGAACAACATCTATAACATGTTGATGGGATTACTGTCTCGAAAAGGACCTTGCATATACGAAAACCTATTTGTATATATATATATATATATATACGAAAATGGGGGAAAAATCCTGGATTCATATCATATATATATATATGCATGCATATAATGGATTTTTTGTCTTTGTCTCTTTAGGGTTTCAAGTGAAATAATAAATGATCTGTTATTAAAACTTTTGTTCTATCAAAAGAATCGTTTGCGCCGCCATTTTATGCATCGCACACACAAAGGGGCAACAAAGACAGAGCATCCAAGAAAAATGTTTGTTCTTCGTCTTGAGAGTATATTACATGAAATTAATTTGCATTTGCGATCTCTGGATTCTCTTTCACGATTTTCAGACTCTTGAAACCTTAATAACTCATGATTGAAAAGCAGTCATCATCATCATATGCACATACATACACACACATAAGGATGCCGATTTTTATATTAAAACTGAATATTGATTTTATTTCATATTCATTTATTTTAAAAATAAACCCAAAACATATTCTTAAGTCTACATTACACCATTATTAGTGCTGAACCTAGTTGCGAGATTTGCATACAATTTGAACTGAATTGTATAATTACTTTCCGACTGTTAAACACGCTTTTTGTAAATAAAAATATATATATATAGCATATATTTTTAAGAGTTTCTTTCATCATTTAAAGCACAGAATAAAAACATTTTAATGTATTTTCGTCAAATATAACAAGCGTATTTCTGGTGTGTTGAAACTTTGCGTTTCTCCACGACTTAAAAAAACTTATCACAAAAATGCTACACACACACACACAAACAGAGACAGAGAGAGAGAGGTAAAATAAAAAGTTTGTGTATATTAACTTGTCGCGATATTCGATATTATTTCTATTCAATAATCATCGTAATATTATATATATATATTGAAACTTTTCTTTAATTTATATATAAGAATATTCGACAATTGATGTCAATGCCTACTTGATGTTCAATTTTAAATTAAACGACATTTCTAAATGTGTTCAGTTGTCATGTTTAGTATAATAATAATATTGATACCCTCGTCAATAAGATATGAATCAATGTATACTGTATATATATAGAGAAATTCAACAATATGTAACATAATACGTATATATAACGCGATACTTTTCTTTGTATACATGTATTTACTATTACACGTATACAAATGGGATAGCCATTTGATTTGGAGTGACATATCCGGCATATATATATAAATTAGTATGTGTACATATATGTTATAGGGATACACAGACAGTTACATGTCAAAATCAGAGGATTTCAAAATACGCGCACACACACACTTGCGTGATGCTTGTCAGTTTGTAAATATGCATCAGTTAATATCTGTAATCCAAAACCTCAATAGCAATGTCAAAAAGAACGTACTATTCAGTCGGGATTTACATTTTTTCAATTAACATTTATTGTTTTAACAAAAATTAATTACGCTGGTTGTAATCGTGCGGTACGCCAGTGACGTCATTGTGATTCAAAAATATTTGGTATGGGTTCTTTTGGCATTTTTAAGCGAATACTCAGTGTGTGTGTGTTAGTGTGTAATAAATTTAGTTTTAAAGTTTAATTGTATGGCGTAATTAGAATGGTAAGACCGCGTAACCACGAAGGTTATTTACAACATCAAAGTGATAAGTTAAGAATTGGGTTTCTCAAGAATTTAATCGAAAACTTTACGATATTTTGTTAAGACTTTACATTAAATAGATACTATAGATAAGTTTTCTACATCGTCTAGAACTTTATTGTAAATATATATATATATATATTATAACGTCAATTTTATATTTGAATATATGGTGAATTGAGAGGGTGATTCAGTGATTGCTTTTGTTGGTTCTTTCATCATTCTATAAAGTGTAGATGAAGGCGTAGTGAAAGAATGGCAAAGGGCGACGAAACGGTGCGTGGAAAAGACGACGCATTACCATTCATCTGTGTTTGGGTTTTTAATGCAAATTTCCACACTCACCCACACACAAACAAACACCCCCTACGCTCCAATACACACGCACACACACACAAACCAGCATAATATTTCTTTATCACTGTTCACGTTAGATATTTGCTGCTAGGTATGGTTATGAGTTCATGTCATTTCCATTCCGAAATTTCTTTTAAATCCAATAATGCCCTCCCTAATTCAATAAGACGGCCGCCGCTGTGCTCAGAGCTGTTCGCTGCTTGCTCCGGCCACACTCTGTAATTCATCATTTGTTATACACCCACCACTAATGGTCTCACAGACCGCAGTAGCGCCACCACTTACATTACCTACTACCGGTCACACATATCATTTACAAATACATCTATTTTTAATTGAAATATCAACTCAAAATCATATATATTATTCATTATTTCGATTCAGACATTTGAGATATTTAAGTGGTAGTTTATAAGAAATAGGGTGGTCTGTTTTGTAGATTGTATTGGCGCTACTGTATATGCGTGGCATTTATGGGAACTAACGAAATAACGTGCGCTTGAATGATGGCGTTTTGGAGGCGCTGCATCATATAGTAGTACTGATGAAATTATTATGCAAAGAGGTTTTTAAATTTGAATTATATTAAGAGCACCGTTTTATTATTCAATGTTCAACTATTATAAAGTGTTATTAATTGTGAACCGCGTTTGTATTTGCGGCGGGGGTGGTGAAAGTGAGTGTTATCGCCGCGCCGCATCCACATGAAGACAGAAAGTTTTTAATTTCTGAACTATAAAACGAGTGGCCGGTGTTTCCAAGTGAGCGAATTCTTTTTCCCATCAGCGGCTCTTTTCCGTTTCTTATTTGTTTTCAATCCACAGCTCACTGTCGTATTTGTCATAGAGTGACGTCATCAGCACGCTCCAGTGCTGCCACCAGTGAGCGCTGGTGTGGCGCGTTTTAAAGAAAATGAAAAATTGTAACTGTCACTTTGCTTACAGAGTCATTCGCTGGCGAAAAGTAAGATTTAACTGACACAGTTAAAAGAAAGAAATTAGTCGTCGTGGAAAATTGAGTTCGCAACGGCGGGCGGCGATGGCGAAAAAATGCTTGCTGCCCGCCTGCCTGCTTTTATATGCGCGGAGCGTCCCATTGGATAAATCAGGGCTGCCAACTGTAAATCTGTTAGTGACATATTTACTAAACGATTGTGTTGTTGTATATAATAGACAGTTTCGATTTTGGCTTTTCAAACAAGGCTCATTTTAATTGCTCTTACTACACCCCATCAACAACAAATCAAATTATTTCTTTTTCACATTCATACCTTAACCCCCCCCCCAACATATATATAAAAAAAAGTTTTCTACCACCCCATTTAATAGGAATAACCATGAAAGAATTCAACGCTGCCACCAACGGACTATCAGTTCCGTAACGTATAATTACGCGTTCGCACATTTGTAAATAATAATTAGCGCAATTCAATTGTAAATATTACCATATATATATATTTTTATATATTACAAGTAAAAATAACTATATAATTATATTTTTGATAACCAAATATAATAAAATTCGGAATTAAATAACAGTAATAACGCTATATGCATTCTGTGTAACACGAACAATAGATATATAGGAATAAATAGGGAAAAAAAAATGCAATACGTTGAATGAGAACACATACATACACATATGATTACAATAGCGATTTTCTCCGAATTTCATCGACTACAGAACAGTGTAGCGATGTTATCGAGTACACAATATCATATTTTCCCTCCCCTGGTTTGTTTCGCTGTTCTGTTTGTCCCGTTCGTTAGGTGCCGTTATTTCTACGAATCTTATTCCAAAGCAACATGGTCGGTAATGTCGCACTCTACACTGCCATATACAGCGTACGGCTAGATGTGTTTGTAATTAGGTTATCAGCTTAAGTTAGCTTCAATAATTATTCTCGTATATGTATGTTTTGCGTTAGGTGTACATATAAGCTAGGTTTATCGTATTCAATTATTTATTATGTTGCTCTGTTCGCAACCATAATTATTTTATAGAATTATGGGTACCAGGTGTTGATACATACATACACTGTTAAATACAATTGTGTACTTAATATATATATGTGAATAAAATCAACTTTGTGTTTTGGGTTATGCATATAATTGTGCTCGGGTTGTTTTATATTGGAGGATGACACTTTTACTGGACAACTGGACACTATGGTGTGTAAGTATATAAATTATGGAGTAAAGTAATTTAATTTAGCATCGGTATTTACAATGGGTCGTGCTAAAAAAAATATATATATATAAAGTGTGTAGGTATAATATATATTTTTTTGCACTTGTAGAATTTGGAGTCCATGTTTATATTAACACACAGTTTATATAATGTTAATTACAAATTGTCGAGCTCCAAACACACACACACACACGCATGTAGTACACACAAGTATAATAGTGTAGACTAGGCGTTGAAATTAATTACAACCATGACTTAACAGCACAAATTTTAATTTTGTTTTGCGGTGTTTTCGTTCAAACGTTAATTGCATTTCGCTAAATACACTCACTCAACCACTAACGCACCATCGCTCTAAGCATACATGTATTCTTCATCTGTATGCGTGTGTATGCACATTATATTAGGTATATTTCTTAAACAAACACACCTAATATTATACATTTACGCACTTTTATACGTTTTCAAACCAACTCAATTACCTCACGCATAGCCAATTATAACACTCATAAATACATCATTTTTTTAAAACAAATTCTATTAAACATCCAAATCATAACCTAGTATCTAATAGTGTACCACACTAGACTTTCTTATATGTAGTACATGTGCGTAAATTCAGGATTCATACATATGAACACATTTACGCATTTTTTTTGCGTAAACTCGTTAAACATGTCAAATATGTAATAATATTGTATTATACCAATATAATTAAATAATTATATACCAGTCCAGTGTATGTATGTATGTATACCTTTAGCATTATCCAATAATTAAATTTGCTCGCAAATTTTCATCGAATTAATTGAGTTTATAATAAATTCACGCGAATGTTATGTTATAATAATATTATTATTATATTGAAATATGTTATCAAATATATATATTGGCAACACTCTCTGTCTCTTTTTTCGCATTGGTTTTGTGTGCGTGTGTGTGTGTGTGATACATAAATGTAGTATGTGTAATTAAATGATTCAAAGTGCAAATATTGATTTTCCCGGCATATACAATGCGTAATGAGCTGTCTGTTGCGAATTTTTTATATTTCAATCAAATTAACAGTTATTTCAGTTCGCATAGCTGGCAAACAAACAATGCCAGCGCCAATGCACCACTAACAATAAGTGTTATTGTTTATCTAATATATATTCGAAATGTAGACGTTTATTATTATTTAAAAGATTAGAAATTTATTGTTGTTTTTATTATAAATGATTATATTTAACTGTAGTATGTAAATGACCTATTATGCGAGTATGTGTGTTGGTTTAGGATATGTGCACACATAAAATGGATAAGCATGACCATATGATCTAATAGCTTGAACATAATTGAGTACAAATGACCGAATTATATGTGATGTAACGAATGAATGTTCAGTGAACAATTCCAAATACGCGTAAGCATTCTACCGCCACACATGTGCATGGTTTACATATGTAACCATCAGCAGTCCTCAACTACTAAAAATAATTTTAAATCAAATACAAATTTAAACCGAAAACGTTTTTAAACCATCATACAATTTCAGTTAATTCACCCAATAAATAGACAACTGTTAATGATTAATCCAATTAAATAAACGGACTATTTAGTAACAATACTAATGATTCGTTGATTTATTGCGCTAAATTTTTATTTTATAGACCCCCTGAATTATGTATAGGGTAAAACATAATTGTCAAAATAGACAATTTATTGATAATACGCGTAGTTTAAAAACCAATTGAGCTATTTGAATTATATTTTTCAACACGTATAGAACTGTCAACCATTTTGATAAATAATCATTTAAATGGACCAGATTTATTTCGTCAATTTTATTTCACACTTTTGTTCAATTGAAATTTTTTTTAGTTATTTTATAATAAACTGCACTATTTTGTATAAATGCGCAATAATTGTTTTATTAATAAAGTACTCAGTGTACTGTAAAGTGTTTTCTACCACCCCATTGATAGGGATGTTAAAAACAATTATTTAAAAAGAGCGTAGTAAATCTATAACATTGATCATTTGTTATTTAATGTGAAAACATTTGAATTTAAATAAATAGAAATGCAAATGAACTTTGAGCCGGTTGCGTCTTTAAAATCTGCTATCAAATTGTGATTTGCTTCCGACGGCGCCGCAATAACGCAACCCGCAACTTTGCAACTTTTATATACATGTAAACTTTGATTATAAATATATACACAATTTTGACAGATACACTTTTGCAGTTCTTTATATACAATAAAGTTCAGCTTCCAACCGAGTAAACACTAGACGTATATTATGATGGAGGGACACTTGGTCAAATACACAACTAAATTAAATACTTTTTAATTCTTTCCAAAACATCACAGTCTACCAAATTCATAACATATATTCAAAAATCGATGACTACATTTCTTTAAGAGACTTATAAATTATTTGAAACAATCTAATCTTTTGATTATTTCGAAAACAACCATCTATAAAAAAGAATCTTTTTCTTGAATTCGAGATTCTTTAAGACATTTTATTAAATATTCCTATAAGATTATTTTTATAGAAACGACTTATACGTTCTTTAAGAGAATTTTTAGTTTTACTTTAATGCAATATTCAAAAAGCTTTTAACTATTTAATATATTTATATTTGAAGTATTTAGTGATTCTCTTTACAGATTCATAGACATATTAATAGCTATAAAAATAGTTAACAATTTCTATAAATAAATAGTTTGATATAAATCTAAGATTTGGAAGTGAATTAAAGAGGAATAAAATAAGTGTGTGGCCGAGGGTTCTGTTGTTTTGTAAATAGGCGGCGTTGAGCAAATACATAAATTACTAAAGGAGCTGTTTTGCCATTGTATTTTCTTCTTCATTGAATAATGAACTTCGCATGTATGTATGTATGTATTGTTCCAAATGAATAAAACACATTTGTTAACATTACAAATGCAATCAATTTATTCTCAACTGATTTATATTTATATACGTAGTCTTTCTATTATCAACTTATTCTTCTTCGTATCATACACATACCGACATAGTACATTTATTTAAGAATCTTAATTATTACACTTTCACTACTTATAGACAGTCTATAAGTATTTAAAGACACAAATTTCTAATTAAATCTCAATTTTTAATTCATATTTCATATTTATAAAAAAAAAAAATAAATACAAACTTTAAATATAATTTATTTACAAATCTTTAATATTATAATTTTAACTTTAGACTCTATTACAATTGTAGTATTTACAGATCGTCTATAAGTATTTAAAAATGATAAAACAATAATAATTTATTAAAAATTCAAATTATTATTTATATATATCCAAAAAAAAAAATTGTCCAATGTATATACACATAAAAAGTTTCGGTAAATTTATGTAAATATGTTTTTTACTTTAAATGGGTATAACTTACAAGATATTTCGTAGACACAAGTCACAAAAACGAATTTGTTCACAAAACACATGACAGTCTTAAACTAAAAATATATATATAGTTTTTATTAATAATAATGAAATAAAAGTCACTTAAAATGTCTGAAAAGAATGCTGCATAAAACAGTGCTGAAGTTATTCGCACGTGGTTCGCGCGACGTTCGTAATAATTGCGTGATTTTTTCCGCGCGCAATCCCCAACAAATAACGACGCTCTCACGGTGGCGGCGCGACGCAAACTAAACACCGACGCCGTCGTCGTTGAAGGGATGCTGATGGTACGTGCCGAGAAGACAGATGTGTGCGCGCATGTTTTAAGGGTACAATCATCGGGGGGATAGTTTCGTGAACAAAAAAGCGCAAAAATCTTTCGCATCAACGATGACTTCATTATTGCATTTATGTACGAACGATCGTCATTAAAAGTTCTTAAGATTATGTTTCATCATGAAGAAAGCAACAAAAGCTTTTCGTTTTGTGTGAATTTTGAGAATTTAGAAAGCACTAGTGCGACTAGTTACGTATAAGTAGTATATCATCTTTAAAACGTGAGAAACGTATATGTATTGATATAGTATCTTTTGTAGTATGTCCAAGATAGGGAAACCCCGGAAAATAAAATAGCGTTTGAAGTCGTCTAGTGGGCGATGCATTGAACATCAGAACATGGGTCGTGAATTATTCATATCTAATATTATACTAGCTGTTGAGAACGACTTGACTGTTTTTTTTGGCCACTTTCATAGCCACCCTGCTTTGCTGTTTTAGTTTTTTGTTCAACACACACACACACCAAGCGGAAAAACCACGACTATTACATAGTAATACACCGTGAAGTATTTAATTGTTGCGAACAAACACTCATCTGTTTTAAATAATGAACATTCATTTGTTTTCTATGCTAATATGATGTTCAGTTGTCTTTTCACTGTGTTTATAGACCTATATAATGTGTATACGTACATATCTGTGTGTGTGTGTGTGTGTGTGTGTTTGGTTATCTTCCTTTGTGTGAGTGTGTGTTGACTTGAAACTATGAAACATGTATATATACTGTTGAAATAATGAGTGGTTTATTATTATTTTTATATATTATAAGTAAATAAATAATAGAATTCATCGATATTGTCAGGGTTTATAAATAGTGTTTGCGATGATCTGACTTATAATGGTGTTATTTGGTTTCTTGATGGGAATGTTCAATTTTGCTTTCGTGTATTAGTTAGCCAACTTCTACGTTAGTTACACTACTATTCACAGCATATGTGTGTGTGTATGTACATTGATTGGCTTTGGGAGAACCGGCACCAGGACGCAAATCTCCAGATGGATCCAACGTTTATTGCATCATATATGTATATACCTTGGTATTATACGTTTTGGGAATTCGTTCATATAATGACTATTATAGTTCGCCGTAACATAGATATTCTTAAACAAACTAAAACAAATTACCAAAATTCAACAATATTTCATTTAATAACGTAATAATTACACATACACTTACTATTCCAAACATCCTTTCTAGCCAGTTAACATCCACAGTAACGCGTACATTACTCGGAATAAGCATGATTGTTGAGTGATGGGGTTTTCCCTTGCGGCAACATCCAAACCATGTGAATCTGTGAACCAATTCGATATTAAGTGTTGTGAGTGACCGTTTTTCTAGATGACCCGCGGCTTTACACAATAAAAAGGTCCTTTGTTGCATATATCAAAAATGTTACAATTTTTATCTCGTACACAGTAAACAAATTCATTCCTTTTATTCGTCAACTTACATATAATTTAATCTGAACTAATTCTTTGCTAATCTTTATTATGAGAATCTATAATTGTTAGTAATGTGTTTAAAAATCTATATAAGCGCTTATAGGTAATCTAGAATAGTTTATATTTTCAAATGTATTATTATAAATCTGTACCTCCGAATCTGTAGTGGTTTAAATGATCTAGAAAGTTGATATGAGGAGGGGGGGGCCTTTTTCGAGCTCCTTGGGGCTCTTGGCTGGTTAGTCCGGGCCTGGTAGTTAAAACTGTATAATCTACCAGGAATATTGTATAAGCATTCCATAACAACATCGATTTCAACGTGGACAAGGCCACTCCGTAACATGGCGCTTCTGTACCATTCTGTGTATTTATATCGCCGGTAACTCTTATAAAGAACAGTCGTATTTATTCGCTACTGCCAAATAGTTTATTAGTTTATTAATTGGTGATACATAAATATATATATTAAAGTGGTAAGAAAATGTTATTTAGTTTTTTTATTAAAAATGTATTAAATAAACAATTATAGATACAAAATGATTCTCATTACAATCGGATTACTAGTAATCCTATTCACAGTTTACGTAAAATACTGTTATACACACTGGCGCCGTTTTGGGATCAAACAACAACCGCCATCATTCCCATTCAGTAATTGCGCACCTTTGTTCACCAGGTCCGATACGTTCGGGCACACATTTAAAACAATTTACGATTATTTCAAACGCGCGAACGTACCAATCGGCGGCTACTACTTCTTATTAAAACCCGAAGTGATTCTAATCAGTCCCGATGTAATCAAATACGTTCTAACAAAAGATTTCGCCAATTTCACGACGCGCGGCACTTACATCGACGAACTGAACGACCCGTTGTCGGCGAATTTGTTTTCGTTACATGGCGCCCAATGGAAAGCCTTACGGGCCAAATTGAGCCCGGCATTTACGTCAGGGAAGATGAAAGTGATGTTCCCCACGTTATTGAGTTGTAGCACTGAGTTGGAGGCGCATTTGAGGGAGGTGCAAGCGAAAGGTGAGGTTTGTAATGTGAAAGAGGTTCTAGCTCGGTTTACTATGAATGTAATTGGATCGTGCGCGTTTGGGTTTGAGTGTAATTGTTTGAAAAACAAAACGAATGACTTTTATACGTATGGCACTCGCGTTATGGACGTCACCGGTTTGGATATGGTGCGGCAAATGCTAGCTGTTGCTTTTCCTAACTTTATGAAGTTTATCCGTGTACCTGGGATGAATCCCAGTATTACGAAGTTCTTCCGCGATATTGTTGCTCAAACTATATCGTATAGGGAACAAAATAGCGTCAATAGAAACGATTTCATGCATTTGTTAATACGTTTAAAAAATGAAGGGCATATAGACGGTGATGAGACTCTCACGCAAAAAATCACGGATGAAATTACTTTGGACCAAATCGCCGCCCAGTGCTTCATATTCTTTGTCGCTGGTTATGAAACGTCTAGTACGACAATGACGTTTGCTTTGTATGAATTGGCACTTAATTTAAGCGCTCAAACGAAAGTTCGCGATGAGATTTTCGCTGTTTTAAACAAACATAACTCGGTTGTGAGTTATGATAGTATTATGGAAATGCACTATTTGGATCAAGTGGTGGCAGAAACGCTAAGAAAGTACCCGCCATTGCCGTTTTTAAACAGGGAAGTGACAACGGATTGTTTACTACCAGGGACGGAATCAGTGATGAAAAAAGGGACTCCAATTGTGATTTCGTTGGAAGGCTTGCATTGGGATCCAGAGTATTACCCAAAACCGGATGTATGGGATCCGGAACGGTTTACAGAAGCAGAAAAAGCGAAACGGCCCCCATATGCGTATCTCCCCTTCGGGGAAGGACCACGAATTTGTGTTGGTTAGTATATCATTTTAGATTAGTAATAAATGATTTTAAATGTTTTTATTTTGAAGGGTTGCGATTTGGTATGATGCAAACTAAAATTGGTTTGGTAACAATTTTGAAAAACTTCCAATGCACGCTGAACGAAAAAACTCAAACGCCAGTAAAAATGTCGCCGAGCAATTTTATGACCAGTGCCGTAGGTGGTATTTGGTTAAACCTTAACAAATTAACCGATTGAGGTAAATGAATTTAGTCGATAATAAAAAATATATTTTTTAATCTAATATACAAATGTTAATATTTTATAATAAATCACTTTATTGTCTACATGATTAAAATGACTACGGAATGTCTTAAATGGCATATTTGACTTTGCATTCCTCTTCCCAATCATCTGGAATCACTGGTAGCAGAAACCGTTTAAAGTCGTCTAATAGGCACGGCTCAGGACATCCGGCAATTAGTAACGGTTTCGGTTCTGTACTCCATGCACTTTCATAATAAACTAACTGAAACACAAATCATAAGTACAAGTTTACTCTAGATATTTTTATCATTTTTAAAATATTGATTTTCTAATACCTTAATTTCAAAATCGTTTAAATCTGTGGAATGTACTTCGAAAATAAGCGTTGCCCCATACTCTGGTTTTAAATCATCCAAAAATCCTAACGGCCTCAATATATTAATCAACGAAATGTCATGGGCGGAATATAAATAGAACTTTCGGTCCGGTTTCAATGATTGCGCCCGTTTATTGAGCGCAATCTCAATAATCTCTTTTATTAAAACACCTCCTTTCATCCGGCGCATAAAAACAGTATCAGTAAAAATCGCCAAGCTTTTCGCCGCCAATTCCACCATTTTCCCCGGGTACACCGTCACCGCCCAATCCGGTAACTTCAACCCGTTATTATCCTCAATTTCCAACGTATTAAACAAGAACTCCAACGCCGTAATATTATCCACATTTTGCCCAGTATGCTCACTTAAATAACGAAACAAATCCGCGTTTTCCTTATTGATATTTTGAATCTTCTCCGAATTATACGCATCCTTTAAAGCCAATTCGTAACTAGCGCAACTTTGTTTCATTGCTATTAACTAAAATATCATTTTAATTATTTATAAATATTACTACATTATTAATTATACATTATCGTCACTGCGCGGTATTGGATGGATTGGGATTGGTTGCCATAACAAATCGGGATTCCACACTTGATCAGGTTTCGGCGGGAACAAACCAGCCAATAACGTCGAAGCACTCATTATACAACGATCTGCGTAACTACTGCGTACTAGCACGTTACTTATTTGCAAATTATCGTTTATTATCGTGCTATAACGTTTATTCAACGTTTGACCTAAATCAAACAATTGTAGTTTTCCTTTCTGCAATTGCAGTTAGTTATAATATATATCGTGTAATTTGTTGATTTGAATACCTTTGTTAACGCCCCCCAACCATCAGGCCAACTATAATTCAAATATGGGTCATTTTTATAAGTTTCCGTCGGTGTTCTGTCTCCATGGCGAAATACCTAATCAAACAATTAAATTAGCGCTTAATCGCCTTTTAAAACACAAACAAACCCACCACAAAAGCTAATTTCAACGTAGTTTTTTGCGTATCAGCAAATGCATAATATGATAAATACGCTAATAGTATACACACTATAAACGACACGAAAATCAACGTGTTTCGTCTACATAATCGACCAAATGGCAAATCACACGAATCACTACCCATTTTAATAAGAAATTTAATGCATTATTCCGGTACAACATATGTCAATCATGAGATGTGATCTCTCACCTAGTACGATAGGTCATTCACTGTTTGGACCAATCACAAACCGTAGACTAATCACGTGATTTCAGTCTACAGTCTGTGATTCGTCACTTAAAAGCATTCGTGTATAAACCAGTCTAGCTTTTAAGCTTGTTTAGTGTTGCCAACCTACTAATATATAAATACCAAACATAGATTTTTAATTAAATGTATAAATTATATTTTAGCTAATATGTATCGTATAAAAAATATTTATACAGTGAATTTGATACAATTAATTTAAGTGTTGCAAATAAATAATCATTTTTATATTTGTAATCATAAAGGAAATAATAAATCTGTCACATATAATATTTATTATGCATAACAATTAGTACATATCTCATTATAAATAAAATTAAAACTAATGATGCTTTCGTAATAGTATATAATTATAAGTTATGATTATATTTATGGGTACATATTACGCACGCACATACATACGCGCGTAATGAACAATAGCGTACATCGTTATAAAATGAGTAAATGTTATTAATAGCAGCGCATCCAGACTGTTATTCCTACCTGAAATGTTTGATCGAACGCCAATTACTATTAATAAGCATCGTTTTTGTAGTGTCTCGCCTGTCACAATTGTTTATTTTATCCGTCAAACTTTTAGAGCTACGCACCTTTAGAGCTAGTGGGGGCTGCCGCGCTGAGTGTTATTTGTTTACACATGTGTTTCGAGCGGCATCATTTGTTCAACAACACAGTAATTGTTTGGTTATGTTCGGGTTAACTTGGTATAGGGCGACCAAAACACCGGTTTATGAATTAGAATATGTATTGTTATGCAAAAATTTGCTTGATTTGTTTAAATGACTATTGTGTGGTAGATCTTCCGTGGTATATTCATCGTGACAATGTTTGGTCTAGAGGAAAATTGGATTTGGTGAGTGATATATTTTTCAAAAAAAATTTTGTATTATAACCGGATATCCGGCGCACTATTTTTAAAAATATAGGTCGTAGATTTAATTTATATATATATATTAATTTGTGATTTTCTTTTGAATTATTATTTATTTAATTTAATGAATACTTAGTGTGCGGTATATTTGCATAATTGTTATGTATTGATGGTTTTTTTAAATTTTTATGTGCCGTGTCGAATTATGTAAATTTGTTGATGGGTTTTTTGAAGTGCCGCAACACTACTTCAGTGATGTTCGATTTTAATTTCGATGCCTCATGCTCCAATAGTGTTAATGACCTAGGTAATCACGTGCTTTAATAAAAACAAAAAATATATATACTTTTTAAAACCAGGACTGGACTTAGCTGTCTGTAAATAATTTATAAATTAAATAAAGCTATTCGTTCGGTATAAAAATGAAATCAGTGCTATTTTATCTGCAAATAAACCGCAAATATTCGATAACATAATAATTATCTGGTTATTGACTTGAGTGTTAAATATGTTATCTGATAATGCAAAACAAATAGCCGCTGGTATATCTAATTCGTAAATATTAGAAATTCAAATATTGAGTTTCATTAATATTATATTTCATTGATTAACCATGCATAAATTATTTATTTTTACGCGTTAATAATATTTAGCAACAAATTCAAATATTATTTAAATTCTTTGCCGTTTTTTTCCCAAACTAAAAATAATAAATAAAAAATTGTTTAACATTTAATATTAAATTAAGCACCAATGCATACAGCGCGATAATATTTATTAACAATCTAGAAATTTAGGAAAATAAATATCCGAATTGAATTCTATATTGAGCACCAATGCATGCAGCGTTAATGACGCGTATAACATTTACAAATAAGATTATTATTGAAGTGCTTAATCGTTTTTATTACCAATGTACTCTTAAGCCTAAACACAGATGTAAAGCACCGATAAGTGATTGTATATTTATTTATATAGTTAAACTAAACAGTTTATAATCATTGCAAATTTACTACCATTTTAAGTTGCTATCTTCATGCAATTGATTATTTTGAAATCTTTGAAATTCGTGATTTAAATTGTTTTCTAAGTATTTATTGCTTTACATCAATTATTGTCTCTTGGAAGTTCTAGTAATAATTTATATTTAAATAAATGTATGTTTGGTTTGGGATTAATCAAAAATAACTCGACAATAACTCATAAATCTGTTTTATTTTTTTGCAAACAACAAATTCAGTTAGTTCTAAATTTACATCTAGGATGTTTGTCATTTCTTATTGAGGAAGTTGTGCATGCGAAAAGGTCATATACTCTCAGTGTGTATGTACAAAGCCTAAATACCCTGTTCTACTTTTGGTTACGTCTATATTTGTTTCGTGTTAAACTTCAGATCTTACGAAACGCGTATACCTTTATGAATACAGCTGGGTATTTGAGTAGTATAATAAATATGAGTTATTAGCATGTGCGTCTAGACAATCCATTGGGGTACACATTCGTCTGCCTTCCTTGCCAAAAATGCGTTTACGTTACGCATCATACAATTTTATAATGTACCCAAACCGAATATGTTTTCATATTATTAATTAACGTCTAGTACTTAATTAATCTAGCGATTATATTTTAAACTTATTCTAATTAGTAACTAGCAAATATAAATTAATAGTTTTTTTTTTAAATAAAAGGTGTAGTTGTCAATTGCGACTATTATTAAATTAAGATAAAATAAACAATTATCCATGGTCAACAAATACGGGTTGTCATATGATAATTACTTGGAACAGTTATGTTCTATTTATGTAATTATATATTTCCGGGTTTTAAAACATAAAAGTATGTTGTCGTTGTACTTCTACAAGCACCTAATGCAGTAGTTATCAACTTTTGTAATCGTAACAAACTTCCAAAAGCAACGAAATTTTTTTTAAAAAACAACTACTTTTTACACGTTTAGTAACTCAAATATGCCATAACTGAAATAAGTAACTGAATACAACCCTGGTGTCTCAACTGCAAGTTATAATACTTAACTACTGAGCGATCGCACTTATTTTATTACACCAGTCAACTAGATTAAACTCTATCATTAAACATACTTAAAATTTTATGTTCAACTTGCAAATTATTTAACACCACAATACTTAAACATAATTTTCTTTTATTTTCAGACCTCTCGCAATGACACCATGCCCACATTGTGCCAGCATCACTTACAGTCCAGCACTATCTTCAAACAGTACTTCAAATACACCCAACAGTTCACTAAAGTATTAAATCTACAACTTATAATTAGTGAAATGAGACAACCACCATTAGTGCCCACAACAAACAATACCCAACCAATTCATAGTGAAATGCCGACTACTCAAGCTCCAAGTGACTTAACACGCCTAAAATGTCTCAGTGCCTCAGAAATGGATTCAATCGAACCGAAACTATACTCAGACGAATCCAATCATTTCGAGAACGCCACTGGTGTGCCTCAAAACTCAAACACTTTTGAGTCGATTTACCCAGATCGTCCAGCTACATATACATCTCTTTTGAATTTAACGGACGATGAATTATTATCGAACACGTTTTTGAAAACCATCTTAGGGGAGTACTCAAAACAATTCGATTTCGAGTCCATTGGGGATGAAGTACTTACTATTTTAGAAAACGATCAAAATGATATATTTGGCACTAATGACTTGAATATATTTGAGAGCTCAATTGAAACACCAACTTACTTAAATCCCACTCATATATCTCCAATATTTCCAGAGATTAATTCAACCGATTATATTAATACTGAAACAACTTATAATAACGAACTTAATTCAGATATGAATTTCACTTCATTACCTAATTACTTTAAAACAACTGAATCAACAATTACAACGAATACGTTCACTAATAAATATGTAAATAGTCTTGATATAAATTGTGCGAACCCAAACACGTTAGATTTAACACCTATAACGTCATTCCCAGTGAATATGTCTGCAGAAGCACTTGAAGTTAGTAACAATGAGGGAAATATGAATTTAAATGAAAAAGCAAGTGAGATGAGTGAAGTGCGTTACTCTAAACGCGACACATTTTGTAGGGTGTTAACGGATATTGAATCAGCGTCGAGGCACACAAAAACGCAAATACAATTCACTGTTAATTCGAAAAACCAATCGATCACTTACGCCATCGATAAAACGTCGCTCATATACGAGTGCAAATACTGTGAAATTCGCTATAGATGCTTAACGGATTTATTAGTGCATGGTAAAAAGCATAAAATGAATTCAGATTTCAGTGAAAATAAATACTTAGCTCCTGATCCCAAATCGCCGGGACAATTCGTCACATTTATAGTGAACCACAAACTGAAATTCTACAAGTGTAAAGTCTGTACGAAACAATTCAGCGATGGTAAATCACTGTACCGCCATATAGCGTGCCATGTTTCCGATAAGAGTTTCGATTGTGATATTTGCGGGAAAACATTTAGAATTAGTCGTTACCTTTCCATACACAAAAACAACCATAAAAAACAACGTTTGTTCAAGTGCACCGCATGTAATAAATCATTTAAAGCTAAAGAAACTTTACATATACATGAATTGCAATACCATCAAGATTTGAAGCCGTTTTCTTGTGGTATTTGCGGGAAAAAATTCGCAGTCGTTCAGTATTTTCGCGTTCACACGAAACGGCATGCGAAAGAAGCTGGTCGAGTTTGTTATATTTGCGGCAAAGTATTAAAAAACGAGGCGCTATGCTTTAAACATATTAATGATAAACATAACGGTTCACACCGTGAAGTTCGTAAAGATGTTAAAGGCGTAGACAATCAATATGAAATGTGTAACAAATCACAAGATGTCTATAAAGCGCCTAAGGACGTCTATACTGATTTAGAAGTTGGTAGCAAAGCTCAATGCGTCGCTAAAAGTTCCTTAAAGTTTGAACATGAGGATCAGTATATTGAAAGTAATATGAAATTAAAAAAATTGTGTGATTTATGTGGTCAATCATTCCCAACTTCACGCCTATTAAAGTTGCATGTGCTTAAAAAATGCCCTAAGCCTATTCAGAAGAAGAAGAGCCACATATTTCCAGTTTCGCGAGAATTAACGGATAACCAAATCCATGAATGTGAAGTTTGTTGTAAAATAGTTTCAAGTAATGTGAAGCAAAACCGTTGTAAATGGAATGGTAAACATTGCCAAAAGAATCAATGTGAAGTGTGCGGCAAATCGTTTCCTGCCTCACGCAACTTACAATCGCACATGAAGTTACACGGTGACAAACAATTCAAATGTGACTACTGTAATAAGGAGTTTTGTTACAAACGAGTGTTGAGTGATCATTTGTTGATTCACACTGGCGAAAAGCCGCATGAGTGTAATTATTGCGGCAAGAAATTCCGTATGTTGGGCACTTTATATAAACATGTACGCACACATACGGGCGAAAAACCGTTCAAGTGTGAAGTGTGCAAAAGGGGCTTCGCGCAAATGTCCAGTTTGCAAGTACATATGAGGATTCACACCGGCGAAAAACCGTTCAAATGCAACAATTGCGGGAAGAGTTACGCGCAAAGCTACACATATCAACAGCATACGAAAAAATGCCATATAACTTAAGATTTTAATATTTATAAGACCTAATTCATTTTGTGTATGTGTATATATGTTGAAATAAAACTGAGCCCTACCCTGTCACCATATCTGATTTACAACTCACCCAAAAACAGGCCCGTCAAGTTTCGGCTTTTAAAAAAACCTCCCAAGACCACAGCGGATCAGCTATTGATTTGATTTTTTTTTATTTTTGATTTTTTAAAAAGCCTCTCCGATGAATAGTAACTTATTTGTCAATACCAAAACGAGCAAACCGTACAAACATGTTTATAAGAAGCGCTTTTTTTGTTTATTTGTAATATTTGACAACTAAAGCACAACACAGAAAATGCAGTTCTTCGAACGAATTTATTAGTCATTCGATTTTTTGTTGTTATAAAAACATATTCACTGTATAATTTATTACGATTTTCTGTAAATAATTCCGGGTAGCTATGCATGAAACAATAAAAATGCACTTGTTCTTTAATTGATGTTAAATTCTTCTTATAGGTTCGTTATAGTTTTACTAGTCTATTTCTAACTATAAATGTCTCTGAGACAACAGTCACCCTTTTATTCGAGTTAGAACTCAAGCCAAAATTAGCTTGACCTCATCCTCTTGACTGCAATGCGCTGTTTATCATTTAATAGCAGGTATTAGTCACTACTATTTTATGCACAGCTTAATGGGCTTTTATAAATAATTCCGCATTCATTATTTAAAAACTTATTTTTAACAATTGTAAATGTAAGACGATATGAAGAGTAGATGATGAATATTTCTAGATCCACGCAATCTACAAAATGGTAACTACAAATGTGTTATTTAGTAAGAATTGTTTATGTTATTAGTATTCATTACGAAATTGAACATGAACGCTTGTAGTCACGTAAATCTTGATCAAATTTGAGATAGCTAATTATTTAATAAAACAATACGCGGATCGCATATTTGGGTTCTTATTTAAACAATGTCAGGTATTATCTTTAATATAATTGATTGTTTATACGTATAGTTTATGCCAAGATTTCTAACTTTCTTTGTAGGGGTTAGTCTTGCAAAATATTCGGAAAAATGAAAAAATCCCAAGGGGGTTAATCTTGATGATCGTTGCTGTTCATCCGTTGTTTAATGCCTGAGGAACGATTTTCAACATCTTCTGCAGGATTTTAAAGGACTCTAAGGGATGAATGAAGACAATAAAATTGTAAGTATTATTTAAATACATTATTTATTACGTATGAGAATTTATAATTTAAACAAATTTACTTTAAACATAGATAGTTAAACTGATGAATTTTATTTATTTATTTTAGAAAATGAAGTCCATCAGCAGTTTAAATATCAGTGCCCCATCCCTCAATCTGAAGACATCTTCATCAACTTCTGGAGGAATCTACATTCCATCGGCAGTTCAATGATCAGTGCCGCATCCTCCAATCAGAAGACATCTTCTGGAGGAATTAACACTCTACAATCCTCTTGGTTCTAGAAGACTATGAGGAATGAATGAAGACAATCAAATTGTAAGTATTGTTTAAATAGTTTATTTATTACGTATGTTATTATAATTTAAACTAATTAATTTTATTTCCTATTTCAGAATTTCCATCGGCAGCTCGAAGATCAATGCCCCATCCAACAATCTTAAGCTCAGCGCCCATTCCTCCCCTTTATACAGATAAAAACAAATATGATTTATTATATTATTGTCATTTTTTGTTAAATATATCATTTATTTATAATATATTTCATTGTTATAAGTTGTTATTGGTAAATGAAACACTTTTATTACTAAACTTATTGTTTATATCTATTTTATTATAATATATTTAATTGTTATACGTTGTTATTGGTAAATGAAACACTTTTATTACTAAATTTATTGTTTATTCTTAGTATAATTTATTTATTCCAGTAATAAGTATTACTTTTATATTGTATATAATTGTTTTAAAATATATGTTATTGTTGTACGTTGATATTGTTATAAATAATAAATTATTGATATAGTTGAACTAAATTTATAAATAATTGTGCGTGTAACAATGATTTTTGTATATATATTACTTTGTTTTAAATAAAAAAAATTAAAAATATACCTACAGTATTTTACTTTACCTTAAAAACTCCTTGAACACACCAAAAATTAAAAAAATTAATTAAAATTTTGAGGTTAGATTTAACCTAAAAATTTTAATTAAAATTTCACACCTTTTTCAATTTTTTTTGACCATTTTGTGTCAAAAAATCTCGAAATTGCTAATTAAAATTTTGAGGTTAATTCTAACCTCAAAAAAATTTTGAGGTTAGAATTAACCTAAAAATTTTAATTAGCAATTTCGGGATTTTTTTTCACAAAATGGTCAAAAAAATTTCAAAACGGTGAAAAATTTTAATTAAAATTTTTAGGTTAATTCTAACCTCAAAATTTTTTTGAGGTTAGAATTAACCTCAAAATTTTAATTAGCAATTTTACACCGTTTTGAAATTTATTTGACCATTTGACGCTTGCTTTTGGTAATTAAAATTTTTAGGTTAATTCTAACCTCAAAATTTTTTTGAGGTTAGAATTAACCTAAAAATTTTAATTAGCATTTTACACCGTTTTAAAATTTATTTGACCATACTTACCTTTTATTTTTGACATTTTTTTGTGCTTTTAAGAGCAAACAAAATTAGTGACTATTATTACTAATATATTATTTATTTAAATTAAACATAGTGTTATTTTTTGGGAAAGGATTTTTTTGTATCAATAAAACGATTTATTTATTATATATTATTAATAGTTTATTTTATATTTGTTTATAAATACACACATAAATATTCGTGCTTCTAGAAGCACTTTTTCTCTACACAAGTAATCATATGTTGGTTTAAATAATATAACAATAATTTATTTCATATTTATTAATAAATACACACATAGTAAATAAACAAACATACATATATATATACACCAATTTATTTATATATAGTATTTGTGCTTCTAAGAGCACTTTTTTTTAAATATATCAATAGTTTATTACATATTTATTAACACAAATACAAACTTATAAATAAATAAAATATATATATGATTTAAAAACGTGCTTCTAACAGATTTTTCATTTTCCCATACATTCATACTTCATTTAAATTATATATATATATTAATAATGTTTATAGAATGCACTGGTAAAGTATATCAACAATTTATTTCATATTTATTAATAAATACACACTTAGTAAATAAACACCCACATATAAACACCCACATATATACACCAATATATTTATATATATATATATATATATATATATATATATATATATATATATATATATATTTTTATATATATATATATATATATATATATATATATATATATATATATATTTATATTTTTATATATATATATATATATATATATATATATATATATATATATATATATATATATATTTAAATATATCAATAGTTTATTTCATATTTATTAACACAAATCCAAACTTATAAATAAATACAATTCAAATATGATTTAAAAACGTGCTTCTAAGAGATTTTTCCATACATACATACTTCATTTAAATTATATATATATATATATATATATATATATATATATATATATATATATATATATATATATATATATATATATATATATATATTAATAATGTTTATAGAATACACTATATCAACAACTTATTTCTTTTTTATTAATAAATAAACATTTGCTAGTGTGATAACAATAATAACAAGGGGCTTTTATTATTTGAATTGTGTAAAATACAATAATTTTTATAACTTCTAGAAATGGTGTGCAATTTTCGGGTGTAATAAATAATGTTTTTTGAATGGCAAGTGGGCTCTTCTGTAAATTAATGGGGCATGTTCTAAAATTTGGGCAAGGTTTTCAATCGGGGCGGAAACTCTTTGAGATGGGGCGCTGATCTTTGATCTTCAATCGACTGCATTTTCTGGAATAAATAAATAAAATATATTAGTTTAAAATGTATTTGTTTAAATTGTAAGTTAAGCCATAAATATTATGAACTTTAATAAAACAATACAACAATTAATATGATTGTAAGCCTTAAACAAATTATTCTAAAGGAACTAGAATGCTAAACACAAGAAAAACAATTCTATAAAAGTTATTGCTTGTGACATATATATACATATAATATAATTAAATTATATATACATCATACATTGTTTGTTATTATTTGAATTGTTAACTTGTACTAGATGTTTTGAAAATCTATAAAGGTGATTGAAAAGTTCCGTATTTTATTATAACTATTGTAGATAATATATGATATACTAAAAACCTATTATTAATCAAATATATAATTTATTTAGAAATTAATCAATCGATGATGTAAGAGAAACGAGTCTATGAATTACATGAAAAAATTCAAAATTAATATGCACAATGTTTGCTATTGTTAAAATGAAAAGAATAAAATTTTACATTAAATATTTCAATTCGATTATATGGTAATGAACAAGTGTCAAGGTTCCACAATAACAATTCAAATAATTAAACAATATGTTAAACTACATATTTCGTTTTTGGTAAATGACTCATTTACATAAAATGTAATAAAATATCATTAGTTTTATAAATGCGTGATTTGTAAAAACTAGAACTAAATATTATAAATATTACTAAATAATAATAGTACTTTAATGTTTCCCATTTTATGGAAAATGCTATTATATAGTTTAATCATAAATATGTATTCAATACACTTGCGTAAATATATGTACTTATATTTACATAATCCATATTTATTGCATCTGAAATTTTTATAAATTCTCATATATAGTGTAGTTTCAACAGTTTAAAAACCACTTTTACTTTCATATTCGTATATCGATTATCAACAATGGTCAATACAAATGAAGACGTTCTAGAAGTTTCTATTACTGGCATAGGTGGTTTATTTCCGCAATCGAAAAATGTTGAAGAACTTACGCAAAAACTTCTTGATCAAGTTGATATGATCGAAGATGCTCGATGGAAAAATGGTGACTCAATTCTAATTTAAAACACTTAAACTAAACATGTTTTTTACAACTATACATTTATTTAAAACTGACTACAATTAAATAATATACTCACTTTTAATGATAATGACGTTATTTTCAAGCTCCTTGTTTTCTTATACGTAGTATTTTATTTGCAGGACAATTGGATGTTTGTGATTCGAGTGGTAATATACCAAACATTTCATCGTTCGACGCATCTTATTTTGGCATTCATCGGAAACAAGCAAGCTTCATGGATCCCATGCAACGGATGGTTATGGAGAACACATTTGAAGCCCTAATTGACGCAGGTATACATTTTGTACGTTCATTGCGCTCAGAACTAATCACGAAATGGTATTTGTGCAGGTGTTAATCCGGTAAATGTGCGCGGCACATCGATGGCCGTTATTATAGGATCGTGTATTAGCGAAAATGATAGTCTCATGTTCGAAAGTGTGGAAAATGGTTTCGGTGTTACTGGGCAAGCTCGTACCATGATGGCGAATCGTATTTCCTATTGGCTTAATGTCACTGGTATGCTAAAACAAACGAAACATATAAATTCCTTTCCCTCGCAAACAAGCACAGTTTATAGGCCAAGGCCACTAGAACAATAATTACTTATACAGCGAATATTTAACTATTGTTTAAGTAATAATACATGGCAGGTTTTATTTTGGAAACAAAATCGATTTCATTACAAAAACTCATGATTCACTATTCCTGATTATTACATATTGGATAAGAAAATCTAAAGAATAATTTTCATAGGACCTAGTTACTCGACGGATTCATCTTGGTTATGTGGTATACAAGCAATTAAAGATGGTTGCGATGCTATACGCAGCGGCGCTGTGGAATCCGCCTTAGTCGGATGCTGCAATTTATCAATGAATATACACCCGACTTATGTATATAAACAACTTGGAGTCACTAACATGTCCGGCATCACCAAAGCGTTTGATGATGCTGGTAACATTATGCCTATATATTATTTATTGCGGTGTTGTAATTAAACTTGTTTCAGCTGATGGATATACACGATCTGATGGTGTTTGCGTATTTTACCTACAGAGGGCAAATGATGCAAAGCGTTGCTATGCAAATGTCGTAAATTGTAACGTGGAGTTCAATGGAAGTCGAAGTGGGACATTTTCGGACGTGAACGTGAATTGTATGTCTCAATTCATAACGAATTTTTATAAAACAGCCAACGTTGATCCTAAAGACGTTGAGTATGTTGAGACATATGGTTGCGGGATAAAAATTCTAGATGAGAGAGAACTGGAAGTAATCGATGCAGTTTTCAATAAAGATCGTCACGAACCATTGCTGATTGGTTCAGTGAAATCCAATTTAGGTCATTCTGAAGCCGCTGCTTCTATGCTCAGTATCGTTAAAGTACTAATTGCGATGGAAACTGGAGTAATTCCAGGCACTCTTAACTATGAAACACCTAATAAAAATATACCAGCTTTAGCGAATGGAAAATTGGAAGTTGTTTCAAAAAATAGAGATTGGATTCCATCACTAGTTGCAGTGAATGCACTTGGAATAGCAAGTTCATTTGGGCATATTCTACTAAAGCCGAATACTCGCGTTAAACAAGAGCTTAAATGTGAACTACCTATCCTGAATCTATTCTCAACTAGGACGGAAGAAGGGATGAAAGAAATTATAGAAAATGTAAGAGGACAATTTATAGTCAAATGAATCAATTACATGCGAGACAATTCTTAGGTAAAATCGATCGCTGTTATGGATCCAGAATACTCTCGATTAATAAACGATGTGTTTGGAACAACAATACCTGGTCATTTGTACCGAGGGTACGTCATACACGGCAACGAAATCACGACTGAATCAACGGTATATATTTTTTTCATTTAGTGTCAACAAATTATTAAAATATTAAATACACTATTTTTTAAAACAGAATTTCATTGGTATCAAACGGAAAATTTGGTTTGCCTACTCCGGAATGGGCAGCCAATGGAAAACTATGGGCAAACATTTATTAAATATACCAATTTTTGCTGAATCCATCAAAAAATGTCATGATGTCTTAGCAACTAAAGGTTTAGATTTAATACGGATTATCAGTGAAGATGATCCAAACATATTCGATAATATCTTACACTCTTTTGTCGGTATCGCTGCAATTCAGGTGAAACAATTAATATTTAGTATATTTTTAATATATAAATAATTATATTTGTTAATTATAGATTGGATTGACGGATATCTTACAAAAAATTGGTATTGTACCGGATGGTTTGATAGGTCATTCCGTTGGTGAATTAGGCTGTGCTTATATGGACGGGTGTCTTACCACTGAACAAACAATACTTAGTGCTTATTACCGTGGACGTGCCTCCCAAGAAGTTGATTTAACTTGTGGTGTTATGGCAGCTGTTGGTTGGTAACGATCTATTAGTTCATTTATAAGTTATGCAATTTTGTTCGTTTAGGTAAAGGGGCAAAAGAAATGAGGAGCTTGTGTCCACCAAGTATTGATATTGCATGCCATAATGGTCCAGGGAGTTGTACTCTATCTGGACCAATAGAAGAAATGAAACAATTCGTAAATGAATTAAAAGGAAAAAATGTATTTGCTCGATTGGTTAATGTCTCAAACATCGCATATCATAGCAGATATATCAGACCAGCCGCACCACTATTATTAAAATATTTAAAAGAAGTAATTTAAACGAAAAATGAATGAAATAGAAAATAATTGTTGTATTTCGCAGATCATACCGCACCCAATAGCTCGTTCCTCGAAATGGATTAGTACATCTGTGGTCGAATCTGCGTGGAATACTGATCTAGCGAAGACAGTCTCACCGGAATATCTAACCAACAATCTACTGTCTTCCGTACATTTTGAAGAAGGTTCCACACACATACCGAAGAATGCAGTCGTGATAGAGATTGCCCCTCATGGTTTATTGCAAGCGATCTTAAAACGATCTTTGCACCATGATTGCACTAATGTGCCGCTAACTAAACGCGATTCCGAAAACGGTGCACTATTCTTGTGTGCAGCGCTAGGAAAGTGAGTGTTTTACAACAATCAAATCCTTAACAAGTAATTGAATGCTTTGTTTTAGATTGTTTATGAATGGTGTCGAGATGAATATCGCACCGATTTATCCGCGCGTTGAGTTGCCGGTGTCACGAGGTACTAAATCTTTGGCGAATTTAGTGCGTTGGTCGCATGATGAAATCTGGCGGACGGGTATTGAAGAGTTTTTAACGTATTCAAATGCAGAACAAGGTTATCCCATTGACTTAAATCGGAATGAATTCCGAAATGTAATTGGACACAAAATTCGAAACGATATTGTTATACCAATCACTTCATATTTGGTCAGTTAATTGTTTTCCTTACAGAATTACAGATTGTATTAATAATATTTGTTTTTCTAGCCGTTAGTGTGCAATATTTTGAGTAACATCATACGTGTCGAACGCGTTGTTTTCGAAGATATTATCGTCAAACGATATATTGTTGTGTCTGAAAAAGGTAATTTTTAATATATATATAATATATATAATATAATAATAAATGTTTATTTAGAGTTCGTACCCCCAATTTGTATAATGGTACAACGTGGTACCGGTAGCTTTGAGATCAGTAGTCGTTATGGAGTAATATTATCGGGTCGAGTAAACGCAGTAGAACCAAATGAAGGTGACGACATGCCTTCGCCATCTATTGACACTAAACAGAACTGTTATATATTCTCTAAAGAGGATATTCAAAAAGAACAAGAATATCATGGTTACCAATTTAGTGGAGTGTTTAATAGCATAGAACAATTAAATATGTACAATGAAGGTTTGTTTATCATATTTCATTAAATATAAAATAATAATTTTAATGATTTTTATTAGGCTCAACTGCTTCAATTACATGGAAAAACGATTGGGCTGGTTTTGTGAATACATTACTTCAAGTCGTTACTTTGCACGAGGGTGAATACCAAAACAAACCAGTAATGCCATCATTTATAAGTCGTTTGACTATTAATTTAGATCAAATACCTAACGTGCACCAAAGTATTTATTTTGTGTGATTATCAATTCGTTTTCACTTACAGATTTATTTTACAGATTATGATATTAGTTATAATTACAAAACAAAACTGTTAGTGTCTCCTATTGCACAAATTAAAGATGTTCATTTTGCTCCGTATTCTCAAGATGCTCCACCACTTATAATTGAGACTTATAAATTTATTGAATATTCAAAAGAAGTCCAGGTACTTTGAAATATTTTTAAACACTACTATATATATATATATATATATATATAATATGTAATTGATTTACAGAATCTACAAACTGGAATGAATATGTGTCTACAAATCGTGCAACAAAGTCTAAAATCAAATGATTCGTTATATATAATCACAGAAATTAAAGATGGTGAAATGAGTTCATTAGAAAATTATATATACAACTATTCCGATCATTATTACGCTTCAAAAGTAATCGAGTCAAAAGTAATCTGGTGTTCATAAATAATATTAATTGATTTCTAGATACAATTAAATACTTTGAGCGGAAATATACCGATATCATCACTAATAATTATCGGTGAACGACACTTACAAAATATACATGAATTATTTGTGGAAACAACTAACTTTGTATTAGTATGTGTACCTGTTGCTCAACCACTATCTGTGGATGCAACTATAATTTACTCTTTCCAATCAGGCAAATTACAGTACCATCTATTGAAAAAAGTATGTTTTATATAATAAATAATTGTAGCATAGAAACTATAATAATTATTTTTAGATATGCGATGCAAAGCCATTGATAATAAATATTAAATCGAAATGCTATAAGGGTTCTGATTTAAAGAACACTTCCATATCATGGGTAAATCAACTTCATGGAGGGTTGAATGAAAATCAGAAAAGAGTTTATTTGGTGGCGAATATTTTGCCCGAAAATGGCATCGAAGTATTTTTGAATGACGTTAAGAAATTACGAAATGGTTCAAATATAAGGTAAGTTTAAACCGTAATAACATAAACAATATTTATTTAAAGTATATTATTTATTATAGATTGTTGTTTTTACTTGATGCTAATTTACCAGAATGCACTACGTCTGCTAAATTTTATCAAGAAATGTTCCAAAAAGATCTACCTGTAAGTGTTTACGAAAACGGTAATTGGGGTAGCTATTTTAAAACACCATACACCAAGTTAAATACAGAAGAAGCGATTGAAAATAATAAGAGTCTCACTACTAAAGATTTAAAGTAAGACATCCCGTAAATGACATAACTAAAATATTTAATAACGAACGCACTATTTAATGTTTTAGAAATATGTTCCGCGATTATAACATACAGAGTTTGGGTTTAAACACCGCGAACACAATACCGAATGATAATATAGACTCAACTGATTTGGGACCCGTGGAATTTTCGGGTTACGATAAATCAGGACAACGCGTTATGGGAATCGCCCGCGCAAATATGGAGAATTTGGAGATGACTCCAGATCCAGATCTAGTATGGCAAATTCCAGAGAATTGGTCGTTCAATCAAGCAGCAACTGTACCATACGCGTACACAAATGTAAAACATATATTTAATATATTTGTAAATAAACTCAATAATTATTATAATTGGGTAATTATAGGCGTACTATGTATTATTTGAACTGGCGGCAATAGAACCAGGTGAATCTATTCTAATTAATAACGGATGTAGCAGTTTTGGGCAAGCCATTATCCAAATTGCGCACAGATACCATTGCAAGGTTATCACAACTGTTGGCTCCGAAGTCCAAAGAGGAAATCTGCTCAGTTATATGAAGATGGTAAGTTTGTTTTCATAAAAAACTTCCCTAAACACAACTAAATCTGTCGAACGATTGTCTATAAGAAATATAAATAGAAATGTCCTAACGCTTAAATTAATTTCAGTTGTCTCCAAATCAAGTGCTTTTGTACACGGATACAACGTTTCCAAATCGCGTTTTACGAAATACTAACGGTCTTGGTGTGAATGTAATCATTAATTGTTTACCAGACGACGGACTACAATCGTCTCTACGATGCTTATCTAATTTAGGTAGAGTGATACAAGTAGAACTAAGCGATTCAGATTCAACAAAGTGTATTGGATTAAATCTATTTTTATATTGTGTGGGTATGCATGGGTTTATACCCAAGAATATTTTCGATAAGCCACGCGAAATTAAATTGAAAATACATGCGATGATTTCGAAGGGGATCAAAAAAAATTTCGTGGTACCAGTAATAACAAAAATTATTACACACGAGAATTTGGATCCTGTACTAAAGTAAGTCTAGTTGATTAAAAAATTATCCCATTATTTTTAATGCATATTATCAAATTGTTTCCAGGTATTTGAAAAGTGAGCAAGTTATAGGTGCAGCAGTGCTACCAATGGGTGATTTAGAACAGGACACATATTCTCAAATTTACAAATCAAACAATTTTGCAAAACACATATGCAAGAAAAATGCATCATATATTGTTTTTGGTAATCAAATATTTCTACATATCTAAATTATTCTTATAACTTCAACTAGTTTGCATATAAAGACGTGAAATATATAAATATTTAAATTACAGGAGACGCTACAGATATGCTCCTAGACACCACCCGGTGGTTATTAGCGAACGGTGCAAAATTAATCACAGTTTTCGCAGCCATTATCAAATCAGACTCTAACTATATAAAGTGGCGCTTACGTTCCCTACAAACGCAATACAACACCGAAATAAAATTAATCGAAAACGCAGAAGATTCTATTCCACCGCCGAAAATATTACGCGAAATAAAAACGATTGAAGCTGTCTTGCTCTTGAACAGACAATCACAAGCGCAGACACTAAAGTACGTGCAGCAAATCGACGCTCAATTAAGAGCGTTAAATTCAACAGCGCATTTGATTTGTTTCTGGGGAAGCCAGATTAATATGACGTATCAACGACCAGATTCATTACCTGTAAGCAACATCAAATGGGAAAAGTCACATGACTTTACTAGTGCGGTGAGGATTTTAGACGATATTTTAACCCATCCAGCAGAAATTACGCTACAAACTGATGAACTTACGTTTGATAATTTAAACAATTTCTCATTGAAAAGTAAGCACATCACATAATATAGTTAAAAGTCTATTTATTTTAAATGAATAATACGTTCATATATGTTTATAGATTTCTTAGCGCTGTTATCTACGTCACAGGATTCAATACTGTCGACAGTAGATGTTGCATCAACAACAACTAAACTAATACAATTACCAAGTAATGGTACTCGAGAATGTAAAGAGTTACTACCAACATTTATCGTTCCTGGATTATTGGGACAGAAATGTAAATATTTCAAGAATTTACTCAAAAAACTCTTAAGCCCTGTCTATATTATTAATAACGGTTCCAGCGACTGTTTAGAGGCCATCGCCACAGATGCTGCTAAGGTTAGTTAAATAAACTCGCTTCATTATATAAAACTAATTCATTTATTAAATAGCAAATTAAAGAAAAAATTGGAGGACCTTATAACATAATCGGGATCTCATTTGGAGGAGCACTCGCTTTAGAAATCGTTAAAATATTAGAAGAGCAAGGCGAACAAGCTCAACTATATTTAATTGATGGTGTGCCAAAAACTCTCCAACACATAATAAACGAGAATGGCAACACTGATTGGATGGAAACATCACTGCTCAGCGCACTTTTACGCATCAACTCTAATCATGTATGACTAATTTCACCATTTTGTATCACATTTTACAACTATTGTCCCTTTAGGATATAACCTCACTAAGAAATATTCCAAATTGGGACGCCAAAGTCAAAAACGCTGTACAGCTAGGAAAGTATACTAACAAACAATCGGAGAAAATCATCAACAGCTTAAATGTGATTAAGAATAAGTTAAATCAAGTTTTAAATTATAAACCATCTAATCAAAGCATTATTGGGAACACGTTGTTATTGAGACCGCAAGATTCTAGCCAGGATTTCAGTTATAGCTTAACAAACGTAAGTCTTAACTTATTTGTGATTGGTGTTATTAGTAAATATGTTTTTGTTTTAGTGTTGTAAACAGTTAACAGTGGAAATAATCAAAGGAAATCACTTCACGATCTTAGAATCGGATCAATTGGCGCAATATGTGAATAAAAGTGGTATCACACCTTTATTATATCACTAAATGTGTTGTGAAGAATCACCAATTTATTGTTGCTATCTTATTATATATTCAAATGTATAATCATATTGATTTTAAGTAATAAAGTGTGATTTTTACTTATAATTATTGCGAAATATATCATTTTATATAAAAAAATCTTTACGTAATTTCTATATCCGAAAATTTAATCAACTTAAATTCGATTTTTTTTGCATTAATATAATAAATAGTGTTTGGTTCCCATCATTAATTATGAGTTTTGAATTGTTATTAACTGTTTATGCAAGTCTAATTGTTTTTTAAATAAAAAATTTATGCAATTTAAATATAAGCTTTCGACCATTCCGAAATTAGAATAATATTCTAATAGTATAACAATATATTTTCATTTGACCATACAATGATAAATGTATATTATCAAACGTTTTATATACAGGGTTAAATATATAAATAAATTATTCTTCATACTTTATAATTCATTTCACTCGTTTAGGATCAATCAACAAAATATTTTTAATCAACTCTTTCCTACGATTGATCAAACTACTAATGCAATCTATATGCGCCAAGTTTGTGCTATGATTTTAGTTTATATTAAATATTATTAAAAGTTTAAGAAAAAAAAACATTTCGAAACAATTCGAATTTAAAACCGAATATTAGATTTTTATAATGTATTGTTATATATTAGAAAGTCAAAAGGTTATTGATTAAAATAATGTTTTAATAATAGATTATTTACATAAAGCCATTGACTTCTATCTTGAATACTTAGACATCAATATTCATTACCGTTTGCTATAAAATACCGGCGTCAAACACAAACTTAGTTACAACCACTTGTAGTTCAGCCTTAAGTAGTACTTATCAAGTGTAACAAACGTTATTTCACCATCTGCAACAATGGTCAATTGTAGTACTGACGGCGAAGTCGCCGAAGTGGTCATCAGTGGAATTGGTGGTTCCTTCCCACAATCAGAAAATATTGAAATATTCAAGAAGAAACTATTTGAGCAAATCGAGCTAATTGAACCGGCACGTTGGAAAGGTATTCCATCAAATCTAAACTAGTTCAACAATTATAATTGTAATTGTAAATAATTTCCAGATAAAATAGATGTGTGCAGCAGATCTGGTAATATTCCGAATAACAGTCGTTTCGATGCAACATTTTTTGGAATACATCGCAAACAAATCAATTTCATGGATGCAATGAGTCGACTAACATTAGAAAAGACTTTTGAAGCCATTATTGATGCAGGTATGATATACAAGTACAAATATTGGAAACTATTACAAATATATTCCTGGAATAGGTATAAACCCAATGGATGTGCGAGGCAAGAGAATTGGAGTCTATATAGGCACAAGCGTGAGTGAAAACGACAGTCTTATTATGGAAAGTGTAGAAAATGGATTTGGTGTTACTGGACAAGCCAGAACAATGATGGCTAATAGAATATCTTATTGGTTAGGTGTTACAGGTAGATATTTCTGTAAGAGTGTCAAATGCCATCTAATGTTTTATTTATGAATATAGGACCGAGTCATTCAACTGACAGTACATGGTTGAGTAGTTTGGAAGTAATGACCCAAGCGTATGAAGCAATAAAGGCAGGTCAAATAGACGCAGCTGTTATAGGGAGCGGTAATATGCTAATGAACGTACAACTATCCTATCTATACGATAAAGTTGGGTTCTTAAATAAAGACAGCAAAACAAAAGCATTTGATGAAGCTGGTAAATATGTTAACATGTGATTTATGTATGAATTCCAAAATGTATTGTTTCAGCTGATGGATACACGCGATCTGATGCAATTTGTATATTTTACTTACAACGAGCAGATCAAGCAAAGCGTTGCTACGCAACTATAATGAACTGTAACGTTGAGTTCAATGGCAGCCGGAGTGGTTTTTACACAGATATAAACGTGGATTGTATGGCTAAGTTCCTAACGAACTTCTACAACAAAGCGAACGTTGATCCTAAAGACGTCAAGTATGTTGAAACACATGGTTGTGGCATAAAGACGCTAGATGAAAAAGAATTAGAAGTTATCGATGCCGTTTTCAATAAAGATCGCTATGAACCGTTACCAATTGGTACAGTGAAGCCTAATGTAGGACACGCGGAAGCTAGTGCTTCTATAGTTAGTCTCGTTAAAGTGCTCATTGCTATAGAAACTGGCGTCATTCCAGGGACTATTAACTACAAAACACCTAATAAAAACATACCAGCTTTAGCGAACGGTAAGCTGGAAGTTGTTACCGAAAATAGGGAATGGACTCCATCACTAGTTGCAGTCAATGCGCTTGGACTAGCTAGTTCCTTCGGACATATCCTATTAAAACCGAACACTCGCTTAAAACAAGAGCTTAAATGCGAGATACCAATGTTGAATCTATTATCGACGAGAACTGAAGAAGGAATAAATGAAATCATTGAAGAAGTACAAATCTAATACCATATACTAGAATATAAAAACTAAACAATAACCCTCTTAGGTCAAATCAAACGACGTTATGGATCCTGAATATTCTGGATTGATACACGACGCGTTCTCTAAAGCAATTCAAGGTCACCTATACCGCGGTTACGTCATTCACGGCAAAGAAATCACATACGAATCAACAGTACTTATAAAACACTTTAAACAATTTTAAAAACAACTAAAACAATTTATTTTTAATAGCACTTTTCGGGAGCCGCCCGACAAATATGGTTTGTATACTCTGGGATGGGTAGCCAATGGAGGAAAATGGGCCAGGATTTATTAAACTTGCCCATTTTCGCTCAAAGCATACATCACTGCCACGAAACATTAAAAGCCAAGGGACTTGACTTGAAACACATCATTACTGATGATGACCCGAATATATTTGATAATATTCTCCATTCCTTTGTCGGTATTGCCGCAATACAGGTAAATATGAGTCTAATGATCGTAATCGTAATTTAATTCTATGATTTATTTAAGATTGGTTTAACGGATATATTAAAAGCGATTGGTGTTGTACCGAATGGCATCATAGGTCATTCGGTTGGTGAATTAGGTTGTGCGTATATAGATGGGTGCCTTACGGCTGAGCAAACAATCCTTAGTGCTTATTATCGCGGAAAAGCGTCACAAGACGTTCAGCTCATTGATGGAATGATGGCTGCTGTTGGTATGTATTGTTTTTCATTTGTACTCCAAAGAAATATAATTTGTTTTGTTTAGGTATGGGTGCGGGCAAAATGAAAGAACGGTGTCCTCCTAGTATAGATGTAGCTTGCCATAACGGTCCAGAGAGTTGTACTATATCTGGACCAATAGACGACATGACGAAATTCGTAGATGAGTTACAAGCGGAAAATATTTTCGCTCGATTAGTAAACGTTGCGAATATTGCCTACCATAGTCGATATATCAAACCTGCTGCACCACTTTTATTAAAATATTTGAAAGAAGTGAGTAATATATAACTTAAAAAAATATAATTGGTAATTTACAAATTTGTATTTAGTTAATTCCGAACCCAATGCAACGATCAAAGAAATGGATTAGTACGTCTGTACCAGAATCCAATTGGGAGTCTGATTGCGCGAAAGTCGTCTCACCTGAATACTTAACGAATAATCTTCTATCATCAGTGCTTTTTGAAGAAGGTTGTAAACACATACCAAAAAACTCCATCTTAATAGAGATCGCTCCTCATGGTCTATTACAAGCAATCCTCAAACGATCGTTACCACCCAATTGTTTCAATGTCCCATTAACGAAACGTAACAATAAGGATGGATTATTGTTTCTTTGCACTGCTTTAGGACAGTATGTATTCCCTAACTAGTACTCACATATGTTGCTAAATGTTTCGTAATAGGTTATATATGAATGGCGTTAATATGAACGTATCGCCGTTGTATCCCCGCGTGGTGTATCCAGTTACACGAGGCACTAAAAGTTTATCGAGTTTGATTCGATGGGTCCATGAAGGTACATGGCGCACTGAAACCGAAGACTATAAAGGTTCAACCAATCACGAACAACGCTACGAGGTTAATTTGAATTGTGAAGAATTTCGACACCTTGTCGACCATCAAGTTGGCAACGATATTGTTATACCGATTACTGCATATTTGGTAAGTTTAACACAATCTACATAAATCGAGTAAAATCATAAATAATTTACAGCCGTTAATTTGTAACATATACAAAAATAATAATGAAGGAAAAGACCATATTGTTTTAGAAGACATTACTGTTAAACGACATATTGTCCTATCAGATAAAGGTAATTATTAAAAGAAATCTGTAAGGTTAGGAGTAATTTTTTTCTTGAATTAGGTTTTGTACCACCAGTGTATATAATGTTAAAAACAACTGATTTCGAAATAAGTGACCGGTATGGAGTGTTACTTTTGGGTCGGATCGCCGCATCGGAAAACTACGCAATTGAAGAAATCACCACCCCAGCGATTGACACAAAAAATACGTGTTATACATTCTCTAAAAATGACATTCAAAACGAGCTCAACTACCGGGGTTATCAATTCAGCGGTGCTTCTAATTGTGTTCAACAATTAAATATGTACAAAGAAGGTATAGAAAGCTTTAAGCAATCTAAACAATTATTTAATAAATTTCAAACGAATTTTAGGCTCAATTGCGACAATTCAATGGAAAAATGATTGGGCTAATTTTGTAAATTCAATGCTTCAAGTCATTATGCTCCACGCTGGCGAATATAAAGATACGCTAATAATGCCAACGTTTATTAGGCGTTTGATTATTAATTTAGGACAACTCCCTACTGGGCACGAAAGTATTAATTAATGTGTAAAATAATAATTACATATTATAATATATGTGTGTTACAGATATTCCTATAAGTTACCATTATAAAACAGAAGTGTTAACATCACCTTTAGTACAAATCAAAGATGTTCAGTTTAGTCCATATTTACAAGAATACGCACCACTTATAGCAGAAACGTACAAGTTTATTAAATATTCTAAAGATATTCAAGTCAGTTGAAATAAACACTCAAATAATCTAAATTTCAAACTAAATATAATTTTTAGTGCCTCCAAACTAGGATCAATATATGTTTGCAAATCGTGCAACAAAGTCTAAAGTCCGATAATGCACTATATGTAATTACAGAAATTAAAGACAATGAAACGAATTCATTAGAAAATTATATATACAACTATTCCGATCATTATTGCGCTTCAAAAGTAATAACTCATTTATCTAGTCTAGACTATATTTAATTTTTATTTATATCTAGATACAATTATTTATTTTGAATGATTTGAGCGAAAATATTCCGATATCATCACTTACAGTTATGGGAGAATATTCAGAAAACATACATAAATTATTTAATGAATCAACCAATTTCGTATTAGTGTATATACCCATCACTCAACCAATAACTCTGGACTCATCAACTACTTCAATTTACTCGTTCCAATTCGGTAAACTGCAGTACCACCTTTTAAAACAAGTAAGTTAATGTAAACTTGTCTAAATGACTAAATATATCTATAATAAATATTGCTTAGATGTGTGTTCAAAAGCCAGTAGTAATAAATGTTAAATCGACATGCGTCAGTGGTTTCGATTTAAAGAACACTTCCATATCATGGGTAAATGAACTTCATGGATTGTTGAAAGATAATTCGAATAAAGTTTATTTAGTAATGAATACTTTGCCCGAAAATGGCATTGAGATATTCTTGAATGACGTTAAGAAATTACGAAATGGTTTAAATATAAGGTAAATTTAAACAGTTGTTAAATAAACAATATTTATTTAAAGTATATTATTTATTATAGATTGATGTTTTTACTTGATGCTAATTTACCAGAATGCACTACGTCTGCTGGATTTTATCAAGAAATGTTCCAAAAAGATCTACCTGTAAGTGTTTACGAAAACGGTAATTGGGGTAGCTATTTCAAAACACCATACACCAAGTTAAATACAGATGAAACGATTGAAAATAATAAGAGTCTCACTACGAAAGATTTAAAGTAAGACATCCCCTAAATGACTTTACAGTTACATAAGCAATAATAAAATATTTAATAACGCACTATTTAATGTTTTAGAAATATGTTCCGCGATTATAACATACAGAGTTTGGGTTTAAACACCGCGAATACAATACCAAATGATAATATAGACTCAACTGATTTGGGTCCCGTGGAATTTTCGGGTTACGATAAATCAGGACAACGCGTTATGGGAATCGCCCGCGCAAATATGGAGAATTTGGAGATGACTCCAGATCCAGATCTAGTATGGAAAATTCCAGAAAACTGGTCATTCAATCAAGCAGCAACTGTACCATATGCGTACACAAATGTAAAACATATATTTAATATATTTGTAAATAAACTAAATAATTATAATTGGGTAATTATAGGCGTACTATGTATTATTTGAACTGGCGGCAATAGAACCAGGTGAATCTATTCTAATTAATAACGGATGTAGTAGTTTTGGGCAAGCCATTATCCAAATTGCGCACAGATACCATTGCAAGGTTATCACAACTGTTGGCTCCGAAGTCCAACGAGGAAATCTGCTCAGTTATATGAAGATGGTAAGTTTGTTTTCATAAAAACTTCCCTAAACACAACTAAATCTGTGTAATGATTGTCTATAAGAAATATAAATAGAAATGTCCTAACGCTTAAATTAATTTCAGTTGTCTCCAAATCAAGTGCTTTTGTACACGGATACAACGTTTCCAAATCGCGTTTTACGAAATACGAACGGTCTTGGTGTGAATGTAATCATTAATTGTTTACCAGACGACGGGCTACAATCGTCTCTACGATGCTTATCTAATTTAGGTCGAGTGATACAAGTAGAACTAAGCGATTCAGATACAACAAAGTGTATTGGATTAAATCTATTTTTATATTGTGTGGGTATGCATGGGTTTATACCCAAGAATATTTTCGATAAGCCACGCGAAATTAAATTGAAAATACATGCTATGATTTCGAATGGGATCAAGAAAAATTTCGTGGTACCAGTAATTACAAAAATCATTACACACGAGAATTTGGATCCTGTTCTAAAGTAAGTTCTAGTTCATTTAAAAAAAAAATGATCCCATTATTTTTAATACATATTATCAAATTGTTTCCAGGTATTTGAAAAGCGACCAAGTTATAGGTGCAGCAGTGCTACCAATGAATGATTTAGAACAGGACAGACATTCTCAAATTTACAAATCTAAGAATTTTGCCAAACATATATGCAAGAAAAATGCATCATATATTGTTTTTGGTAATCAAATATTTCTACATATCTAAATTATTCTTATAACTCTAACTAGTTTGCATATAAAGAAGTGAAATATATAAATATTTAAATTACAGGAGACGCTACAGATATGCTTCTAGATACCACCCGCTGGTTATCAGCAAACGGTGCAAAATTAATCATAGTTTTCGCAGCCAACACCAAATCAGACTCTAACTATATAAAGCGACGCTTACGTTCCCTACAAACTCAATATAACACCGAAATAAAACTAATCGTAAACAACACCGAAGATACTATCCCGTCGCCGAAAATCTTACGCGACATACACGAAATGAAAACAATCGAAACCGTATTGCTTCTAAACAGACAATCACAACCACAAACACTAAAATACGTGAAACAAATCGACGCTCAATTAAGAGCGTTAAGTTCAACAGCGCATATGATTTGTTTCTGGGGGAGCCAAATTGACATGACGTACCGACGCCCGAATTCGTTGCCCATAAGCAACATCAAATGGGATGGCACACATAAATTTACTAATGTCGTAAGGATTTTAGAAGACATTTTAAACCATCCAGCAGAAATCGTCATACGTTCCGAGGAGTTATGGTACGACAATAAATTCTCATCTAAAAGTAAGTCTTACCACACCATAAACAATCTATAACTGTTTTTGACATTAATAATAAACCATTTTAGATTTCTTTGCGTTATTGGCGAGTTCCCATGATTCAATTATTTCTACAGTTGATTGTACTTCAACCACCACCAAACTAATACAAGTTGCGACGAATGGTGCACGGGAAATTAAAGAACTAGCTCCAGCATTCATAGTTCCTGGATTATTGGGGCAAAAATGTAAATTCTTCAAAAGTTTACTGAAAAAACTCTTATGTCCAGTTTATTTAATTAATAACGGATCAAGTGACTGTTTAGAGTCTATCGCTATAGAAGCGGTTAAGGTCAGTTGAAGTACTTTAGTAGTGAATTAGTGATTAAATATTAATTTATTACAGTTAATTAAAGAGAAACATCAAGGTTCTTTTAATATAATTGGGGTGTCTTTTGGTGGACCACTCGCTCTAGAAATTGTTAAACTATTAGAAGAACAAGGAGAACAAGCACAGTTGTATTTGATTGATGGTGTACCAGCAACTATACAATATATTATGAACGAGAATGTGAAGAGAGAATGGATGGAAACATCTCTATTAAGCAGTCTTTTACGAATTAATGCTTCTAAGGTATAACTTAATTTTATTATTAATATATTTTCTTTTATTATTAATATATATTATTTTTAGAATATAAATTCATTAAGGAATATTCCGAATTGGGACGCAAGGATTACAAGCGCTTTACAGTTGGAGGAGTATACGAGTAAAGAAACGAAAATTATAACTGATGGTTTAAATGTGATTTGGAATAAGTTAAACCAGGTCGTCAATTATAAACCAAGCGATAAAGTGTTTCTTGGCACTACACGGTTAATAAAACCGCAAGATTCGAGTCAGGATTTCGGTTACAGTTTAACAAGTGTAAGTTTATGTGCATTTTTTATGGGGTTGTGGGTAATTTATTTATTATTAATAATATTGTTTGTTACAGTGTTGCAAACAACTTGTAGTGGAAATCATAAAAGGGAATCATTTCACGATTTTAGAAACGGACCAACTGGCGAAATATGTCAATGAAACATTTATTGTATCAAATTTATATCAATGAATGTTTTTATACTTTGTTTTTTTTTTATATACTTAATGTTAATTGTGGTACGGAAATATATAATAATTTTTCACCATTAAATTGATTTATTCTTCTTCTAATTAATTATTTATTTAATCCACAAGTCTCTTAAAAATTCGGAATGCGTTGAGAGCTTGTCTACCCCATATCGTTTTGTATAAAAACTAGAAGATACGTGATTACATTCCCAACAATCTGAAACAATAAATATTAATATTTACCAAACATTAATTATACAACATACTGGCGCTAGCAACCATGGTCCAACATCCATAAGGTAAAACGCACTCAATGACCCTGGATCAGCAGTTGACCACTGTATCATTAACGTTTGAATCTACATAAATAATACAATTTGATTATATATAGAAAACAAATCGTGTAAAAAAAAACGTCGTAACTGATTTACGAGCTTATTTAAATGTCGTACTTGTTGCTGAAGACGGTGGGGTAACCGCAAAATATTACTACGCTGTAAAACTGCTAATGGTTTCCTAGACTGGGATTTAGATTTAATTTTTAGTTATTCACTAATTCGCAAAGAACTCACCTTTGTTTTTATGTTATAACCAGCGTACATATACAATATTAATTTCGCCCCTAAAATAACAGACCCAATTAAACTATTAATGCCTGTAAATATGCTCATGTGGTACTTCGTGATATGAATACCACGAAAAATAAAAAATATTAATGTATACAAATCTGTTGTTAGTGTAACAAGTAATTGGAAACCAATGCATTTGTTGATTTCACACAAACAGTCGTTGATTTTATGGAATTGTGTGTTTAAATTTGTTAAATTTTGAGTTATAAGCTGAAATCACAATCTTAATTAAAATATATATAAGATATATGAAGTTCTTTATAGTACTTCACCGAAATCTTACATTAGGTTTGGTGGAATCATCAATAATAAATCCGTTATGGAGTTTAATTTGTATTATATCTTGTACATTGGAATTAACTAGTTTTTCAATTGTATTTTGTACATTAGAGGTTAAATAGTCGTATTTTAAAACAAAAATCGAACTAATCATGACTATATAAATACATTGGATTTGTGTGAATATCAATAAATAATTTCGCATTAATAAACCAATCGCGGAATCTAAAATATGTCTATATGTATAAAAAAATATCTAAACATTTAATGATTGAGAGTTACCAAAAATATCTGTAAGTGAGAATATTGCAATTGAGTTTCGTTTGAACCAAATTGCACCAATATAAGTGGCGCTCATAATGGCGAACATGAGCATTAAAATGAGGGAAATCATTTTTAAATATCGCATCACTCGTATTGAGTCGTTGGGACAACTTGGTATTGCGGATAAATTGTTTAAAATGCGCGATATGGATTTCGCATGGACTATGCCACATATCAAAATGGTGTAAAGTTCAATTTCGTGCACGATTACATTAACAACATTGGCAAACCTAGAAGATTAATGTTGATTCCAAACACTCAATGTGTTCAAATTGAAGCTTACCATAACACGCCGTCGGAATATTTGGAATAAATGCTGTGTAAAGTAGTCAAAAGTACGAATGGAATGAAGAATATTTGGTTCAAAAACGATAGGATTATCCAGCGTCTGGACGGATAAAAATCGCAAATTAAATCGTTGTGGTTTTTGATTTTCGCGCATTGGTGACCGGGATAAATGCCAAACCAACGTGCTAAATATAACACTGGTTTAATAACTTGACACAAGTGAATATATTGTGCGGATGTCATGTTGCGAATGTTTCAAAAACATTAATGTTTTTAATATTTACTCCACCGTTATTTTCTAATATACATACTCCCAGTTATCACTTAATTTATCAACAATTATCCATGAATATATTATCCGATTGATACATATCTTTACTCGTGTTAAGTATAAGTATAATTAATGCTTGCAGGTATGTATTTAGATTAGTTTCAATTAAATTTACATCCATCAATCAAATTTAATAATAAATAACTGCACTTTTATACGCATTCAAATAAATAAAACCGATAAATGCACGTAGTAAAATAGACATGAAATCCGGGTAACAAGACAAAATACACGAACTCTGCCCTATTATATAATTGTATACACATAATTTATTTAAGATTGCACATCCGGTAAGTATATACTTAAAAAATTAATATTTAATAATGGCGCATTAGTTCTGTTTGTACTAGCGCCAAATGTTAAAAAACCACTAAAAGCTCAAACATGAACATCGATTTTTATATAAATAGAAAATCGCATTCATTCGAATAGTTAAACGTGAATTAATTCTTAAATCTAAACTGGTCTAATGCAGAGAATAATTTATATATGCAGCAATTTTACTGTCAAATATAATTTAATAATTGGCAAATTACTGTAAATCCAAAACGTATACACATTTAAATATAGCGTGACTATTTCAATATAGATTTACAAATTAAACTGGAATAAAACATAAAACCTAAAAATAAACGAAATGCATACCGACTTTATTCGCTTCCAAATTACTTCTTGGACTGGAATTCGCACTGGATTAAGACTTCCTTTAGTAGAATTGGCGAAGCACACTACGATTAACCCGAATTTAAAACATGATTGTATCCCATCAAACACTTTTGATCATCCCTAACCCCAAACAATCTTACTACGTCACATTTCAAATTGCGATTTTCGACATTCCCCAACATTTTCGCACTAGACTAGTACACCAAACGGTAATATACGTTCTAAACGAATTGATTTGATATGCCGTACGTCTTAATTCACGTTAATTACTAAGAAAAAGTCGAAAATACTATCTGTCAATTAGTGCACATGGTGATGCACGTATAGGCAATGGCGTCTGTTAAGGTATGCTGTAATCAACAGGTTACATATACAGATATTCGAGAAAGGTTTTTAATTAAAAATAACTACTGGGGTTTTTATAAAATGTAGTAATTTTAATTTTTAGACACATATAGGGGAGGTTTTTTAAAAAATATATGTATATATTTCTTATTTAGTTAACAGATCGCAGTATAAGTTTAATTTAATGTTTCGAAATAAATTAAGTATTAATATTTATGAATGTGTTTAAGTACGTAATAAAAAATTTTATTTCCCGACTTTACTATATCAAGACAATTTATTATTTTAAACAAAAAAATGTATATTAATTATAAAACACAAATAAAATCTATTTTGTAATTTATATATTTACGAAATGGGTTCTTTTAACGTTAATGACTCAATAACTTCATTGTTTTCAATGCGTATGACCTAAAATTGCAATGAATAAATAATGAAATTTTTTTTTATAAATGACCAAACTCACTTTAACAATTTGTCGTTTACAAAAAAAGCACAATCTGTTTCTGGATATATAATACGAAATACACGCTCTAAAAACCACAACTCATTAATTGATTAGCGCACAAAGGACCGTATTCTAGAAAATTGACTCACAAACACGAAAAATGTCCGCAAGGACTGAATTTAACATCGTAAGGAACCGAATAACAAATCGTGCACAATTCGTCGTCGGGTATAATTTTCACCACGGACAACAAGGGTTGATAGAACGCAAGCATTTTGAGTAGTTTTTGCGTTTTCGCCAATTCCGCCTCTAACATTTCATTCTCATCTAAATCAGGGGGTTAATAATCATATTGTTTAAGAGATTATAACGCGATATTGCTTACAATCATGCAATGAAAGTACGTAGGCGTTTTTTGTGTCTGGTGTACCAATCAGCATTTTTAAACTATCCAAATCGTAACTGGGATCAGTTAAAATCATACGCGAAAAACGTGGTATTATCATATCATCCTCGCGATATTTATCCAATTCCTAATATGAAATGAACTAGAAATGGGATTATATATGTTCACAAATACTTACAGGTGATAAAACGCCTAATAGAACTGCGATACATGCAGTTTCAATCGGGAAGTATTCAACATTTTCTAAAACAGTTATCCTTGAATTCATAACAACCCGAAAACAACCTTGTTTACTTGAAATCCGATGCACAATCAACAACACTATCTAAATATTTTACATAAAAAAAATATGTTTGGTTTGAATTCTGGACTGTTATACCTGGATGATTCGTTTTGTAAATGAAGTACTTTCTGGGTAATAGCTTTCTAGAAACACCTCTGGCGCTAGAGTGATAAACATGTCTAGAACGCGTAATAGTGCGATTGTTTTGTCGAAATATGTAGTGCACATTTTGTATAAACGTCCCAACATCATGAGTTGCTCATTGCGTTCAATCGCTCGTTGAATCTATTGACACAAATTACAGTTTCCATAATCGTTCGAATGTAATTCGTATACCTCTTGCATTGGGGTTAGAAAATCACCAAATGTCGTGTGAAGTTCGGCGATGATCGAGTCTAAGAGTGTTGGAACAGATGCGTTTGTATCTAGAAGTTGTTGACGCACTAAATTTTGGTGGTATCGCGATGGTGAACATGCTACGTACCAAAGTTTATTACATATTTAATGCGTGTGTTTTTAAAGCATTAATACCTATATTAAACATAGTGTAATTTGTAGGGTTGTAAACATTTCCAGATGTTTTTACATGGTGTGGCATGGAGGAGTATTTAAAACCGAAACCGTCTCCATGCCAAAACCTAACCAATATCCAATTAGTCGCTTTCCAATGGCGATCAGTGTAAGGTTCCATTATTTTCACCATTAATTGTTTACTCCTATACAAACCCCGAGTAAATTGAAGCTTGAATCACAATTGAAAAACATACCTTTCTTCGCTAAGCGATTCTAGAATTTTCATCGTATCTGGCATGGACGCCATTGTCGCAATTGTGTTCACCGGATACTTCTTACAATCAATATGCTTGATGCGTGGATCATCGATTAGTGTAATCATTAAATTCGCTACTTTTTTTAAAAACGCTCCAGTACCTTCACAAAATTACGACTCTTTACTAGTTTCCTATAACTATTCAATTAATGTACCTTCGTCTAAATCAATTGATTTAACTGTTAAAAAATCACGGACTAACACATCTGTGAACACATCACAAGCCTCAAGGTAAAAATCGGGTACGAGCATAAATAATTGACCTTTCGTTTCCGCTTCACAAACACAATCCAAAACAATTGAAAACAGTTTAAAAAAACAACTTAACCTATCATCAGTTAATAGAACATTCTGGACCCAAGCGTATTTTTTCGCTCGTTTTTCCAAATCCATCTAAATATAATCGATATTTATAAACTCTATAAAACTAATTATAATAATTACTTTTTGTTGTTCGATTGTGATTTTCAAACACTGAATCAACGGATCACTTTCAGATTTCTTCTTTTGTAGCTTCTTATACGTTAAATACGTGTTATTAAAATCGAAAACTAATTGCTCGAAATGGAAATGTGCTTTGGCAATCTATTAAATGTCTACACTGTAAACTAGTTTCAAGTGTATAATAATTACAGCGTATAATTACTTTATGGCAATGTTTAGTAACGGTGGATAAGAAGAATATAACTAAATCTTCAAATAGCTCTAAAAGCGAATATTTCGCGTTCATATTACCAGTGGGCAAATCTTCTTGTTGGTCCCGCAGCAACGGGGCAAATATCGCGCGCATTATTTGCCCAGCGGACGAAGAAGGGAAGAACATATTTTCCAAAGCATTTTCATCAGTGTCGAGCAAGTTTAACACACCCGTTAGACCTTAGAAGGAAACACCCACATGTTAAAACGAATGGTACTCGCAAAATACGCAAATATTACCAACTGCTCGTAAATCCTCGGCCATTTGTAATGCCTGTCTAGAATCCGTCTCAGTAATTGTTGGAAGAGGTTCTTCAACAACACCAAGTTCAATTTGTAGTTCTTCTTGCAATAAATGGGTTAGAAAATGCTATAGATACAAACATTTATAGGATCATCATGATTTCCTTAAAAAACTGATAAAAGTCGCGTAAATATTATAAGCGCACGCTGAGTATGTGTGTGTGTTTAAGGGTGAATGTGCCTGTATGTGTTTGTAGGTGTATGCGAAAGGGCGTGTACTCGTTGAGATAGGGCGTGTATGGATCAGGGGCGTGTATGTGTAAAGGACGTGTATAGGTCAGGGGTGTATGGGTAAGAGCGTTAATTAATAGGGGTTAGTATACCTCTAAACCGCCAATACGATCACAGTGAGAATATTTAAATGTTTGATCATAAAAGCCTTTTACTGGAAAGACCAAAGGTTCATCACCTATCTCTTTCTTCCATGTCTCTTCTAGAACGTTGAATATTCTCAAGAAAGCGCCATAAGCTACAGATGTGGGTAACCTCGAATTTAGGTCATTCTAAATATTGCAGAATATCCACTACTTACATTTGTATATAATAGTAAATAAACTCTAAAAGGCGTTCTATATGTTGTTATATATATACATAAAAATGAATAAATATATACTTGTATATTTAATAATAATAAAAGTGAATATTGGTTATGAAATACAAATATAATAGATACACCTTTAGAGTAAGATAGAGCTGTTAGATTTACAGTGTCATTGCTGTATATTTTCGCAAGCATTCTTCTTACCCGAGAACTCTCTAATTCGTGCCAACAAAATTTCCGAAATTTCTTCAAAAACAATCGCCGCGAACACGGCACGACATCCGTTCCATCCGTATTGTTCAGCATCATTTTCACCAATTTACACTGTCGCTTCTCGAGATCGTTATAAAATTGTTCGATTTTAAAAAACGATTTACGAAATTTGATTTTATTTATCTCGATTTCAGGTATTTTATCTATAGTTTTCCACCATGATTTCCCAATAAACTCCTGCATTTTACAAAACAAAACCATAACCATACTAAAATCAAATCGAAAATAATCACCTCCAAATAAGGATCGTCCAACGGTTTATGGTGCAAAAACGTGAACATTTCAAAACGATCAAATAAAAAATTTTGCAACATATATTTCCTCGTCGAATCATGCGCCATAAAAGCGTAACATATTTTCAAAGTATTCTTCTTATTCGGACAATTAATACTATCCGAAATTTGTTTAAACGAATTCGCCAAATGATTCATAACATACTAATCATAATAAAACAAGTCACTTTTGTGCTCTAAAGAACGCTAAGAAATACTTACGAATAAACTCTTATCGACATATTTTTCTCTAATATACATTCCAAACTCATCCATAATCCGTTTAAATTTCCCGTACTCTAATCGATCGTCTTTTTTGTTTAAATTTATAATATCGCCGATGAACGGAACAAAATTCGAAAATAGACAATAACGATTGCATAGTACGTTGTTAATGTGGTAGCATAACGCGCTGAAGAACCGATTCCAGAAGTTGGTATCACTGATATCGCCTGTGAGCATACAGTTCAAGATTTCGGGGGGGTTTGGGGATACAAGGTTCGTGAGGTTTTTGAGCCATTTGAGTAGGTATTCCGATTGCTGGACTTTGCTTGTAGGGGGTTTTTGTAATGGTTGGTAATCTGGGATTGGGTATTTTAGAGGGCGTGCCCCAAAATTGGCGTACACTGATTCACCCTCTACTAGGGAGACGCACGGGATGTATATGATACCAGCACCGATTGTTAAGTTCTCGTAAGCTACTCCTAATGAGCGGCCATTTCTAGATTTTATACAAATTTATGTTTGCAATTATGTTTTATTTTATAATTTTTTCACCTAATGAATTGTATGGTGGCGGCATCCATATCTATACACACTCCAATAACATCTCCACTTTTCCACAACTCTCCATACTCTTTAGAAATCATATTCCAGGACCGGATACGCGACCCATCAAATGCGTACGAATTAAGTGTATCACCTATAAAATGTAAATAAATAATTCTAGTTACAAAAGAACAAATAATGTGCCGCTCTATATAAAATATTTCCAAAAAAAAATCACAAATAAAACATACCACAACCTCTATCAATAGTAAATTGGCATAGATTAGAACACCAGCCAATTTGCATAATACCCTTACTACCCAAATGTAATTCATACATCCATTTCCCGCTAAAAACCCCACAAGACGCAGCAATGCTCGCGAACCTACACGCGGCAACCACATTTAACCCTTCCTGATTAATTGCGACAATCCCATAACTACGATCAAGTGTAAAATAAACGTTAGGACTCCCAACGCGACCCAATCGATGATCATCATTCGCCACAATATCCTCAGTCACTTCACTGTCATCTACTTCCTCATTTAAACTACGAAGAAAATGCTCCAGCCACTCGCGAACCTCTAATAAGAAGATTTTCTTGCTATACGCAAATATAAACCGTCAAAAAAATATCCAGATATTTTTTAAAACATATATTTACTTAGTTTTACAAAGAATTCTACTTGTAGACCCTTCGAAAAAATCATTCCCAAATACTGATTCAGCAATTTGTGTTAATTCCATATTTTAATTTGTTGGTTTTAACTTCAAAAAACGCGAAAATTTTGACAATTTTCACACAAATAAATGAAGAGTGCTCACTTTTTGAATTGTAAAAAATTCAAAAGTTGTTTTACGCTATTATTAAATAGGAAATTTTGAATTAAATGCGCAAAAAATGTCCAACTATTGTTTTCGTATTGGTGCAATACTGGTATTTAAATCAAAAATCAATTTATATTTCTACCCTTATTATGTTGGCAACACTGGGTGTCATCAGTTAAAATAACCAAAGCACAATTTTAAAATTTAAACACCTTTAAATAATATATTTTAATACATGTTCTTAATCATAATTTTATTTATATATAAACCTCAAATTGTGTTTAAATATTTTTATAAAAATGTAAACTAAATTAGGTGGTAGTTAAACATAAATAATGTCTGATAAAATAATAATTTACGGTGAACCAGAAGAAATTATTTGTAGTTCTGATTTAAATATAAAACAAGAACCCCCAGATTTATTAAGTGATTCCGAAGATTATTTCACTGGCGAACATTTTTTGAGTCAACAAAATGAGATTGTTGATTTCAAAACCAATTTGCGTAATTTTAGTGAAAAATCGAGTGAGAAAACCATAAAAGAACATCCAGAAATATTTAAGTGCCGTTTATGCGACCATGAATTCAAAGATGAATATTTATTCCTATGCCATAAACGTGATCACCGCAAAGAAAAACTATGCAACATTTGCAATAAAATATACACACACAACTCACATTTGCGTATACACAGCGGCGAAAAACCCTACTCTTGTACAATGTGCGAAATGAGTTTTACAATGAATCAAAATTTACAGCGCCATTACATTCGCATTCACAGTGGCCTAAAGCCGTTCAAGTGTCAATTTTGTTCTAAATCATTCCCCTTAAATGACCAACTTAAGTCGCACTTAAGAGTGCACACCGGTGAGCGACCATTCAGTTGTATTTTGTGTAACCGGAAATTTAGTGACCGTTCCTATTACAACCGGCATCTTAAATCGCATAGCGACGAAAAGAAATATTATAAATGCAAACATTGCGCGAAACAATTCAACAGTTACTCAAATCTCTATGGACACATGAGAATACACTCAACAGAGAAGCGATTCGTTTGTAAAGTGTGCGACAAAGGATTCAATCGCAATTCACATTTGCAAAATCACACAAAAACGCATAATACACCAGATAAAAAACTAAAGTGTGAGAATTGCGATAAACGCTTTTCATTGAAGCGCAGTTTACGAAAACACCAAAATAATAAACATGCATAAATTGAGCCTCAAAAAAAACCATTAGAAAAGAGCGGCACAAGAGTAAACCACATAAATGCTTAAATTTATTATTTCAATTTTTAAAACCAACATTTTTAATTTATCTGTGATAAATACGTTAACACATTTGCAATAAACCATTTGTGATTTATTTTGTAATTGTTTATAAAAAAATATATTTTAAATGTAAATATGTCCTCAATAAATACGTAAATCATCAAAAAAATCTTACCTATATCTGAAGAACCTGCCGGTCCCCAAATCGATTATTAATATCCCATAACACTAAAATCGTTTTTAAGAACAATTAAACATTAAATTCCACACATTTATCACTTAAATTGAACTAGTTTTACGCTTTAAACTCAAAATGTTCGTCACAACCACGTGTGACATTTCAGATTACTAATAAACTGCATCGGCCACTATAACCAATGGCAGCACGTTACATATTCATAGTGTAGTCAAATATACATAAACACTTTATTTAAGGGTCTAAACTAAATGTTCTATAACAAAGACCTATTTGTTTACAAAATTACAACTACTAATTATTATTTTGTGAATTAGTTTATGTATAAATTCGTTTAAAATTCCATTAATTTTGTTACTGTTGTTGGACACACTGGAACCAGCTGCGGTTATTAATGCACTTTTATTGCCGCGTTTTTGTGCATAAAATACGCGGTTGTTAGTGCAAATGTGGTGATGTTTGAGTTTAGAAAATTTTGTCGTGTTTGCACACGGGCGGAATGTATATTAATAGATCTTTTCTCTATGGATGAAAATGATAATATCAGTTTCATTACGAAATTATCATATTGTATACCTGATATTGTAAGTATGCAAAATTATTTATATATTAAAAATTCCCTATTAATTTTTCTCTCCTAAACAGTTCACTGATAACATACTGCCAAACCTAATTTGCGAAAGTTGTTGCGACAACTTAAAAATCGCATATTCATTCAAAAAAACATGCCTTAAAACGCGACGCAGTTTACTCAAATACGCCACAAAATTCGGCCCAAAGTTAGGAAATGATTTAAAAGACACGGACGCTCCAAAGTTGGAGATGTACAATTCACAAGATGCTCCAAAACCGGAACTTGAAGATGCCCCGCAATTAGAGCCAATGCTTATGAAACAAGAACCAGTTACCGGGGATGAAAAGAGCGACAATTTTATTCAGTCGGATGAACTTCGAGTAGAAGATGTATTTAGCGATATAATCGGTAAGTGCATACCTGAAACTCATACGTTAAATCCAGAACCTGTCGCTTTACAAACTAGTGAATGTATAAAGTGTGCAAAATCGTTGAGTTCGCCTAAGCAAAACCCGATTTGTGATCAGTGCGAATTAAATGCGGAGACTTCGCGGTCTTTTGAGTGCGATATGAGTTTAAATGATGCGCAGTCGTTGGTCGCACAGGAAAATAATATGGAGTTTGCGTGTGTAATTTGTAAATGTGTGTTTGTGCGCATGCAACATTTGCAAGTGCATATGCGTGCGCACAGCGCGGAAAAACCCTACAAATGTGAATTGTGCAATGATAGTTTCGGATGGAATCATCATCTACAACGCCATATGAAGATGCACTGCAAAGAAAACTTAAGCATTTGCACAATGTGTGATAAGAAGTTTGATACGTTAGAAGAATTACAGGTAAATTGTTGTGAATTCGATTTGTTTGAGCTAGTAAAGTAATTTTATTTACAGAAACATGTTAAAATGCACAAAAATAAAACATCGCCACCCCCTAACACGCCGCCACTCACATCTGCAAACATTGCTCAATTAAAATATTATAGTTGCCCAAAATGCGATAAGAAATTCGGTAAACATGCAAACATGCTCAAACACCTCTGGTTCCACAACAAAACCCATACCACAACGAGCGTCATCAACTGTGAAGTTTGTAACCGTGAAGTGCGCGGTAAAACACAGTTAGAAATTCACATGCGTGTTCACACCGGTGAACGTCCATATGCGTGCTCGGTTTGCTTGAAACGCTTCACACAAAAAGGCTACCTAACTATACATATGCGTATACACACCGGCGAGAAACCGTACCAGTGTGAAGTTTGCGGCAAACACTTCGCGCAAACTACATTGCTACGGGTGCACATGAAATTGCACACGGGCGAAGAGACGAATAAGTGTCCGGTTTGCGATGTTGTTTTGTATAATTGCACTCTGCGACGCCATATTGAGTTAATGCATGATTGGGTGGACGATTTGTAATTTATGCACAAATGCCACTTTCTAATCTGCCGTTTTTTCCTGAGTTCATTAAGCAATAATTGTTCCTGTGTTTGGTTATAAACCACAATTAATAATAAGTTGTTAATATTAATAAATATTTATGTTAATCTAAGTTTATTAATGTTACTTGAATGTAATTTTAAGACTGATTATGAATAAAAATATATGCTAAGCAATACGATTTTTTTTATTTAATTATATACGTAAACCGCGTAAGAAACTCAATAATTTATTGATTACATTATTATAAATTAAAATTATGAATAGAGAAATATTAAAATATATAATTAATATTTCGCCATTTTATAGTCAGGCTCATCAAACTTAGGGCCTTTCCGTTTTTGAATAATATTTTGAATCTTCTGCCACTCGCGATCCAATTCAGCTTTCTCATTTTTATCTTTATGCTTCCTGGACCGTCGTCCATCCGCCATCTTAACACCATATTGAAACGCCGCTTTCGGCAACGCTTCTTTCGCGTTCATATACTCCGAATACTCTTCAGCAGTATCGAAATCCCAACGACCTGAAACCACAATACACCCCTAAACATTTCAAAAGCTTGCAATATAAACAATGTTTACCGATTGGTCCTTTCTTGTTGCCCAAATCCATTTTCGAATAATCGACTTCATCATCCGAGTCATCAATAGCATCTTGCATTTCATCTAAACCTGGATAACACTCAGCGTAACCTTCCGGTTCTTGCGCTAAACGATTTAATAACTGATGCGATCTTGTGTTCGCGATATTAGGCCCCATTAACGGTGGTTCCGGTGCCTTAAGATCGTCATCATCTTTATCGAAGTAAGGGCCACGTTTATCGCGATTTTTATCGCCAGACGCGGATTTATTCGGTATATAATCACCGATTTCACCGTAAATACTATCGTCTACGTTGCTAGGACGCTCGCGATCTCGTCCGCTTTCGTCGATATCGAAATCACGGCGGTCTGTACCTTTTTTACCTTTGCGGCCGCGACGCGCGCCTTGGCGCAAATAGCTTAAAATTTGAGCTAGTTTGTTTATTACGATGTCGTTGGTTGTTAAGGTTGGAGTTGAGCTTAGTGAGGGTACCTAGTGTCATTTTGGTGGTGTAAGTTAGGGGGTTTTTTATTTTTTGGGGTTCGTTGTTTTTACCTCTGATTTTGATCGTAATAGGGTGGTTGGTATGTCGGTGTCTGCATCGTCGTCTAGGTCGACGACGTAGGCCATACGGCCGGGTACAAATAATTCGGAACGTTCAATGTATCGGGATTTTAATTGGCATACTGTTCGATGTATACTACGGCCTAATTTTGTACGAAATTGCATTTCATCCTAAATAAATTATAAATTTCTACTTATGATCCCAAATGTACTTAAACATCAAACAACTTTACGAAATAAAGCTCATTATTATTATTCAATTATCAATGATAAACGTAAAGAATATTGCATATAATAAAATTTATATTTAATTTAGTAGCAAAAATTAAATATAATAGAAATACCTCTTCTTTTTTCTCAATTTTCTTACTCTCAATCTCTGGTTCTAGAGGCTTATTCGCAAGCCGCTCCAACTCTTGTTCCTGTTCATGTTCTTTGACTTGAATCTCCGATCGGACCTTTTGCAAGAGTGCGTAATCCAACCCTTTCACCAAATGCGTATGCTCCATATCACCCCCCAAAAACTTAGACTCCTGAATCATCTGCCGTCGACGCTCAGCTGCATCGTAACCCGATTTCAAATCCGGCGCAACAGCCCTATACGCCGACGCCGTGTTCATCGGATCATCAACCTGGTAATCCGGATTCGCGCCATCTCGTCTCTCGCGCGCTCGGTCCCGATACTTTTCAGCTAATTCCGCCATTTTATCATCCTCCTGTTTCTTGAGTTTCGCGTAAAATGATTTACGTTTCCGTCGCAGCTCGAGACGATCTTCCGTTTTCGGGGGTGGCATACTTGCGGAAGCTTTGTTCATAGCTTCGCGGATCGACCCGGGGGCATGACCCGATGGCGCCGACGACGGCGTCGCTCGTGGAGTCATCAAAAGCTTTCGGAAGTCATCGTTTGTAAGACGTTGTGACCCGGGGGTCTCACCCGGCGGCTCTTCTTGCGGCATTTTATTTATTTTACAACTCAACTAGGGCCTAAATTACACAATATTGCACTAAAACAATATATTTGTAACAAATTGTACAAAATTACATTTCTATATCCAATAATATGTTCTGTCAAAAATTGGAAACTGTGCAAGTAGTAAAAGTCAGAGGACATTACTCAATGTTGCCAACTAGTAAACAATAAACATACACGAATAAATAGTATTATGTGGAATGAATTATTAATACGTTTTATTTCAATAAATTAGTAATTCTATGCGCCTTATTAATGCTTTAAGTTAGAATTCCATTTATATTTGCTAAAAGTGACTTAAATTTTAAAGAGATTGATGTACTTCGTTTATTCTTTTCTCTTAATTTGTGTATAGTATACTGAACGCGCTTTGCTTTATAAATTATAAATGCATATATGCCCAAATTTAAATCACCTAGTTATAAATAGAGCAGTAACAACCTCAATTATTTAAATTGTTTATTGATTTATTCGTTACTTTTATCGAAAAATATAAATTGGCGCCTTAGCATCCATGAAGGATGAGACCGCCATCTTGCAAATAAAGAAATAGCGGAGTTTGTGTTTTGCTCGGAAAAAGCGTTGTTTTGTGTTTAAATAGTGCATAAACCGGCTTCAACATTGATTCGTAAGTATTTTTAACGCTATCTATTTATACTATAATATATGTAAGATATTTGATGTATTTAAAATGAATGCAATTGTGGATTTAACCAAACTTAACAAGTTGTTTAATTTTGAACGGGATGCCGTATGCATGCTCATGATTGTAAACTGATACGTATGTAAAATGTTTACACAAATATGTTTATATTTATAATACAGCTTGGGCAAAAAGGACGAGGTGGTGCCGGAGCCCCAGGAGCCGGAAGCTGAAGAAGAGTTTTCTGTCGAAAAGGTGCTGGATCGACGAATAAAAAATGGTGTGGTTGAATTCTTTTTAAAATGGAAAGGTTAGTAAAATTAGGGTTTGTAAATGTATTTTCCTGAACATTTTAGCGAATTTAGGGTAATTATTGCTGTGGGCCTAGCCTAGTATCAAGCTAAAACTACCGACCAGTAATTTTTCCCCGACACTTTAGGCTATGCAGATTCCGAGAATACGTGGGAGCCCGAATCGAATCTCGATTGTCCCGATTTGATCGCTGCGTTCGAGGACGCGCGTAAAAAGCGCGAGGCTGCTAAGAAAGAAGAGACGATGAAAAAACGGAAATCCTCTGGCACACCGACACCTGAAAGCAAACCAATCAAGAAGAAGGTCGAGGAAAAAGAGAAAAAAACACAAGGATTCGATCGAGGACTTGAACCGGAACGCATCATCGGCGCTACCGACAGTTCTGGCGATCTTATGTTTCTTATGAAATGGAAAGGTTAGTTACACCATTAATTACTACTAAATTTAAGTTTTTTGAATCCCTGTTGGTGCAATTTTTATAAAATTGCGAGAATTTGCTCAAAATCAAGCTTTTGAGGCTCAAATGCAATGTAACCCTCTTAGGAACCGATGAAGCAGACTTAGTACCAGCAAAACAAGCAAATCTTCGTTGTCCTCAAGTTGTAATTCAGTTTTACGAAGAAAGACTTACCTGGCACAGTCCAACAGCCGATGAAGAAAAAACTGATGCATAAGTTTAGAACTAAAAAAAACCCCTACATTAATATTAAAATGAAGTCACTGTCATTTAAAAATAATTAACACTACGATTTATTTGTACGTGAACATTGTTCCAATTTCTCCAATAAATTGTTTAGTTTCAAAATTATCATCGATCATCGAAGAACTAATTTTTTTTTTTTAGTACATAAATATTTAAGCTTATATATTTTCCCCTACACTAAAAATGTTCAGACATTTTTACGTTTTAAATAAATATGCGAACAAACTAACCATGACTGAAATATTTGTTGACAAATAATTTACGATTCGTACTTAAAATTTGTATTTTTAAATTGATTATAATTCCTGGTTTGTATAAACGTTTGTAAAAAAATTAACGGTGTTGCTTTGCATAATTTAATAGTTTTATTATTACAAGATCTTTAATAATGATTCAATTAACATTCCTAAGTATGTTTGTTTTAATGACTCAAACTTTGATACTTTTAGCAATTTTAATTACGTATTAAATGCAACGGAATTATGTTATTTATGGAAAATTGGAACAATCATTGCAAATTATATATTTGGGTACATTTTTTACTAATCCAAATTCTCATATAGGCGATTATTTTTGCGCGTGACATGTTCGCAAAATCATTTAGTTCGCCAACGAAACTACATTATATTTGGTGCAATTTTTTTTTAATTTTGTGAACAAAATGTTTTTATATAAAAACAAATATACATATAATAATAAATCTCTTAGTTACAAAAATCGTCATTATTCATCACCTATTATTATCCATTTATCCAATTAATTAAATATATTTAAAATCACTAATTGCTTCAATTGCAAATCACTCGAATTGACTAACTCTCTTTTATAAACTTATCAGTTTCGAAATGTATATTCACATTTCGCTCATAATCACAATTTCTCATATGATTATTATTCTTACCCTTACAACTAAATTGAATACGTTTAAAATAAATGACTAGCATTACGCAACCTACAAGTAAAAATGCGCCAATAAACGGCCATTGACAAACTGGCAAAATATTCACGATAAAATTCATCAAATATCGCACGTAATACGGCAATCCCGGTTGGTTCTAAAACAACAATACACAAATAACTACATATTGCAAATGCATCACAAAACTTACATATTCTATCCAAAACATTGGGATCACTGTATTGCTAAATTTGTGCAATTTCATATGGAATCCAGACATATCTTTCACAACCATATTACTTTGTAATCGCGCTGTAGACTCTACAGGTATTCCTGTATACTAAAAATAAATGGACGTTTTTATATGTCACTCACTCGTATTTTTTTCTAATATATACTTACTGGTTCAATGAATAAATATGAATCGTGTTGACTTGCATTTGGTTTTAACCCTGTGACATATGTTCGTGTTTCGTCACTTCCGTATAGAAAATGTGGGAAAGAAGCAGCCATTGGCATCCCTAAAGTATTTATTAAGTTTAGAGTTCGATTATGATTTAAACCACATGTATTTACCATGATAACATTTGGAAACATCATAAATGCCGCTCGGTAAAATAGGGTTACCTTTATGACAATCTAGACTTAAATTCGCTTTTCTATCCAATGCATCGCTTAACATGATGAATTTATACGTCATAACGTTATAGTCTTCCATGTAGTGATCCTCTAAACAATACAAACCCCAATCATTCAATTTCAAACAAACTTAAATCACAAATCGTACCAGTATAATGTAAAGATATGTATCTGCAAATTGTTTTACGCCAATATCTCAGCTCCATATCTCTAGTAATATACTGTGGATATAATAATCCTTCTGTAGAATTCGTTACCCTATCAACGCATTTCGGTCCATGACCTGGTAAGTACTCGGAACCGTGGTATTTGTCTATTAAAAAGAATTGATGGTGACCATTTTCACGTCCTATATACACCGTTGCTTGGTCTGTAAAGTCTTTGTACACCTAAACATGAATTGCGTGTGTAATAGAAACGGCGTTAGTGTATTTATGCCACTTACAATATCTAACATTCCCATGTTTCCCGATTGTATCACATCCGGGGCGAAATGTTTCGCGACCTCTAATATAGGATCGGTTAAATTCCATAAAAAATTATAGATTGTCGTATTCATAAACATCGGCGAGTCGACCGTTCGTAATAGCATATTAAAACCTAGTTTAGTGAAGAATGATGCATCATGTAAATATGATGCTACCCCCTATAACAGATTTAATTAATAAAAACCAAAGCTTTTCGAAAATTTATAACTAGCATAGATACTTACTAGGACGGCGTAGTTAGGAATTATTATAGTTCTATTCATATCTATATGATTGTACTCGGGTAGGTAGACCGCCGTACGTACTGCTGTGTATGTCATTGTTCCATTTGCGTTGTGTGTTACGTTTTTATGTCGTACTTTTTCCCTAAACATGAAATAAATTCAACTTCAAGCACCATTATATTACGAGAAAACTTACAAATATATAATTGGACCAATTTCTGCCACGTTTAGTTTGTCATCAGTACCGTCTAAGAATGCTTCTGAGTTGGTCACGTGAAATAGATACATTTTTAAAAGTACTTCATCCGGCGGTGTTTTCCACCAATTAAAAGCTGGTAATCCTAATGTTCGAAATAACAATTTAAAAAAAAAACTATAGATTTTAAACAGTGAATAATCATTTCATTTAATTACCAGGCATCATATTTAGTCTTTCGTCCATCACTACATCAAATGGCGTCCAAATTAACATTAAAATCCCTAATGTTGTTAGAATTATCCCAGTTGCTAAACCTAAATAGGAACCTAAAACATTAAAATATATTTATTAATAATAAGTTTAATTATGTGCCGCTCTTTTTAAATCTAATAACACATACAAAGGGTGAATAGTTTAAAAACATCGCACTAGAAAAAGAACGTAATATATAACTCTTTAAGTCTGTATAAAGTCTACGATTATGATTCATACTTCTATGTCTATTTATACGTAATAATACCGTAACAATATAGACCTTATTCTAATTTTAATTAAAAATTAATCGACATTAATTTGCATTAATTATTGCAACAAAATTAAGTTACACCTTTCACCAGATATAATTACGCAATTTATTAAAATTATTAACGACTCCATCCAGCTTCCAGGAAATTAATTGACTCTATTCAAAAAAAATTAATCGTAAATATGTGTATTCCTAATTTGATCCAATAGTAAAATATATTCCATCGTTTATGTCTTACTATTTACACATAAGTGAATGGCTTGTGAACCTTGACCATCGCACTATAAATCGACTTATGGTGACCACAATCTATTTTATGTACTATTCGATTAATAGAGGGCAAACAGATCTATCAATGTTTGAGTAACAAAACAAATAACGCCTTAACATATTTGAGCACAATAATAAAGTTATCTCTTAAGTAGCACGAATGGAATATTCATACAATTACAAAACAATAAGTGTATATTATTGATAACAGGGTAACATATATTATTATTTTAATAACAATATATACTGTAGATTAACAAATATAAAAAAATTTTTTTAATATTCTATGTAAGTACAATACACGACATGCAAGGTTAAATTGTGTAAAACTTTCCCCAAATTAGACTTTAATTTGACTATTATACCATATAAGGATTCAAAATCCTATAAGTCATTTACATTCACTAATTTCAAAATATAGTTAGTTTTTGCATAAAATTTAAGGCCGTTATTTTAATTTATGTTCGCGTTTTCGGTGTCGTTCAATTATTTGGAAATACTAGTTTTATCGTAAATGCTCATTTTAGCCTTCAATTCACAATTTTATTTATTCTGACTACTTTATAATAAATTAACTTTTAAAGTTGTTAGAACCTTGGTTTAAGAGGAATACTATTAGGTTAAGTGGTTTATCCCATTTCGTTGCAGTATGGGGTTTACTGACAGTCAGTGACGCCACTAGTCTATTATTATTCTCTCAAAATAATTTTGCAAATGAACTTGAAATAAAAATAAAAAAAGTTAGTCATCTTTTAAATAATAATATCAAGTTATATAATTTTTAGACGTAATTATATGCGTATATAAGTTCAAATGTCATGAAAATGATTACACATTTTTCCGTCAATGATTTAATCTTTAATGTGTGTTAATCATCATTTTAATATCAAACATAGACATATGACCCTGTTGCGTGTGTGTTGTTCACCCCAATTAAGTGTACTTACCACAAGTACTTCTTTGATTTGGTTTGGCGCAACATGAATCGTTCGATGAGCACACTTTTGAAATCGAATTTGTAGCAGTTGTCAGCAGCGAATCTTCCGTATTTCCGCTTACCGTTTCACAATCATTCGATTTCGATCGTTTGCTGTTTTTCGCATCATGCATTTCTGCCATTTTCGTTATTAAAATATCGACAAGTTTCAATTACCATAAATAGTACGTTAATTTAGCATTATTGCACAATGCTTGTATGAGTTTGCAGTTGTTCAAATCTAAAACACATTATTAGCATCCCTTATTTTATCACTTCGTTCCCCATACATTTTAAACAATTTCATACGCAAACTATTGAAAACAATTTCGCGGAAATAAATATGGTTAATAATTACAACTTACATCGCTAAAAAATCGCTTTGAATTTTGATGTAAGTGGTTTAAGTTTCTCCTAATACAAGTAAACAAGAACTAGACGAAAATATAACGCTTACTTCATATTTATGCTTTACATCTATTGACCCTTTTAGATATGAAGTCGAAAGTTATTTTTTTTATATGAAATAACAATTTTTAAATGCAAACAAATTTAATATATTAAATCTTTTTTTTTTATATATATATCGAAATATTTGCAACTATTTGTAAAAGTCGAGATATATTAAGACGGAATATATTTATAATTGACGAAAACATATTTAATTGGCAGGTTCAAAAGATCTGTGGAATTTATTTATTTATTTTTTAATATAATACAATGTAAAAAAAAACGTGTATTAAATAAATAAATAGATTCCAGTTGAAATTGAAAAATGTATTTACCTATATATAAAACGAACTAACTAACCAAATCGCACGCTAATTATTTCTAGTTAGTTAGTAAAAACAAACAAGATAATAACACAAGATTTTTTATTTAATAACAATTTTTTACTAAATTAAACAACCTATTTTATTTAAAACAATTATTTTTGATGCATAAATCTAAAAATGTCGCTCGAAAATATTGAATTTTAGATTATTTGTGATAAATGTGTATTAATTATAATATTAGGAGTCATTTTTACGAATTTAGCCTTGATTATTGCTAAACATTGACATTTCTAAAACAAGAAAGTTGAGTAAGTTCTGTTTATTGTATATTAATTAAAATGGAACAATTATTAAAATAGTACTTAATATAAAAGGGGTAAATGTAATTTATTATTATTTTCATCTAATATAGATCGGTGTATTTGTTGAATTTCACAATCAGAATATTTATGATAATTGGGTCGTAAACTTTAATATGTTTATTAATAAACCAAGGAAATAATCATTGTATTTTCAAATTTTTCTATTTGTAATGTGATAACCTTATGCATGTGTAGATATTTTTATGTAAAGTTTTTCATATTTATTTTATCTTATAGACAGTAATTTTACAGCATCATGCACTAATCAATAATTATTGATTATTTTATACTACTAATTGCTACAAGAATATTAACAACTGTTTATAAAATCAATCTATAAAACAAATCCTGTCATTTATTATTTAATTAAAATATGCATTTTATAGTGCTTTAATTGCCGCCAAATCTAGGGATTTTATCTGCTAAGTGCAACTTCAGACCTACCGGCACTACCTGTGCAAACTTCATGCGTTATGGACATACGCACTATTATATATTTAGTGTATATTAGCGTATTTTGTGATAAATAAGAACAAATATGTTGTATATAGGCGAATAAGTAATTTGAAAGTCAATGTATATTACAAAATTAATATATTCAATACATTTCAATGCTATCATGTTTGTACCTCTAATAATATTAAATCGAAATTATCTATCGAATATTATTAAATGTAAATAAGGGTTGAAACCGATAGATTTTGATTTAAGTTAAGAGTAAAAATGCTTACCACAATTTAAAAATCCAAATCAATAAAACCGAAAAACGATTCCATTTTAAGCTAAATCGTAATTTGAAAACATTTCGGACACGCTTGCACACATTGTTCATAAACAAGTCTATGTCCGCGAATGGGGGGTGGTTATGTTATCCGTAGCACTTAACTCATTTAACTACAGCTTAACGCAACGGCATAATATCGAATGAATGGCACTTTATACCTAGGCTTCTATTTGTCTATAGATTTAAGTATACAAATGTGCGTTTTTTGACCTTGACGGGGATTCGAACCCGCGTCCTGGTGACAGTAGTGTCACTTTCTCTCCAATAACATGCCGAGATCATAGGTCTTCGAGGATGTTTATCTCGATATATAGGCCTTATATATTCGGAATAGGGCTTTAATCATCTTTATTTTATTTTGTAAGTTTATAATTAACAATTAGCCTAATGTAAAATGAGGAAGGTCAATTAACCCAAATAATAAACATGTTGTTTGATTATACTAAAAAGTTATTGCGCAAAATGTTGTATTTTAAAATAAATAAAAGTTAAGGATTCGAAATTTAGATATAATTTTCGTGTTTTTGTATTTAATTAAACATTTCTTTGTTAGTTTTTGGAAAAATAATTAATGTACAATTGGCAATTTTATTATTTATTTATTGCAAGTTTGGTAATTAATTATTTTATCGATCTATAGATGATCAGTAATTATATGTTTTTAATTTTCTAAACATGGTATTACAGTACTTAAACTTTGTATCAATGTTGATGGAATATTTTATTTATATAAATTTTTAAGCCCCCCAAGGTTAAATGAACCAACCCGAAAACAACATCCAGTGGTCGATGTCCTCGGTAACCTTAGTGTTTATTAAAAATAAATAAATAATGGCTAAAAATGCAAATGATTTTAAAAAAAAAAAATTCTTTGATTAATGTGATCAAAATAAAAAACAGGATTCGCAATCTAGTTTTTTTTACACAAAAATCAACATGTTATGCTAAATGAATTTCGTAGTATATATTTGTTATGGGTGGATTTTTATGTAAAATAAAAACATAAAAACTGTATTCTGTATCTTAAATGTTGCTGGAATTTAACTGTAAAAATAAATAAAAATTGGATTCTACGTCTATTTTATCTTGGATGATGTTGGCCGTCATTTTTTAACTTTCCATAATAAAAATTACTAGGTATATTATGTTAATTTAATAATATTAATTATACTCGTCGATATTACATCCATAAAAACTAATATATCCATAAATAATCGTTGTTATAATAATAGTGATTGGTTTTTGTGTAAAATTATTAAAAGCTTATTGTTGTAAATAATTTTATGATCCATATAAAGTAGGCTTGGAATTGTTTTTAAAGCTAAATGCTTTAAAATTGATTGCTAATGAAATTTATGTTTATTGCTGATATAATAATTATCCTTTTCGTTTTGGCAATGTGCATTGTATTATATAAATTTAATTCATTATAATACATTAATATAAAATCGATTATTGTGAATAAAAAATTCGATTTGTTAATACCAAGTTGGTTTAGAAAATTAGTAAACAACAATGCATCATCATTAATATTGAACACTTTCAAAGATGGAAATTCCAGGGTTATATTTAGTCTAAACGTAACCCTGAAACTACTATTTTGATTAACCTTGTCTAAATGACAAAATAATTCGACAAAAAAAAGATAATTTAAAAATTATTCTTAAGCAGAATCACTCATCAATTTCAACAAATAATCCTTTACCGATGCATCCTATAAGTATATATTAACAATAAACAATTTAAAGTTGATAATAATAGGTTTAAAACTTCTAAAAATAATTTGGTGATTACGTAATATTGGATTAATTTCGATTCAAAACCGTCTAAAATGAGATTTTGTATCCGTATAACAGGAATCAAAAAAAGTTCATTTTTATAATTTTAGTTGAGCTATTCTCTGCAAGGGTTTTAGCGGCGAGTGGTTTAACTAATATAATAAACAGTAGCGCCGTAATTTTTTTTTCTACGGTCTTTACTACGGTTATTACTTCGTATAAGAGAGTATTTATTTAAAATTAAATTTTCCTAATTGGGATTCTGAGATAGATTTAGAGGATTAGTGGCGGCTATTTATTAGGTTTGGTAAAAATATAACGGATATTTACAATAATAATTATAATAAATAAGTCAACATTTAAAAATGTCGGAAATAACAACATATTTTTGTCTCTTATTGGTTAGAAAATTAGACCTAAAAGTAGTACTAAATACACGAAAAGTATTATCGAAACACTTGTTCCATTCGTCGCAATTTATCCATTTCCTCTCGAAGTTTCCCCAGTTTCTCCCTATGCCATTCCTGCAACTGGTCCATCATAACTTCTTGCTCAAATTCCGTCATTAGTTGCTCCTTAGACATAGCGGCAGCCATCGCTTTCAACCGCAATATATCATTTCGAACATGTTCAGGAGTATCTTGACTATTCGGTCGAATTGGTGCGATCGGTTCAGTTAAATTGTTTCGCCTGCGATAAGTACCGTAATGCGATAGATTACGATGCTCGGATTCATCCGCATTAATCGGTAGTGTGCGATTCGAGCGTCGCGGCACCATACCCAAAGTCATACTCGAACACACATCGCACTTCGAACGCGGCAATGTTCTTCTAAGATCACACGTCATACAGTTAATGCGTCTTTTAGGCATTTGCATAACGACGTTAGACATATCCGCGTAGCATTCAATCAACTTATCTTCGATAGCTTTTATAGCAATTGCTATATCTGGTAGATATTCGCCATTCGGCGTTTTGACAGTGCGTAATAAATATAAAGCCCATTGGAGTTGAGCGATTCCTAGATGGCATTTGTCTTTTTTGTCTAAGGAGAATAGGCACCAGATGACGGCGATGACGTGGTCTATTTGGAGGTAAAATGGTGGTGATTTGGCGGCTCTTGCAACGTGTTGTGGTGCTGTTGGAGCTGGGCTTAAGTACACTGGAACACGAAATGTGTATGGTATAAGGCGATCTATGCTTTTCTTTCTTTTAAGAAATATCCTATGTAACGATGACGGTTCTGGTACTTGGACTATTGGTTGTTCTTGTATTCTGACTGCTTTAGATTTGTCGGGTTGGCCGGCACGTGGTGATGCTGGTCTGTTCGATTGGGATGTTTTATCTTTACTAGAAGTACGGGTAGCACACTTCACACAACCATCTGGTTCCGATTCTTTTTTACAACAACAACAACCTGGCATTTTTAAATGTATGACAATTATAACAGAAAATTTAGTGTAGATAAGTGTTGCTATGTAACTTAAATAAACAATAAAAATTGGGTGAGATTTAAACAGTTTTTGAATTATTATTTTTTTACTTATTCACTAATATAATACAATGAACTGGATACATACACATCATGATTGACAAATAAACAATTTAAGAAGAATCGGTCAAAAAATACATTAGATTATCGGTTTTAGTATGTACTTAGTAGTATACAACTTGCATCATTACTTAACAATTTTAGCATACGGCTATTCAGTTTTATTTATTTTTTTTAATTTTCAAAAATCATACTCAGTTTCTGTGCAATTTTTTTAAAAATATTGACAGTTTTATTGACAATTGAGCGAATTTTGTTGTATATTGCATGCCCAGATTTACGATACTACTAAATGCCGCCAAATCTGGGTGGGTAATTTATTTCGTGTATTTACACATATCAGAAATATGTGATATTAAAAATAATAAGGCCTCAAATAAGCTTATTTCAATTATATTTCGTTAACATAAACTACAAACAGTTTTTTTTTTTAAATCGTTTATGCAAAATTCGAAAAATATAAAATTCGTACAATTGCCAACATTTCTACAGTTTAAAATCCTAGGGTTTTTAGTTTTCTTATTTTCTATCAATTACCTAAAAAGATTTGGGTATCATTTTAGTGTTTTTTTTTTTACGTATACATTGACTGATACAAGAAGCAATAAATTTTACAATGTTTTTCGAAAATTGTTAAGCGTATTTATAAATGTCATAGGGGTGAGGGGGGGATTTTTTAATATCTTGTAACAACATTCTTGCATACAAAATAAATTCATACTAAAAATGCTCTCTATATTTATCAGGAATGGATACATTCTCAAAAATGACGAAATTCTATTTTTTGTTTTTTTAATAAACCAAACCAGTAAATGCAATTTTAAAAACGGCTGGAATTTGAATGGCTCAACTATTTTATATGTTTCGGCATTAAAATTAAATTGGAATGTTTATGTATTTAAAATGATTCAAAGTAGTAATTTTCAAAAATAATAGTACCATATTTCGTCATCTTTTGATTAATTTTTAATTATTTCTCGCAATTTTTAAATATAATTGGAGCGCTAAATCGTTTAGTTATTATCACAGACTGTCAATAGCAAAATCAAAAAATTACAATTACATTTAAACCAAAAGAATATAAAAGTCAAAAAAAATAGTTCAAATTACAAAAATACCATCGATAATTACACTAAAGTCATTTCATTACGAGAAAAATTTAATAAATTAATTTTGAACCTAATTTCACCGGTTATGATTGCTTGGCGTATTTATTTAAAATAATAATCAAAATACTTTTATAGTTTTTCCGTTAAGAAAATAACAATTTCGTGTTTATTACCAACTTTCGGCAATTAAAAAATCGAATACTGAGATTCTTCGTGCTTTATAAAAAAAACAAACAATCAAATGTTTAAAACGAATAAAAATTCTCAAATATTCTTAACCATTCTAATTTTATATACTTATATACATTGCTTTATTTTAAGGGTACTTAATTGGGAGAAAATCGGAAAAATGTATTGATAACTTAAACAAAACCAAAAAAATATATATAAAAACAAAAAAAAATCTGTTCGTTTTCTGTGGGGTAACTGTGATGGCACAAACGAGTATTAAAACATAAAAAACAGTCCTTAACAGCTAAGATATTATATATAGTAACGTTAATTTAATTTAACAGCAGAACACCGGTTGCCAAATCTGTCTTAAACCGGTCACTGTTAAAATATTTTGGATGGAAAAGTCCTTAAATACTATTTATTGTGTTACTTTTTTACGTATATAGGTTTTTCATTTCAAGTATACTTTTTTTTTTGAAAATTCCATGATTGAAAATGCGAATTGAAAATTTTGTTTATTTTGTACAGAAATAATTTAAACATAAATGGCGATTTTTTTTATTAATATAACCGTTATACTAACCGGGTTGCTTTTAGAGTAAATACGTGATATTCCCTGCTAGCATTTCCAACCATGAAAACTCTGATAAATTATTATTCTAATCTAGAAAATGAAATGGAAAAACTCAAAAAATAGCACAAGAAAATCTTCGTATAGCCGTTGTTCACATTTTGCGTATACAACATGTTTCTGTTGAAATCGTCACAATTTTAAATATATCGTTATTTTCGATAAAATTGCGTTACTTTTTATTTTAATCGTTAATTATAATTAATAATAACTATTTATATAATAAATTGGTAATTATTATTTTTTACAAGTTTTAATAATCAATTTTTTTAATTATTATTCGTAATACTGAATGTGAGCAGTTTTTTATCTGCCGTATACTTAGTATAGCACTAGTGTTATGGCCTGTTATATGGTTTATTTATTTGTATTTTTGATCGTAGTTTTTTAATTAAAACAGTGTTTTTTTTATTAGGTTGTAATTTTGTAACTTTTCGACCATTTGAGGTATATTTACGTATACAGGTTTTTATTTTCTTTTGAAATTTAAAATTTATAAAATTACGTCGATTTTAGACTCTTATAATCATATAATAGTCTCAGTCAATTTGTGATTTTCTCAGCGTTTAATTTAAAGTTCTTATCTCTAGGTGTTTCAATTTTTATATATGTATATTTGCCACTATTTTCGAAGTGGGGTGACTAAAACCTCACAAATATTATAAGTAATAAGTTTAAAGAGCATTGGTAAATTTAAAAATATATATATATATCTTAGTTTTGTTGTATATAAATGAAATATTGTTGTAAACAATTGAAACACCTTCAAATAATATCAATAAAATAATGCACGATACTTGCCAGTTTCAATGAGTCAATCACGGATGATCCGAATCGGGACTATACGAATTCCGCGAGTCTGTATTGCTGAGATGTAGTCCATTAGTCCCGCCTCCCACACTCTCCAAGCCACTCCCACCACCACGTTCGACACTGTTTATCACTAGCCCGCTAGCCACGCCTACCTCCTCACCATCCGAACTATACGAATCGCATTCATCCTCATCCGAACTCGACAAAACACCTGGACCAACAATATTAATACAATCTTTACCACCTTAAGCGGGACAAATAAAGCTACCTGAATTTAATTGCGGTTGAAGGCTGGCAATATCTTGCGGCCAAAACCGTCGATTGCTGCCTCCATGTGACTTTTTCCGCTGCGAGCTGGTTTTCTGACTGGGTAGGGCTCCGCCGTCACTATTCGGCGCTCCTGCATCTAACATAGGCTGCAGAATACGCCTACGCGCATTTATAAACCAATTGTTGACTTGAAGTAGCGTTAAGTTAGTTTGCGCGGCTATATGACGTTTTTCATCTTCCGTTGGGTAGGGATGCTAAATAAATTACCCGCAAATTATTATTTATAGATATGACGTCACTGCTGTACAACTCAGAGCATATTAGTCACAACTAAAATGGGATTTTAAGTAATATGTTAACTTACAACTAAATGCTGAAACAACCACGACCTCATAACACTGGTGGCGTGTTTGGGAAGTACGCCACGTTTTTGCTTTTTACTACCGCCGATCCGACCCGTAAAATCACTATCGCAATCATCGGCAGAGCCACCAGGTGTCGTCGGCGCAGGAGATAACTGACCTATACATTTAAAATATAAATTTAATAACCATATCGACGATGAGACTTGGATAACTTTTTCTCTTCAAATCAACTGACCTGACATACCAGTTGGGTCCAGAGGTGCAGGACAAACGTTGACCCCAATTTGGCCCAACGGTGTAGACCCATGCACGATGTGTGGGTCGTAACCAGTGGGTGAGATCCCTGGCACCCCAGATAGGGCACCATAGATACTAGGGTGATAAGTACTGGGTGTTGTTTGAGATGGCAGCACTGATGCGACTGTTGAGTTAACGCTACTGGTGTGGCTGTGACTCGTATTGTTGCTGTTATTGTTGATGTTGTTGATGGGTGAATGAGATGTGTTTGTTGAGGGGGTTGTGGGGTGGTGAATAAGTGGTTCGCCCCCGGAGTTGTCCACCGCTAGCACTCCGGTCCGGGGCTCCATGCAATCGCTGACCCCTGGTGGGTGTACACCCTGTATATTAGACACCATATCTCATATAAAACTACACACACACACTCAACATACTGCTACTAACTACTGCTTGTAATTACTAAATCCTAAACTAATTTTAAGATATTTATTATATGTAAGACTTCTATAAAAAGCGCACTAACTTCTTTAGAAAACAATAAAAAGACAACAGAATTAAACACATTAAATTTAAATAACATAAAAATGTTTCTTTAATTTTTTATTAAAAATATATTTTCTACAATCTGGACGAGTCCCACTGTCGCTCCAAGGGTTCAAATATCCCTAAAACATAAGTCAACTCACCCCTTGTTGCGTAGGGCTAATCGTGTACTGTATAGGACTATTCGAATCCGATCCGCTTTCCGAATTCCCATGCAACATATTATTGTTATTACTCTCCAGCCCCGAAATAACGCCCGGCCCTTGCGTATAGTCGGATCGTAACAGATTCTCCGACTGCATTTTGCCCTTCAGACAAGTGATGTACCGATTACAGAAGTCCTTGCACAGTTCTTGGACCTTCTCTAGTTCGAGCAAATGGATCCGCAGCACCTGGATGGCTTTAATCATCAGACCATCGATTTCGGGTTCGTTGGCGAGAAACGGTTTCCGATCGCGTTCCTGATGCTGGACAAACGCCTGTATATCCAAATTGAACGCGTCACTCGACTGCGTATCAGAGCTTTGGGTCGCGAGTTCACATCTCTCAAAAAGCAATGCCAGCAGCGGAAATAACGGGTGTCTAGAAGTATTATTTTAGATTTTATTTCATATAGAAAAAAATTTAGAGTTTATTTAGGGATTAAATTACTTATAAACGGCCCGTTTGTCCGCTTCGAACTGGGCCTGATCGGTGGTGTGTGGTGGTGGTGACGTGATGGTCGTGTCGGATGACGGTGTGGTGTTGGTGGTGGGTGGCGCATAAGCGGCCGTCGTGAGCGACTGGGCCGCCGCCCCCGCCCCCTCGGCCCCCGTTGGCACGTTTAGCATTATACTATTCGTGCTAGTGTCACTGCCGCTATCGCCACCGCCCCTCTCAACTGCTAGGACTCTGACACCTTGCACTACTGGTACTCGCGCAGTTTCTACTAAACACTCCATCAATGATGTTCGTATATAAATGACTTAAGACCTCCATCATCTTCAGTTGCTGACGCTGCAAACAATTACATACACAATTATCATCTCGTCGTTTCGCTATACGCAACTACAAAGCGTACTTCCGCTAACTGAATTCATTCAAAACAATCATAATTCATTTGACATAAACATAAAAATAACATCTATGCAATACCTAGCATTCAAATTCATAACAAATAGTCGTTTTTACCAGCAAAGCATTTTAAGTTTTCCCAATTTCCAACTTGTAATACAAATATACGATACAATACAAGACATCCGCTTTGAGTTTGATTTATAAATGAAACCCCGTTTCCGGTTTCGCGTGTCCAATGCGCTCACAAACACTTTTATAGTATGAACAAACATTTATTAGAATCAAAAACCCACTATTAAACGTACAATTCCAAAATTGAAATATATATAAATTAATAACAAAATATTTTTCTTTAAATATCAACTATTTGTATTGTGCGATAAAAGTTAATAGTCTATAGTAAAGGTGTGAAGTAATTTACCGAAATATATATTTATAAATAATGTCTCATCTCATTATCACATAAATAGCCTACACTCTGGCATTAGCATATTTTATAACTTTAATATGAATAATGAAAGCATTTAACCTGTTTTATACCTAATAAATATTATACTTATCGCTCAAATCACCTAATTTGAATAAGTCATTTAAATTAATTGAAAAAATATATACCTTAGTGCACTCGTTGTGCTGGATTAGAAAATAATATATATATTAATCAAGCATCGAAAATAAATAATATATTCAATCTAAACAAAAATCTCGATATTTCGAAACCCAAATTTTGAATCCGTAAACTCTAACGCCTTTAAAGTGAATTTCAATGATTACTCATTTAAAGTACGTCATTCGATAAATGTGTGGATGTATTTAAATTGGATACTTTATAAACTTAATTTTATTATAAAACATACAATTTTCTGAATAGAGATTAAACACATAAAATACTTGAAGAGATATCTAGATATTTTTTTTCTTGTTGCAAATTCTTCTTAAATATCGATTTTCGCTTGAAAAGCGCTTTCAAGAGGCAATCATATAATCATTAGGAAAACAATTTAAGAGCCATTAAAACAGCAAATTAGTCAAATTTAAAGCTCAAACATGGGGTGAGGTGGAACCGGGCATGTTAGCCAATACTAGACATGCCCCAGCCATTGTACGCCACTGTGTATACAACGGGGCGCCAACATTTGCATTTTATGTCGGTAATGAAGCTCCCTACCCATTGATGTTACAAGTGTAGTTGGTTCGTAATTATTTTTGTCTTTTCTTTTTGTTTGTTAATTAATTTGAGAAGATTGACTTTTGAGAGTTTTCGGATGCCTCAAGACTTCCTGAGTTTTATGTTTAGTAATGAGGATTTTTATTGTTATTTTAGTAGTAAATATTTGTTCGAATAATGTTTTAAGGCGCGTTTATACAACTTCGGTTTACGAATTGTGCAATAAATATAATTCTACGTATAAAATTCTCTTTGATTAGAATTTATTTACTATTAAATTATAATTACATATAAAACGTTTTTAAAAGCATGGAAAATGCATAATTGCAATAATAAAAGAAGATAATTATCTACTTTAATAACGGATGATTTTTGTCGAATGCATTTAAAACATGTAAATGTTTTTAGTTCATTCCCATAATAGGAATTCAGTATTTTTTTAAGTAGTTAAGATTAATTAAATGTTTAGTAACCACCGGTAAACTGATGGCATAAAAAAACCAATTGACAAAAACCAATTGGTTCCTGGACCAGTTCTCTGATCTCTAAGAATTGATCATTTGTTTCTATGACGTAGAATATTTTTTGTTTTATTCTATTAAAAATATCCGCAGTGGCTTGCACTGAATTTTCTTATACGCATTCTAAAAAAATATAATCTAAAAATTTGAACGTCACATAGTCACGTAGCTAGTGACGTCACATGGTGTTAAAATTGCGTCTACTTTTATGGTTTGCATGTTGTTTCATTGTAGTTTCCATAGTAATAATATAATAACTGAGGAAGAAAAGAATGGTATCTCGTCTGTGTGTGTAAAATTAATAAAATTGCAGAAAAAGCTGCAATTCTAGCCCTAGTGGCATCCGTATTCAGAGTCGTAAGTTAAGGTGCAGGCGGTGGTGATGTTTAATTCATTTTTACGGAACGCGTGGCATGGCATGGCATGGCGCGCTGCTAGGAAAACGCAATTATAGTACTTTTAGAGTCCGTCCCGTGGCGACACTTGTGTTTAATGGGCCCCCCACAATCTCTATCCCGCTCGCACACAATGCCAGCATCGCCCCTTACAATAGCGGTGTCTCCTTCTACATTATGATAACATGTATAATTTTCCTTTTTTAATATATTGGATTTTGTATAACGCGCGTCCTGTACATCCTTTTCTAATGTTCAAAAATATTTAGACGCTGTTCTTTTTCCAACACACTTACATTTCGTATTTCGCTCTTTTTCTAACTGAACCTGGTTTACACGGGCCCTTATGCGGACAAGTGTAGAAAACAGATAAACGAAACATATAAACTTTATTTCATATATTTTATTGAGTTACTCAAATTTATTAGTTACCATTTTCGTTTATTTATTTTACAAAAATAAATCGTACTTGTTGCGAAGTTCCTTTTCGCCACTTCAAACAATGGTTATAAATCGCTTTTTGTTACATATTTATATTTTTTTAAGTTCTCACGGTAATTAATTTTAAATAATATAATTAATTATTATAATTATACACGACCGAATATTTAATTTATATAACCCGCGCTTTTACTATTATCCTTTCCATCCATGTGGTATACATATCGTTTTTTAACTCACAACATTTCATATAATTTCCACTTCTCCTATGTTGCATCTCTTCCTTACACAATCAAATACTCACACCATCTCTCTCTAATACAGTAGTAGTATCTAGTTTTCTTGCTCAAATAAATGTGTACATCCTTTTTTATTATATTGCGCCCTTTTTCTATTACCTATCTCTATCTAAAAGATAAAAACAATAACGGTATCTCATTCTAACACATTCTCAATCATATATGTTATCTTTCTCATCCACACGCTACGTTCTTTTTTTATTATATTGGATTTTAAACAACGCTTTTTGTTTATATACTCATCCCCCTTTAATTGTAATCGCTATCTCGCTCATATAATAATAAAGTATGTCGTCCTTTTTTAATATATTGCATTCTATATAAATCTGTCTTTGTTTATACGAGATCGCACTTGCACCCATGGCGACACTGCATCTTTTGTTTCATATACATTGTCCGGTCTCTTTCTAACTTGTATGAAAATCCAATAAACTCATCTCTCTTTTTGCTCATAGTTTGGAAAACTGCATAAAGACTGCGCTCTCTGTTTGGTGCATGTGCGCACTGTATCTAGCTGTCTTTGTCGTACTCATGGTGTATACGCGCGGGTGTATTGTAAATGCAAACATAGGAATAGCTCGTTTTTCTTGTGGAAAAATACATAAGTTTAACGCTTTCCTTGTCCGACTCGTGGATAATACATTGGAATGAAAAGGGATACAGATAGGGGGAGGGCGTTGTGTTTGTTTCGCTTGCACGCATTGTAAATATATGAAAACTGACAAAAAAGAAAAATAATGTTGCATCCCTATTCAACCCTTGTGAGCACTGTATGCGTCGTCTTTGTTACACTTACTGTTCAAATGTCAAGAGTGGATTTTCTTATAAGTTTCGACTGAAGACATGTCTCAAATGTTTATCGCTGTTTTAGTATAATAATTTAAATAAAACAACATACAAGTGCGGAATACTAATAAATATAAACCCAATAACACCTAAAATATATGGAATATCAATTAACATATACGAACAATAACACCATTTTTCATACCCTTAAATTTATAACTGGAATAGTACCATGTACATTTTAAACATAAATACCCTTTTTTATTTCGAATCATTTGTAGTTATATATAATTTTTAAAAAAATTACGAATTTCTGAAAAATATGTACAAATCAAAATTTGTTTACTTACAAATTTCATTAAACCGCTGTAGAACCATCGAAAATTCCATACCAAGTGGTGTCACTTATCGAAAACATACTAAAATCTTGGTCAAACACTACCAAAAAATTTCGGTGGCAAGGTTAAGCACACCAGGAGGAAAAAAAGCAACTCGATGAAAGAAAAATCACTTGAAATCACTTGTAAAACGCCGATATTTCGTCAATAAACTAGATAACACATAAAATAACAATGGCACAAGAATGAATTTCAGTAGAACATGTGGTCGGCCGATTTTTATAGTCTATTTACAACTGTTTACATGTCACTGCGATGTTATAAATGATGTTGATGGTTCAAGAAGTCTAGACACTAAACGACGGATGTCAATATTCGTCAAAGCAAAATGGCCATGCCTTTAGGGAACACTCATCGACACGAACACCCAACCACATCTCTTTCTAACACACCACCACTTCAAAACTCATTGCGCTACGTATGTCGTGCACTTGCACCAAAATGTAACATGACTACGCCTTATCAAATCAATAAAAATCCTACCTAACACTTACTACCTCACTCTAAACCCTCTCGTTTCCTATCTCCATTCTTTTCCAACAACCGTTAACGTACTGCGTAGATAATTCGCACGTGAACACGCCCAATATTTTACAAAAATTGACATTTCAAGCTTAAATAACATAACTAAAATACTCAAAATTCAAGCATTTTATAGAAACCTTATAAAACTCATTTAACATGCTCATAAACGCTCTATATAAGAGAAATAAATAATTTCTTAACAAATAAATTATAGTTCACGCATGCGCGCTGTTTGGACCAGCCTACCAGCATCTTCTAATAATTTATTTATTATTTTCGCTGTTTTTTGTCCATGTTCCAATTTGCTATTCTAGTATGAAAATTTTATGATATTCTAGGCTCCCACAAGGAATGAATTTATATAACTTTTATGTCAAAATAACATAGATAAATCGTAATAATTTACTCAACATCAGGCTCCGCCTACTAGGCATATATTCAAATGTAATTGATGCGTTTTATGTTCAACTCCAAATGTTTAACACCAATATTTATTAATGTAAATCATGTAAAATCTTTATATTTTATAATGAATTTGCTTACTTATATATTTGATTACAAATATATTTTGTAATTAATGCTTATATGTGAGTAAAGCGCAGTTTAACGACACAAAATAAAATATAACACGTGACGTTACTATTAAGGGCGGGGTACAAAAATTGGGATGAGATATATTGTAAAAAGCGATGTTTTTATTCAACAAAAATATAAATTCGTACAAAATAAGTATTTATGGATAAACAATTGGTGTAGGCCAGTCTAAATTAATTGCAGTGACGTCTAATGCAATAATATCAATATCGCAATTTGGCAAAATTGATTCTATACTTGGTTTAGTGCGATCAAAATCGCCGTGAACGAATTCTTTCACATATGTGCCAGCTTGAGTAGTTATTTTTAATTTAAATAAGTTTTCCTGCCCTAAAATAACCATTTCGTTGCTGTACGCTTTTTAAAGAGTATTTTAAATAAATTACCTGGAATGAATTCAGTATGCATTGCATGTATAGTACGTGTTCTAACCGCTAGAGGTCTCCGGTGTAGTACACGAATCGGTGTTTTTTGTTGAATTTCTAGCGGCGCCATCGAATTCATTTTATCTAACATATCCTGAGTGACCGGAATTTTACAAGTACACAACGCTTCGTAATCTTTTGTTTTCGATTCTTCGCCAGTTTTAATATGCACTAACTCTTTCCTAAATCGAATTTGTTTAAATAAACCAATCAAAAGTGCGTGCGTTAATAATCACCTAGGCACTAATTGCAAATCGGTAATGTGTATCAATTTTGAGACGTTTACTTCGTTTTCTAATTGCCGGAACTCATCAAAAGTGAATTTGGTCTTTTTCGGGTTTAGATATTCGATTACGAAAGGTCGGCCGCGGCCTAAACACCGCACATCGACATCTTCGCGGCCGCTAGCACTAAATTTCATTCCGTTATCCGGAATACTACAAATCAATTTAAAACAAGGAACACAAACAAATTGCGACGTAAATTACTTTAGTATTTTATGGAACGGCTCGAATAGAATCTCTTGCAACGATGTTTCCATCGTTTTTACCCCATTTATTATCCAGGGCGTTTGGCTTAACTCTCTAGAAAACTTACAATATCTTCCAGCTAAATAAATAGATGTATGTATGCAATCAATGGCAGCGCACGTTAGTTCGTTTGTTGGTATGGTTGGCGGCACTGTGCCATGTTCGCGGAAAATCCCTGGTCGCGTTTGGGATAACGCTGTTTGCACCCCTTTACGGCTGAATACCTCACCGCGGAATTTTCTATGTTGGATTTGGCGAGTTTCGAATAAAGTTGGTTGCATTTTATGTAATACACCTAATTCCTAACATATATTTCATGTTTAACACCACTTATGAGTGTTTTGTGTATAGTGTTCTTTGTTGCTCACTTATATAGTATTGCACCATCTTTCTCATACACGTGAGAGAAAAATGGTGTAATACAATATAAGATAAAAATGAATTATGTATTTAATGTTACCGAATTTTACGGTAATTTTAATTAAAAGTAATTTAAATAGTTATGTTTTGAGTGTGTACCTCCATGTCAAATTCGTAACTCATTGTAATATTAATTGAAAAATCACAAGTTTCCGAGCTTTCAAAAGTACGATTTAATTTCTCTGCTAACCTATCCTTGACTGTCCACTTCCATGCTTTATTCAGCTGCGTTTCCATGATCTCTACAACGATTTCTCAATCGAAATAAACCCGTCAATGTTGAGTGATGTGAACGTACCTTCAGTGTAAAAATCCGGAAATTTCTTATCCAATTCTAACCTAATGCTATGCTCACGCACTTGTACACACATAGGAAAGCTAACAGAGCACGTAAACACAGCACTATCAAACGATTTAATTTTCTCATTATTCGCAACCTTATCAATAGTTTCGTTAACACATTGATCTTGCAACAATCCTAAACAGACAATACAAGCATTGGATTTCAGCTTTTTTGTTGTTAATTCATCGCTTAGCGAATCGTCCACAAGGAATTGTTTCTATAAATTGTTTAAATATGTAATTTTAACCTTAAAATATCACGTTTTGTTTACCTCCAATATATATTTATCTACAGTGTTATAATTGTCTGGATGCCGCACACATAAATAGCGTAAACAACAAGGTTTACAGCATCCTAAATCGTGTAAATAGTTAAATATCTCTTTTTCACGAGACATTTTCGTTAATATGGAAAGTTAGGTTTTGCTCAATTAGTAAAAGTATATTCTATTTACATAAAAACTCAACATAGTTCAGTTTAAACTCATGTTCTATCTCTGTTTACCCAACGTATAGATAGAGATGGAACATGAGTTTAAACCAATCACAAGCGAAAGCTTTGATTCTTAGTTGTGTAATGCATACTTTTTCGCAATAGAATTCGGGCTCAAATAGTAGTGTTACCAACTGATATAAAATTAATTTTATGGAAACTATGAAAAATAAATAATTCGTTTTATTTGTCTAGCAAATTTTCGTTTACAAATATTATAAAAGCTTATACTACATAGTATAATGACGCAAAATAGTAGGATGAATTTCAATTTAACGTGATATTGCTTCCAATCGTTTAGATCGGTTACGTAGGAGAAGCGATTACGATATTCTTGGGGTAATTCAAATTTACTTGGGATCGGAAACAATGAAATATAAAAATCGAGTAAAATCGATTTGACCAAATCGTTTTCTTCGTGCTTGATTGGGTTCATGTTGTCGTTTAAGCACACAAATTTCCTAAAAAAAAATCTCAACTTACATAAAAACGAAACTCGTATCTAGATAATCGCAAATCTAACCGTGGATGTTTGCGAATTTCATCCAAATGTCCAACAACTTCGCTTATATTCGACGTCAACATTTTAAACAACACGTGTTGACTTTGCGCGTTTTTGATTATCTCATGTTTATATGTGGCTACTTGGCCGAAATTCTCTCTTAAAACATCTACTAAAAACGGGCAGTTTATAACTAATTGTTTACTTACAACTGGCTAAAAAACCATAAATTAGTTACAATTATAACGCGAGGTTTAAATAATAATAAATACCAATTTAGAATCGATATATCGTTCATACGGTGGTGTAGGAACTTCAGGTACTTCAACAGTTTTCGAACAATTCAAAATAGCATTATCAAACAACTCAACCATACCATAATTCAACGGTAAATCATTTATACGAGTTAAAATAGTTCGGATTTCACGATCAGACCACGTACTAAAACACACAATTACTACACAATTCACGCAATTACAAAAAAAAAATTACCTTGAACCATCTGTGTCGAAATCATCAAAAATATCGTTGACAGTTATCGATGTTTTCTCGTGAATCAAATAATAATAATACGCGAACGAAAACTGTACATCGTTGCCCGAGCGTATTTTATTTTTGCGCGTTTCCACGAATTGTTTCTCGAATTTCTCGTGCAGTTTTCCCATGATTCGAGTATCGATTAAAATCGGCGAATGCGCCGGCACTTTACGCGCTTTAAACCCGTACGCTGAATTAAAAATACGATTCGTATATTGCAGAGATAACGCATACGTGTCTAATTCTTTATCTTTCGAATGATTATTATTAATTTGGTAACCATTATAGTACGAAATCGACTTATAAAATTGTTTACGTTTAGTTAACCTAAACAAACGCTTTTTCCGCTTTAATTTATCGTTAAGTAATATTTTCTGGTTATGTTCGTCGATTAAAGTAGGAATATGTGAAATATTAATTAATTCGATATTTTTTATTTTCAATTGATCAGGCTTAATTAATTGTAAAATAGTTTTATTTGGCGTTTCTAGTTGCTCGCTGATTTGTGTGTGTTTGTGTTCGTTTTCGTAATCGAATTCGTTGCTGTTTAAATCGTCGGTTAGGCGGGCATTTACGTTTAGAACGGAAAAATCCGTTGTGCAATCACCGCCGTCGAATTGGCATTCGGTGTTGAAGCACGCCCCGTCGCATTGCCCATCGCCCACGTACGCCCATGGGCAATTAGGCACGCAAGATGGTAACGGCCAGGCGAGATAAATTAAAAAACCACGGTTGCTCGTTTGGAAATCGTCTGGAAATGTTGGAGCGCCCAAAAAAATATCGTCGTTGAAGTAAACGAATTTTGTCGATAAACCAGGAATCCTAAACATGTTGAACATCACTAGTTTTTATAGGTGTTGCTATAAAAGCGTGGATTACCGGTGGAGGTTGCTTTCAATTGCAGGACTAGAAAATGTTGGTAGTGCATTTTTATCAGGGAAAATCTCATCGTGGGTCACAATTGTGATTTTTTCATGATCTAAATTCAACCAATATGGAATTTGACCGTTCGTTACGATATAAACGTGTCGCACCCACGGCGCGTATTTCTCTAAAGATCTAATTATCTATTTAGAGCACTAATCACCCTCACATATTTAGTACCTACCGCAACGAGAATTTCAACTCGTATTTATCATCGTATCTCTCATCGGAGTAATCTTTAATAATGTGAGAACCTTTTGCTATATAACTATTTAAAGCGTCACGAAATTGCGCATCTGAACCATTCACCCATGTGTAAACGACGTCAATTGGTTCGCCACAATAAGTGAACTCATCGTTCAAGCTATTTAACACCTATCATAAATAAATAAATATAATTAACTATGCAACAGTTTTCGATTGATTTACTTCTCCTAAATGCGAAAAACACAGAATCACTATCACTAGAATAAACACAGCCAAATATTGGTATTTGCTTAATATAATATTGTGGAAGCATCGTTGCACACTTGCTAGTTTCATATTTGCGTATAATTAATGTTTATTTGGCGATTTGGTTCATTTAAATTTGATAACACCATTTTTGACATTTGCTTTGATGTGTAGTGTTACCAACCACGGCACATCAAGCCCAAGCATCCCAACCATGTACATATTTTTTTTTTATCATCTCAACGCGTTTCTTTTATGAATAATTACTTATTTATATTTAATATATGTTTAAGTCAATTTATATTAAATTGTAATTCATATGGTAAGGGGTGTATATTTATTTTGGAATCGAAATAAACACCTTAAATCGTATTTCTACTTTCACTCAACTCGGTGTGAAAGTTATTTATATGTATATATAAATAAAATTGTAATTAGAGTTAAATACGTAAATTCCTTAAGTACTATGAAATAATTCGGAAGCATGTAAATCGGATATAAATACGCTACTTAGGAATATATATATGTAAACAATTATATTTATATATTATTAGTGCCTAAAATAAGAGTAATTAGCGCATGTATGACTAGTAACGTAATTAAAGATGCCTCCAGAGGTATTTGTTAACGGAAATAAAAAAAATGGCTTTTATGATGTCGTATGTTATTCAATTGCATATTGCAATATGGTTATTACATCATACACATGCATTTAATGCACTTTCTTCATTTCAGCGACTTTCACTTCAAAAACAAGAGAAAATATGCAATCGAGTTGCAGTTGCAGATACGCACTGCACCGATTCAGTGTGTTAAATAAATTATGAGCACCCCCGGATGCGTTTAATATTTGATTTGTTTTTTTTAATTTAAAGGTAAGTTAATATTTCAATTCTAAATGTCGGTGTTACATACATACATAAGTGTATATGCATTTCTAATGCGTATAAGGGAATATTAGGTATGGTCTTAAATGTTTTTTTTTTAAATAAAACTCTTAAATAATTTATAAACTACAATCTGTTGATGTTCTCATGTTATATTCGACAATTAAATATTTAAAATACGTAAAAGCTCTATTGGCGCTTAGGAGACAATCGATAGGTTCATCCAGATGTCACGTCTATCTAGACGTCCATTTTCTATCCCTATCTCCTTTAAACTTATCGCGATTTATATCGGAAAACGTGCGTCGATGTCCACTAGTAAAGGGAAGCATTTATGTAACATATATACGAAGTACGTTAAGTACGAACGCTTGTTCTAGAATGTAGACTAGATTTACGTTTATATACAGGACGTATGTCTGTGATTAGCTCGGATAACTGTAGGTATACTTCCCTCTTCTATTTTGTATATATGTATAAAAGTGATAAAACAGACTGTGTGGTGAACAGGTGCTTTTAGTTTAGTTAGACTATATTTGTGATGATTGTATAAAATTGGTAAGATATCGCTCATATGTATACAATTTTACCCAAAATTACTACAATAGTCAAAGATATATCAATATTTTGTTAGAACCGCGCGAAAATCGCATTATTTAATTAATTGTTGCTTAAATTAACAATTTACAGCGTAAATAATTCTCGTGTTTTTTTAAATCAATACTTATTTAACACATAATTAATGACATTTTTAGGGATTAGGATTAGGTTTCTGATTAGTTTAGTAATATCGCACCAGCTGTAAGTAAGCTGTGTTTAATGACGGAGCCAATGCTTGTTTTATGTATATATGTATATGTTATAGTGTTAAAAACGGTTATTTAGGTGACATAGCTTTTTAAGAAGTTGTTAAATTATGAATTAAAACGAAATTTAAAACACTTGTTGATACATTTATAAGTTAAAAAAAAATATGTAACACAAAGATTATTTAATTATTCATGGAAATGCCAAGATATATAATTATAAATAATGCCTTTCATTTTTACTGCGCTTCTAAAGTTATTGTTATTGAAGTGATCAAGAGACACCCCGCTCCCTTTTTGTTATTATTTATTTCAAACAATTAATTATAATTTAAACAAAATAGTATCGTAATTCAAAATTATGCAAATAAATGATTCGACAGACATAACGAATAAAAAACTTTAAAGTGTCGCCAGACACAAATTTATCTAAACTATTAATTCTAAATAAATAAATCATAAACCGTGGATGGAAAACATTTTATCTTTTTATATACATATATATAACCCTGCAATTAGCTAATAACCACGCTTTGTTATCGAAAAAACAGTCACTTACGAACCTATCTAATAAAAATCATTGATTTCTTTTCCTGATGAAAGGTTTCCACCTAACCTAAATACACTAAAGCTGACGTCACACTTTATGACCAAAACACACACAAAAAAAATATTCGGATTTCATATATTTCAGCCACTTCCTCATTCACCGGTAAAGAAGAATCTATAATGCGACCGGATACACAGATATCAAACTAATTATCCGTACGATAAATAAGCGCGTGGTTAAACAATCAATATATATAAACGAGTACTAAAGTATCTCACAATTATAATTATAGACTGCTTTAAATAAAGTAATTAACTTTCGCGAGGCTAAAAAAGTATATGTAAATATGATAAGAATTTCGTAAAAAAAACAAGTTAATTGTTAAAAGAATTAACATATTATGCAATTATTTTCGTTTGTTTTAAGTATGAAAACTCAATTTTTTATAATCGAGTATTATTAATATATTAGTTAATAGACGCATTTATATATGTGAGAAGACAATCGCTTGTGTGATTATTTATGTATGTATGTACTTAGTACTTAAAGACATTAAAAGCGAATGTTGTTATTATTTAGTTCGCATACCATTATTGATTCAAGTGTAATTACAACTTAGAACTTATTTCATAAAGAAATACACTTCTAAGAAAATTACATTTATTGATATTTCAGTAGAAAAATGGTAACTTTTAAAATCCAAGCGAACGCTGTGTTACCAACAAAAACGAGCGATACTTTAATACCATTGCCACCTGTGAACGAATTCGAGCACAATATCGGAGCGTTTTACGATGGCGCTACGATTTTCATGACAGGAGCCACCGGATTTTTAGGAAAAGCTCTTCTAGAAAAACTATTACGATCTTGTGTAGGCATTGATAAAGTATATATCCTACTTAGACCTAAACGAGGTCATGGTTTGGAGCAACGATTCAAAGATTTACTCAAAAATCCAGTATGTCAATTTACTCCAACAAAAACCAAATTGTTTACTAAAATTAATTGACTGATTTCAGGTATTTGATCGAATTCGCGAGAAAACACCCGAATATTTCGAGAAAATTAAACTAGTTTGTGGCGATGTATCCCAACCGAATTTAGGGTTAAATGATATTGATAAACAATTATTGATAACAAATGTAACAATTGTTTTCCATGCTGCTGCCACTGTACGGTATGATTATTGATTGTTTGTAATGTATGGATTGTAAAATGTTTCTAAGTGATTTGTTGTTGTAGGTTTAACGAGAATTTAAAAGATGCTGTGCTGTTGAATACGTTAGGCACTAAACGAGTTGTTAAATTGTGTAGGGAAATGCGAAAATTGTCGAGTTTTGTACATGTGTCGACCGCGTATAGTAACGCTGATAAGAAGGAGGTGGAGGAGGTTGTTTACCCACCCCCGTACGACCCTGAGTCTATTATCAAATGCGTCGAAACGCTACCGATGGACGCTTTAAATGTCATTTCTGAAAGAATACAAGTAATTACTTAAATATATAAACAGTTTGAAAACTACTCAATTTTAAATAGAAATGTTCCTGTTTTTCCACGAATTTATTGATAATTCACACCCTTAATGCTTAACTTATCTAGAGCAAATAAAATTATTTAATTTCCAGGGAAATCATCCGAATACGTATACACTGACGAAAGCCATGGCGGAAAATATCATCATGGAAAACTCATCACAATTCCCCGTTGCTATTGTACGACCTTCTATTGGTTAGTTATTATAACACACAAAACACTTTACCACTCAATTTTAATTGTTCTGTATAGTATTTGCCACCTCAATTTCTAGGAACATCACTTATACAGTCTATATGCAATTTCTAACCTACATACATACATATATACCAAACAGATACTATTCTGTATTTTCCTATAAATGTAAAAAAAAAGTTTAAGTTGTTAAAATTGTTTTTAATATCTGTAGGTGTTTAGAATAAAAATATGAATTAATTTGTAGTAACGGCCGCATGGAAGGAGCCCTTTCCCGGTTGGGTGGATAATGTAAGTGGGATAAACGGCATAATGATGGAAATCGGTCGTGGAACAATCCGAAGTATCGTATGCGAAGAATCGCATCTAATAGACGTAATACCAGTCGATATTGTTGCCAGTATACTCATAACAGCCGCCTGGCACAACGCCACCAGACGGTAAACTCAAAATAATAACCAAATAATTGGTGATTAAAATAAACAAATTCCAGATCGAATACATTAAGAGTCTACAACTGTACTAGTGGTCAAATGAATGGTATCACATGGCGTGATTTCGGGAAATTGACCCTAAAACACGCCATTGAGTACCCGAGCAAGTACACCAGTTGGTATCCTGGTTTTAAATTCCGAACAAACCGAATTACGCACTGGATATGCCACTGGCTCCTCCACATAATACCAGCTTGTTTACTCGACATATTACTCTACTGCACCAAACACAAACCAATGTATGTAAAAAAAAAAACATCGTTTTAACCATAACCAAATTACACAAAATACAATTTGATTTCAAGTATGTTACGAATTTGTAATAAATTCGCACAAGCAACGAAAAACGGCACGTTTTTCGCGACAAACGAATGGAAATTCTCGAATTCTAACCTCAAGGGATTGATAGAAAGTGCCCGAAAGGCACAAGACGGAAACGCGTTTGTGTGCGATATGTCTACGGACACTTCTGAATTCCAGTGGGATTCATACGTGGAAAATTACGTACTAGGTATTCGGCAATATGTTTTAAAAGATGATAAATCGACTTTAGATGCAGCGCGAACAAAATTAAGACGGTATTTGTTTAACAATTGTGTTTTTTTACGTTTATTACATGTTTCAGATATGTTTTAGATTGTATTGGGCGAGTAAAATGGCGCAATTCGCATCGATGTACATGTTTTTAAAGTGGTTCGTGCGCTAATTTTAACTATAACCATTCAGTACGAAACAATCATAAATCGAAAATCAAAATATTTACAAAACATTCTAAAATCATACGCCAATAAAATATTTTGATATGTAATATAACAGGTCAGGCTCTAGGCACCACTAGTTAGGGCAACAAATCTAGAGCCTACCCTGCATAAAACGGGGTTTATGTGTAAGGGTTATTTTTATTACTATAATTAAGTGCACTTAAACGACATTTTATTGTCTGAAATATTCCAGACTGTATTAAAATAAATATATATACCTACTTATTGTTTAAATTGGGGTGACCAAAACCGCTTTCCCTCTCATTATTAACACTACACCATAATATACTACTAAAGTAAAAAACTAAATTCACATTTCACTACCATTACTACGCAATAATTGCTCGACAATTTTCATTCTAAAAGCTTCACTAAATATAACAATATTGGTCAAAATACAGTATAGTATAGCACAATTGCTATAATTACTATATTTAGTAATCGATTTCAATATATTTAAGTGTTTCTCTTACAAAAAAAACACGTGCATATTGATTTCATTTGACAGAAAATCAAAGATGTCTGTAATAACCTTAGATTAAATAAAACTAGACGTATAGATCTATTTGTTATGCGCATAGCTTACACTCGCATATACAAGTTATTAATCTTGATATATTTAGTCTAAGGACACAACTAGATTTCATGGGGACTAAAACGAAGTATTCCTAATAACTTTAATATAACTAAATTTTATTTTCGAATTGTTTTTACATCAAAGTTAATCATTTAATTGTTTTTACGGTCAAAAAGAATATCTACAAATGTATATTCTAGTAATCCAGATACCAGGCAGTAGTTTGGCTGTTAATTCTAAATGTTAGTGTAATTTTATTTTAAACTTAGTCAATGTTTTTCGCAAGTTAATAGTTATAACTAAATATATTGATATACATAAAAATAATTACGTTTTGAAACTACACGATGGTTATTAAAACTAAATATATACATTTAAAACGTTCTTATTATATATATACAATGTTGAATTCCATCTTGATTTTATAAATAAACTTAATATCTGAGTGTTCCTTGCAAAATTATCTCAACCGGATGTCAGTTCGCTTAAAATTGGACGTGTGAATTATACATTTTGCTCATTTCGCTAATTAAATACCCGATTTGCGTAAGTTTCGAAACGTGATTAGATTATTAAATCTAAACTAAATAGGTTGTAGTTGAAATAAACTTAAATCTAAACTTAAAAAAATAGGTCTCTCTGGTTTAGTAACTTAAAACTTGGTTACTAATTAGTGTATACTTAAGCGTGCAGTGCTATATTCGGTTTTGTATAGTAAATTTGTAAAGAAATATCACATAAACAGCGAATTAAAGTAGTAATTTGATAAAAATTAGTACTAAAACTGTTCGAAGCTTGGTTTTAATACTGTTGTAGTTCAGCATCTTTTAACGAATTTAACTAATTTATTGTTTAAACAATTATGCCAGTAATTGTTGCTAATTATATTCAGACTTTTTTTTTTATTGAATATCGGCATTAAGTTTAGTAAATTAGTTAAGACGTAAAAGAAATCGTATTGGTATGGCTTGATTCTTGATTTAAGATAAAATAACGTGTATTTCTCTATTTTTTTTTCAAAAAGCATTTGCACTTTTTTTTATTAAATAGGTGAAATTAACCAGTCTAGACTTTGTCACCTATTTTAATATTTAACTTTGTTAAATACAAGTTAAATTAAATAATAAAATACTTTTTTATATATTTAGAACTTTAAATATATAAAAATGTTGTTTTATTATTTCTTCCATAAATTTAAACGTTGTTTAAATTTAGTTTAAATTATCACGAAATAGTAATAAACAAAATAGTTTCGTTAAATTTAATCCACAATCGTCAGAAATTCTAAAGGTTTATAAAAGCAGTTTTTACTGCAAACATAATTCCTTTGTATTTATAAGGGCGCTCAGTACTTTTATTTGCATTTCCGGCCACATTTGTTTAGTATTTAAAACAATAAGCGACGTGGCTTATTGTTTAATTCGTTATTAAAGGATTCAATTTATTTGAATAGTTTATTTTTTCTTTTTATTAACAAGATTTGCATCGACTTTGCGGTACGTTGAATTAAAAGTTAACCGTGGTTTTTTCGCCGATTCCGTTTTTGGTTTTGCGGTTCGTTTCGTGGCCCGATGCGCACGCTCTAAACGGTTATTTTGTTCTTGAGCAACTGCTCGTTTGGCAACAGTAGCCGTGTCGTTTGAACTAAGCGGTGGATTTAGGTTGGTATCAGTGATATCTAAATCGCGTGCCGCATCCATTGCGGTTAATCCGAAAAAGTTGCGGATTTTCGGGTCGGCCTTGTATTTTAATAACAAATTTATGACGTAATTCGAATTTACCTCAACCGCATGGAATAGGGCTGTGCGGCCGGATTTCTCGTCCCGCAAATTGGGGTCGGCCCCCTTTTTCAGCAACACTTCCACCATATCCGCTTTCGAGTTGATTGCTGCTAAAATTAATGGTGTCACACCTGGAAGTATAATTGATTATTTATTGGTGCATGAACGTTTTTTTAGTGGATGGTCCGGCTTGGACAGGACTGGTACGAAGAAAATTTTGAATTTTATTCACGCCGGTCCTGAACAAGTCGATCTGTGCTCTAATAAAACGTTAATAAACTATTAAATTGATGCATGAATTAGTAGTTGTTTTAATATATTTAAATGTTTCCTTTATGTTAGACGAAATGGTTTATACCTTCATCGTTTTTTAAGTTTATGATGTATTGTAGAGCTGGGCAGTGTTGAAGTATTAATTCCAAGTTGTAATCCGTGGAATTAAGCACGGCTAAGTGAACTAAAGTGCTGCCTTCGTGGTCTTTGACGTTTGTGTCGCCGCCATATTCTAAGAGCGTTCTTATTATACTATTGTCACAGTTGCTAAGAATTGCCATTTGTAATGGTATCTGTTGATAGTTTAAAATATTTAATGTCACGCTTAAAATATATAAAGTTCTCTGGTATATAATAACTTACCAATCTTTCGTTATTTTCAATATTTACTGAAATTTGACGGAGCTTTAAAGCGAAACATTGCCGCTTTACATTTGATATATGATTGTCAATGATTGCATTATGTATCGGCCTATAAAACAAATAAATATAACTAATAATGCTGATAACGACATAATGTCATATTTCGGGGAAGTCCTAAAAACTATGATGCAATAATACGCAATAAAATTAATTCAAAAAAACAAATACTTACAAATTTCCTAATAAGTCGAAATTAACGCAATCCTTCAAATCGATGAACAACTGCATTTTTAAATTATCCGCTAACGAATTCGGTTTAACCGACACCTTACACGGCACCGGGAACATTTTCGCTCTCATAATCGTATCAGACATATCTAATAAATCCGATTTTTTACCGTCGTCTAATCCGGCTGAATATTCCGGGTTATCCAACAAATACTTCACTAAATCTTTTATATCCGGTAGGTCTTCAGTGCGTGCAGGCGACGCTACAACTGAATCAGTTTGATTTCCTGTGTGTTGCACCTCCACAGAATCGGTTTGTGTTGAGTTGTCCACAAACAACGTTTCTTTGCAAACGCTCTTAAGCGCCCGAGTTTTAGTTGCTTTGATTTGCGCAACTGGTAATTGTGGTAGGGGTTTTTTAATAGGTGGTAATTGTTTGGGTGGCCCGTTCGCGATTCGTATTAAATGAAATTCGGGGACTCTTTGGAGGGTGGATGAGATTTGGAGGGCTTTATTTGGGGCGTACGGTATTTTTAAAGGAAATATTTCAGTTGTGCTCGCGTTAGCTGCTTTTTTACATGTGTTTGTTGGTTTTAAATCGACTTCAGTTTTGATTTTTTGAGAGCTATTTATAGATTTGATTTGTTTTACGGGTGTTGATTTTAGGTTCTCAGTGTTTAATGGCGCTTTTTGAGCAATGTTGAGTTTTGTGTCAATTGTAGACACGTTTTGGATTAGATTGAAATCATCCAGTAATACGTCATGAGTTGTATTTGTAGGTTTAGTATCACTTGTTGTTGTTGATTGATGGTTTAAGGATTTTATATTATTTACCACATTAGTTGACACTTTAGTTATAACTGGTTGCATTGAATCAATTGCCACTGCATTCGGTAATGCCTCAGGATTAATTTGCACTATTTCACTACTTGTTACACGTAATTTATCACTAATTTCATCCTCGCCTACGAAATTTATTTCTTGCTTCGTTTGAATAACACTTGAATTTTTCATCATTAATTTTATCGCTTTGCCAGTTTTACTCTTTATTATCAGTACACGTCCGCTTGACCCCGCTTTTACGTTTCGAGTAACGTGTTGAGCCTCCTCGTGCAACGGAGGGACTTCCCCTACTTCTCCATCCAAATGTTTGTGGTTATCTAGCGACCGATAGCTTAGATTTGCTAGTTTTATCTTGGTTTTAATTGATTTTTTCGAACAATTAGCTTTATCATTGCTACTTTGTTTACCATTTGGGGTAATTTCAGGTAGTTTTGTGTTCGAATCTAATTCGGTGGTTGTTAAATCAATGGATATAATTTTTGGTGGGTCATTTTCAATTATATTTACCATCTCTGCGAGATTTTTTGGGTTCGAATGGGTAATTTTGGTTTTATTTTTTGTTGCTATTTTTAATAATGATATCGAAGATGCTGCCATTGTTGATATCTGAATATATATGATAAATAATTTTATTTTAATATGAGTTTAATCTAACAGTACTGTTGGATTAAGCTCATATTAAAATAAAATTATTTATGCGCACGCGCGATAGTTATTCGAGGTCAATTTCTTATAGAAATTGCGGGATTCCCCGGATATCCATTGTTCGAATACTCATTAGTCTTTTATTTATATAATATAAAACTATTATTGATAATGACAAGTTAAAAAACAATTTGTAAATTTTAGCAGTAAAATAAAAGTTTTATTCAAAATACAAGCGTGAAAATTAATTCTTATAGAGTTTAAACGAGTGGATTTTAATAACTAAACCAATTATTATTGCAATTGATTGAAACATCAAAATTAATAAGTGATAACAGAAATTATATAAGAATTTATCAATATTAAACTGAAAAACACAAATTTATCTACACTCAAAAAACCATATACCAAATGAAATAACAATTTTTTTTTCAAATTTGATAGTCTACTTAGGAATTATTATAAATAAAAATTTAATACTACGGAAAATTAATAACATTTACACAAGTAGGGAATTCCCCGTAGGTCAGCTATTTTCGGTTAAAAAAACAAATGAAAATCTCCACTTTATAAATGAAAATTAAACAATAAAATAAGCGTCAACTAATATGATACTCCATTGAACATAAAAAATATATATTAAAAATGCTTTTTATGAGGTTAGAATTAGAGTACAATATATATAAATCACATTTAATTATAAGCATGTAACTTACGTTTGATTTAGTCGTATCTATCATAAATAAACGGTGCACTATGTTCGTTTTAAGAAAATAACTAGGACTGCCAATGTGGGTAAATCCCCATGTTGCGATAAACAAAATGACAGCACATGACGCCACGAGTAAAGAATAAACGCAGTAACATATTATACACGATATACCCACAAACTACACATCCTTGTTTTACCCACACTTCTATATATAATATAACGTATGTCTGTGATAGTATAAATTAGCCTTTGAAGGACAATTTTGAAATAGGTCAATAAACGAAATTTTTTTAATTATATTTTTATATTTCAATTTGATATACAAATAATAGATAAAATGCGATGTTTTATTTAATAAATCACACAATTTTAGGGTTATGAGTCCAGTTAAAATGATTAGGGGTCGTTTAGTTTGTATGAGGGTTGTGCATGTGTAAAATAATACACAGAAAACAGCGTAGGCTCTGAACGCATCATAGATTAAAATAAATATTTGTTTATCTGTACTTTGCATACAAATGATATTTTTATCTTGTAATAAGAAATAAAAGCATAATATTATTGTAAGCATAATTAATGTCATACTACGTTGGGGTTTTATTTATTATATTATATTTATAATTAAATATGAAATATATAACAACACACGTATCTAGATACTAAAGAAATTAAACAATTAATAGTATTAGAACGAGAATTCGTATTTTATTAAATGTAAAACGAGCTATGTGCTGCCATCTGTTGCAGTATATGAGAACAACATTTGAATATTCAAATTTGAAATATTTGTTTGTTAATTTATTCCTGTATTATATGTTTTTTGTTTATTTAGCGATTAATTACTATAAATTACCACAAATTATTTATAGTTTAATGAATTTTACAACAATTTAATATTATTGTTGTAAAATATAACTATAACTATGAACAATTTATAGTTATATGCATTTTAATCAGTAAATTTCGATTTGACGATTATAAAAATTATTACTTTTTTGTTATCGGTTGTTATCTGTTGATTAGATTACGTGGAAAACTAGAGTAAATTCTGAGAAATACTTTTTTATTATATACAATATATTATGGAAAACTATAACTAAATTGAGATAAATCTTATTACGATTAATTTTAAAATGTCGTTTACTACTGGTAATCAACATTTTGTTAATTAGTGGTAATTTACCGGTAATTTATTGCACTTTAGCGTCATTTATTTCAAGAACGCTGATAAAAAAAATAAATAACGATCTAATTCATTCATAATCTATAAATATATGGTATGATTTTTATTTATAGTACCATGGGGTTCCCTATATAATTATTAATCGATTTTATCTATAAACTACGTAATTGTTTTAATCAGACAATGAAGTTTCATTGATAAAAATATAATATTGATTTATAACTACATTTAAATCATTTTTAAACAATTTCCTTTTGAACAATTCCGAAAGTTTATTTAATGTTTCGTTAGTTATGATTATAAACAGCTTTAAAGTTGTAAATTTAATGAATACAATTTGCAAATGTGAACAATTTGATAACGTAATATTATTTTTATGATATTTGATATTTGTTTAGTACTTTAAATTTACTAGGAGGATAACTTGTATATTTATACAATTCTAATAGTGATATGATAAAACATATGTACATACATACATATGTATATATAGTGGGAAAAAAAATTCCTCAGGGTTTTCCTATACCAAACGCTAAACAAGCATTGACTGCACTAGTTAAGCGTCATAATACTTTCGTATTTTGAGATGGTTCAAATGTTATCGTTTCAATGTTCTGAGAATTGTTTTGACTTTTGACGCGATTTTATTCAGTATTATTCCGGATATGTTGTTCTAAGCACATTTTTCCACTGTCTACTTATATTTATTGAAATATATAGATTAATATATGTATAAAAAACTTGCAAGTCATTTTATTATCAATTGTAACAAAATCATTTAGATAACTATAGCAAATTTTTAAATATTGTTTATAAAATGCCGCAACTCGGATAACACCAATGTATATATATATATAATTATATAACATTTAAGGCGCTATTTGGATTTATTAATTTTAAATCGTATTTCGATAATTTGTATGTAAAAAATAATTACAAGCTGTAATTACTCATTAAATGGTTTTTCGGAATTAATTAATTGGAATAATTTGCAATAACCAATTTAATTCTTATCATTTATGAATGATAATGTGGTCTAGACGAATAATATATCCGGTTGTGTGGCGTCTAGGGGAAATGTATTATTTAGGGAAATTATTTGATTGAAAATAGGTGTTTTTAATTTATGATTTTGGGTGTCTTTTTTGGTCGATTGCAGTCGAGGTGAAAATGTTAAGTTTTTAGTGTCGAGACGCTAGATAAAATGTCTTTTACAATTACAATCAGTAACCTTTATGACTTTAAAGTGACCTGTCGCAGTTGTCAAGCATGTAACATGAGCAATTGCATTTCAAAATTATTAACGATTTATTACTATGTGTTTAGATAGTGATTTTTTGGTCCAATATTTAATGATTAATTAATAAATCGATCGGTAAACGGAATAATCACTAGAGTTTATTGATGTTTTGATTCAATTGAAAAAATTTGTACGTAGACTTTGTCATTTAATGAGAAATTGATTAAAATGGCTGGGCAGATAATTTTTTGTTCAATTCAAGGAAGTGAATTTTTACGCAAACATATTTCGTCTCAAAACTGACGCAAGGATTATCGTCTATTGCAATTACAATCAAATTTGCTATTTTGGATTCATATTTGAATGTTTGGATTCGTTTTGGTAATTGTCGCAAATAGAAAATGAAAAATGAGTGTAATTTGATTGCACTTAATTTTTATCGCGACAAGTTTAAAATAAAAAGCGTTATTTTGCAACACGTCTCCGGTCAAGGATCAAAGCTTTTCTTAAGTGTCAGGGTCACGAAATGATTAACATTTTTTCGTTTGCAATCAAATATATCGAAATTTTATCAAAATAATTTTTTGTTTTACCACAACATTTCTTTTTTATGATTAGACAATTATTTGATGTTCTAAAATATTTGATGAGCGTAAATTAGTGTTTGTAATTTGATATATTTGGAAAATTACGGAAAATTTGAGTAGTTTTCTATTTGGCGTTGTTAAAAAAAAAGCGTTTTTATAATGTGTATTGTTGCGTAGCGTTACTGATCACTGAGCAAAAACATGCTAGGTGTTGTTTTAGTATCTTGATACATTTGAGCAATGGTAAACACTTTATTCGCATGAATATAGTCGCGCTTACGTAATTCGAATATTCTTGTAGCGTATAATGAAATATACCAGATATCTACGGGTGCATATACGTATGTATATGCAACATGTCAATTCGAAAAATCCGTATCAGTTTCCGAAGGAAACCTATCTAAATGTTAACAAATTCGCATAAATCATATTTGATCATTTTTACGCGAAATATATTTAGTCTATATGTGAGAATGGGTAACTAGTAATAAATACATATTTAACAGGTGTTAATTGTAAGATAGTTAAGTAATCAGGTAATTGGAATATTGAAAATGCAATTAATAAAGTTTATTTAATGATAAGTAACACCAAAAAAAGAACTGATAAGTGTTTTAAAATAAATAAAAATCGTATAGAAAACAACTAAAACCAATAAATAAAATGACGAAAAACATCGCCAAAACATTGAGATTACCAAAGAAAGACAACAGTTAGATATATATAAGTGTACATATAAATCCCCCTTCTTCCTCTAATCAATGGTGGTCTGATCATTTTTTGCCTTCAAGTGATAAAGCCTATATAAGTTCATGTCTTAGTACACTTGAAATTATTTTAACATCATTTGTTGCGCCGGCGAAATTTGATTCGTGACTTTGGTTTGAGTGAGTGAGAATTCTGCATAATGTCGAACGCCACCATTGAGGGGGACGATCGCGGTAATTTGGCATCGAATTGTGGGCAAATATTTGCCAAAGGGCCTGCGTTAACGAAAGAAATGATCTCGAAAGTGCAACGGGCTGATGTGATGAATCAACGCAAATTTATTTGTGGACGCGAATATAAAACGAGCCATATTTGGGGTGAGTTTCGTAAACGAATAACAACATCTATTATAAAAACACCTCTTTTCAATCGCCAATCAATTAGTAGTAATAAATCATAAATAAAACAATATTCCCATTACACCAATTATAATACACATGTTTACTAATAAATGACCCATTGCAATTAATTAATAACAGCATAATACGCGATTATTTTCCATTTCCAATGAAATAACAAACGAAAAACACGGTTAAACAACTCAATTATCAAAATATGTTGAATATAGCTACAAGTGGTAGTACCGCCAAAAAAGCTAAATGAAAGTTGAATGACGTTCATAAAATCATACTATTACTGTTTTCCAAATTTCTTAACCCCAGATAAAGATTTTTTTCTAATCAACAAACGTCATATCTTATTTTTTCGATAACCTATGGCACTTATTTTCAAAAATACTATATACAAATTAAAAATTTCCTAACATCTGATACTTTTTATATATACTAAAAAAATATATATGTACAAAATAATCGAGAGAATTGACCGGAAATTACTTTATACAAAACAATTACTAAGGATGAATGTGAATATCGAATTGCGAATGAAGGAAAAAATTGCGAATACTTAATAAGATTTGTTCCTTAAATTGACTAATAAGTGTCGACCCATATTAAACTGATAACTGATATGATTAAGTGATTAGCGTTGTATTGATTGATGTTAAAGTTATCTATAATTTATATGCGTTAATATGGCGTGACATTTTATTGGAGATATTAAAAAATCGTCTAGACGATTCGGGGTTATCAACGCAGCAGATACGAGTTACGCAATTCATTGATGCTCTGCAGTATCATTACTTGCAGTATTTTGCATCAACGTGTGTGAGTATCGTTTACGAGCTTTGCATTTGTGTTACTAATTTCAGGTGGTAAAAAAGCAATCGTAAATGATACTTTAGTACGTAAGCTCACCACGTCAAGGTCGCTATTCATTTTGGGAATTTTAATTTATTAATATATTTTTGTAATATTTGATCATAATAAAATTGTTTATTGATAATAAATAATAAAATGTTTTTATTATAGATTGTAAACATTGCGATAATGTGTCTATATTTTATTGAGTTGTGATTTATTGGAATTAAAAGCAATATATCAAAAGAATGTATAATAAATTAAGCTATTTTCAAGTATCTATAATAAAATGCAGTTTAAATAAGCGCGTATTTAAAAATAGATCTTGCATTCTATCGATTTACATTATTGGCAAAAATAGATAGATATACGGAAAAATGTAAATACCAATCGCTAAATGTATTCTCTTGTTCCAGTACTCGCTGGACTGCTTCTCCTATTCACCTGCAGTGTTTTCGGTTCCATTATCTTCTGGTGTACGAATTATTTCGATACAATTGTACTATCGGTAAATATTTACTCAGTTGCACATCACTAAAACATATAAACTACTTTAAACAAATCGACTCGTAAAATAACATATTCACTAATTTGCTAGAATTTGCGATTGATGGAAGGCACGGATGCGTTCGCAAGTTTCGTTAATCCGAAAGCAGATCCGTTTATGAAAATCATCATATTTAATTACACAAACACCGACGAGTTTATGGAAGGCAAAGTTGACAAACTGCACGTGGAGGAAATAGGTCCTTACGTATTCACAGAAAATACACAACGAGTGAATGTTCAATTCGGTGATGATGGTACTGTATCGTTCCAAGAGCACAAATCCTACAAATTCATACCTGAACTGTCGTGCGGATCACAAACCGATAACGTCATCGTACCAAATCTACCAATGCTGGTACGAAATCAATCTAAATCTCACTTTATAGCGAATAATCATTTGCGTTTCGTACAGGGAAGTATTGCGATGACGAAAGACGCAAACTTAATGACGCGCCTTGCACTATCAACAATCTTGAACGGTTTTAAAGTGAAACCATTCCTCACATTAACAGCCGGCGACTTCATTTGGGGCTACGATGATTCCTTCTTCTTATTAGTCAAAAGTGTGTTGTCATTCCAAAAGAAGTTACCATTTGAAAAGTTCGGTTTACTCTCACCTGTAAGTTTGTATTTCTCATCTTTATCGCTCTCATTAATACTGCATAGGTTATCCTTTACTTGAGAAAAATAGTGTTTAGTACTTTTTGGTTTTTGAGGATATTTTGACATTTAGTGTTTTTTATTAGTGCAGTAGGAGTTATGTGTGGTTTTTCTTGTAGAAAATAGGAATAATGCCTGATAGGGTAACAGTATCTACAGGAGAATTTGATATTGGAAGCGTTGGGACTATTGTAAGGTTTAATGGTCAGGATAAAATGGGACATTGGGCCACTAGCGAATGTAATCGTATTGATGGGACATTAGGATCGTTTTTCTCACCGTATACAGTGCGCGATAAATCGCCGATTAGCATTTACCAGAAGGATTTATGCCGCAAACTGCCTTTGTATTTCGAAGAAGAAGTTAGGATATTAGACGAACAGTATTTAGCGTATAGGTAAGTCGGAATTGTGATTCGATTACCTAACAGGATTTTGCTTAGATAGATAATTTTGTTTAGATATAAACCACCACATAATGTTTTTGCGCATCCTGAACATGAACCCACCAATAAATGCTTTTGTGATGCGAACTCAGGTGTCTGCCCCCCACACGGGGTGATTAATGCAACCCCCTGTGCGTATGGGCCTGCGTATTTATCATTCCCGCATTTCTTGTACGGGGATCCGGCGCTGCGAGACGACATTACTGGTTTGAAGCCGGTGGAAGAGTTGCATAGCTCGCATATGGATGTGCATCCGACGTTCGGGTACGCAATGGCCGGCACAAATAAATTACAATTGAACATGTTGGTGAGTTACATTCTTTTTGTTTTTATATTTGATTTGTAGCTTATTCAGTTTAACAAATGAGTGTACATGACGCTTTTAAATCATTTAGGTACGGACAGCGTTTGGGGTTCCCCATGTTGATATGTTCAGGGATGAAACAATGCTGCCAATCGCTTGGTTTGATTCGGTAAGTTTTTTTTATTATTTATTACATCAAGACGTCCTTGATAGATCAACAAATATTAAATTTTAATTGTGCGTCACATTTACTAAAGATATTATAGATACTATATATATATATTTTAAACTTCTGAAATTTGAAGATTTCAAATATATATATTACGTAAATTTGTAAACATTAGGGCATTGAAGCAGAAGACTTACCGCAATCTATAATTGATATATTCTACCGTACGACGTATACAGTCCCATACATTCTTATGGCGTTGCAATATGGTTGTTTGTTGATGATGACTGTCACTTTGGGTGCAATGGTGATGATTGTGCAGAGCCGTGTTAAGCGAATTCGTAGTACGCGTCCTATGCGAACAATACCGCCATTCCAAAGGAATATTTCTGGTCTAGACGCACTACTTGAATGATCTAACTTTAATTAGTTTAAAGATTTGTTAAAAGTGTTTAAAAACAGGGACGCATGTTAGTTTTTGAATAGTTTTATTAGCCGGTATGAAATTCTGGTTTTAAGTTGAAAATAGAGTTTATTTTCAACTCGAAATATATGAGTTTAATACTGAAGTAATTAAGAATCTAACCTCAGTCGAAATTTGAGTAATTAAGTATTATTATTATTAACAAAATAATACTTGTAAAACTAAATAGTAATAATTGTTTTTGTTTTTGGAGAATGTTGAGAATTTGAAAAATTCAGATTGTGATAGTTGAGAATTCCGCACTATTAAAATATAATGGATTTTTTGAGAAATACTGATGTAATACTCGAAATAAATAAATTTTAAATATATTTTTGACATTCTTAGTAATAGAAGACTGATTATTTGCAATTTTACTAACAAATTGCTGGATAATTCATAAATCGTATTTATATATATAAATATAAAATAATTTCATAATTTTGTACATTTGTCGTTTAGCAATTTAAGTAGTTTTAAGAAACATATTTAGTTTGAATTTGTTATATTTTGGTAAGACGTTGTTAATAAAATATTAATTGAATAAAAGTAGAACTTCATTGATGTTCGAAATATTCGACAAACATACAATAAATTCGAAACGAAATAGTTTAAAATTAACAGCCAATTTCACCCCATTGTTTTCGGTGTACATAAAACTAAACTTAAACATACTAACATTCATTAAACTAAATACAATAAATCAGTAAACTTAATCGACACTTAGTTGACGGAACGATCCGTGAATACTACCAAAAATATCCGCATCCAGCGGCGTGCCAATACGCAATTTCTCGTTCGAACGTTTTTGCGCAATCTCCTCCAACCAATCATTGTTATTTTCAAGTATCTTACGCCACTCAGCTTAACAAAACAAACACATTAAACAACCACAACAACAAACAAAACTACGAAACTTACCATTTATTTCCGCTAGAGGTTTCTCAGTACCACCATACTCAATCGGTAACACAGATTTCGGGATTTGTTTATGCAAAGATGCCAAATCTTTATGCACAAATACCTTAAATCACATTAGTATATTAGCAAATAAACAATAACGACGTAAATTGTTACTTACTCGTTTCGCTAGTTTTTCTTTTAATAATGTGTTGGCTAAGCTCACAAGTACCATAGCAGAACTAGGTAAGTTTATGAAATGAATACCTTTGATTCTATCGGAATAAGCTTTCTGAAATGGTAAAAAAATTGAAATAAGCGGTAAACGTATAGGGGAGGGATGGGGCAATGTGGTCGACTTACTTCAACGACAGTTTTCGCTTTTTTCATTAAAGCTGGACTGTGTTTCAAAGCGTGTGCCATCGTGGAGTTTTTTAAGTCAATTATATAAACATCGCTCACGCATTCATCGTAATAATAGCGGATATCGGCGGTCGCAAATATATATTTCGCGTGTATGTTTATGTCAAAGTTATCCGGATTGTTATTCACGTACGCGAATATATGTATGCGTGAGAGATCGTCGGTTAGTTTCGGTAATGGAGTTGTAATTCTGGAATCAATTGCGCAATGAGCATTTCTTATGAAATATATATATGTTTTAAATATGTATTACATATTATCCATGTGGAATTGCATTTGTGCACTGAATAGATTTCGATTGTCGTAGAATTCGGGCACTAAATTTCGGATGGAATAAAAACTGTCCAATTTCATTTTGGTTTTCTCAATGCTGAATTTGTTCATGATTAATAATCGCTCTAAGTGTTTGTTTTCTGCAAATTAATATCGTTTATATATATATATATATAAGAAATTGTGTGTTTAAGGGTGAATAGTTTTATTGTGTTAATTACCTATTTCTTGTGGTAAATGTGGTTGTTTTTGCAGCCATTCCCGCAATTGGCGTATATCTTTTGCTACGTCAGCATCGGGTCGTCCGTACGTTTTCATCATAGCGAATCGCTCATCGGTTGAAACTGATAGAATTGCATCCAGCGACATGATTCCAAACTGAAATAAATAACAAAGTTGTTTATTTTAATTTAGGTAAGTAAGTATGTACTGTCAACCGAAATGTACTTGAAGCACAACTCTAGACTGGAACGATTCGTTGAAAGCATTTTTTTTTTCATATTGTTATCAATTATAATAAATTTTAACAAACTGGTGATGCGTCACTACTTTATTACTGATTATTCGGTTACTTTTTTACTATTTTAGTTGATTATATAACGCTTTGATGCTTAAGTAATCGGTGTTTCAATATATTTGGACTTATTTTTTTGGGTTATTCTTGATAAACCATTGGTAATAAATCATTTAAATATCGTTTTTACGACGAAATCGAATTTATTGAATTATTTAAACATAATAACTTGCAGACATTTATGACCAAAAACTAAATAATTTCACACGAAATCGATTATTTTATGATTTTTTTTTTAATAATTTTCGATAACTTTCGAAAAATGTTTTAAAAATAGAAAAAATATTTTAAAATGAAATCGATTGTATAAGTGTAATTATTACTATATATTGTTAATAACTTTCGAAAAAAAATGTTTTGTTAATAAGCAATTCATATTGTTATTTAATAAATATATTATTTATTTAAAATAAGCTTTCTATAAACAGTTATAATTAAAATAAAATATGTAGATTTTTCGACACTAAACTAACAAATTAGGAAGCTTAAATATTACCTTAGAATTAAATTCAATTCACACGAATAAGTATTGGCACAAACGACACCAATTGCACTAACACTAAAACACTATACGTTCATAAAAAGACGCTTGCACTTTCTTATTATTAGCAAATAAACATAAATGCTTAAACGTTAACGTGGTTCGCGTTTATGATCACCGCATTAAGTTCGTCGATTGCTTAAATATATAAAGTTAGAAAGTGCGGGAATCCAGTACCGGGCTCAGGATACAACACAACTAGTTATTAAAAAAACAATATTATTGACTCAATGTCGTCGTATTTCGTGATTTCAATTATTAAATATTAGTTGAGTTTCGAAATATATATTATTTATTTTTGGTCTCCTTACAATAGGCCTAATTGCTAAATTAATTATTAATAGGAGTGGTTACGAAAAAAATTAATTAATAATTAATAAATTTTTTAAATATATTATCTAGAATATAAATAATTAATAGTCAAACTTGAATATAGATATTAGGAAGTTAATAATGTGTCGCAATTTTTTGAGGTAGTAACAAGGTCGATTTAGACAAAACACCTTTCAAAGATATGTTAGCCTCCCTTTGGGTCTTTATTGACCTCAGATAACGAATATTTTATGAAAAAAACACAAATATAATTCGTTAATTAATCAATTAAATATATTTTATAAGCAATTAACATTGATTTGTGAAATATATATTTCTATATTTTCCATATCCATTGCCTAATTGATAATCAATAATTATATATATTTTATATAAAGTCCATTGAATCATATAACAAATTTATAAGTTAATTAGACTTTTACTACATTTAGTAATTCATAAAAAAAATAGTGCAACTGACGGATGTGTACTAATATTTCTTAATATATTTTTAATTAGACTTATATAAGATAATTTGTAAAAATGATCTACTTAAAATGTCATAATCAGTTTAAACATTTCATTAATTATGGTATATAATTCTTAAAATTATTTTTAAAATATTAATCTCGCTACACAACAATTTTAATTATAAAGCTACTATAAAACGAAACCATTAAATACCCCAATTATTAAAATAATATCTATGTTAATCAAAATCAATAAAAATTAAATATTCGACCAATTAAATATTTGGTACCCTATTATATATTCAAGGTCAATTATAACGGAAATTATATTTTAGTTAAACTAGATAGTATAAAAGAAATATTTTAATCAATGCCTAAATATTTGGTAAACATAATTAAAGTAAACGGGTTATTTTTTTGAAATTTTCGCAGACGAAAACAAATTATGTTAAATATATCAGATCAGTTTTTTTTCATTGAAAATAGTCACAAAAATAAACTTGCAGGTTGGTCATTAAAAAACTAGTTGTTTTTTGTGAATAATTTAAGTATTTATTAAGGATCGCGTTTAAAAAAAAAACTGTTTCTGTAAGGTCGTTCGGTTAGGTGAGTTCCTAGACCTGAAATCTGTTATTTATTAAAATTACAATTTGTGACAAACATTTTTAACCGCAGCGTTTTATTCCCTGACGTTGATTTTTCCAATAAATATATAACAAATATATGTAACAATTTGGTTATTCAATTAATTTTGCAATAACCGGTAATGGCAACAAAGTAATACTGATAATAACAGAGTGAATTGGTCGTGATAGCGTGATTCGGTATGATTATATTTGCTGACTGAAAGCACGAACGAAAATCTAACTATACAGATGTATTAGGTACAATTTTTCTACGGTATTACATATACCTACAGATCATGAAATGGAAAGTGTGTTACTTAACTATAATATTATTATAATTTAATGCAAAACTCGGTCAGAAAACATGGCTTTTTTTAGTATTCACTTAAAGTGCACAGTGACTGCCAAAACATTCAACCAGCAAATCAATGCTTATTAAATATTTCCTAAGAGTACAATTTTTAACTAAATTCAAGATCAACATATGGTTGTGCGGTCAAAAAATTAACATTAAATTAGTTATTCCTAAGTATATTTTTATGTATATATTAATATCGGTAATAAAACCAATCTAATCATATAAAATTGTAAGCTACCATTTAAGGATGTGTATGAAGAGATGTGTGTTGAGAAATTTGAATATTCCGCTAAATCCTGCGGAGAATTGAGCTTCAAGGGACCAACGAATTTGGCGCTACTAGCGATATCACGTGATGCGAAACCCGAGCAGCCCTACTGTGCGATGTAGTGCAAGTGCAAGGTCTTGGAATTAGAAAGAAACAAGGAAAAAAGGAGGTGACGGAAGGTATCAATTTTAGTGTTCTCGCATTACAGAAATTACTTTAAATATGTAATTATTAACAATATTTGAAATAGTGTATTTTTACTGAAAGTTATGGATTCAGGAGACGAAGTGGATGAATCTTACGCCGGTAAGTTTTGTTTAGCTAGTTGGCAGATAGATGTGTGTGAATGCAATCCGCTGCAGCGGGACTACGAACTCATTTATCGACGGACCTTTTATCATTTTAATTGCATATCAATTTTTATTTTCAATAATCACAAACAACTGTGCGTGTATCCACGGTGAACATCAACAGTTACATATATGTTATTGTGTTATTTTTTGTGTTCCAATCTAAATCATTTTAGGTAAAGTGGATGGGGGAGAAATTGGTTTTCATTATTTTTGTGATAGCGCGCGGGCATATCCTGACCCTTAACAAAATGGAGGCCATCAAACAAAGAGATTGGCAGCTAAGATCGCGAATTATATTATTGCAAATTTTAATTCTTCGTATCATAGCACTTTGAAAACTTACGGTTTTCCCACCAAAACATTCCGTTTATAACGTTTGACCAATGTCCTAGCCACTATCGGCACTCTACATTTTGACCGTAGGGCTTTAATAATTTCAAAAACAACTTTAATAAATAAGATATTTTATTTGTTTTTTTTCGCAATACTTATATAAGCTGTATTATAAATATTACAATAAATCAATCAAACAAATATACAAATAATGTTGTTTTAATAAATAAATACTTATTTTATAAATTATTAATAAACATTTATATAATAAATAATTTAATACTATACCCAGTCGAGGAAGACGCAGCTGACGAAGTCATTGGTGACCCAGTGGCTGGAGACAACTCCCCTGAATCTGAGGACGGTTTACTCAAACTTGGGGTCAGTTATAAGTTTTAAATAAATATTTATGACTATAAAACTAAATGCTTCTATATACAGGACGAAGATGACGATTACGAACCAGGAGACAGTCGTAAGAAAAAGAAGGGCAAGAAGAGAAAAGCTCGGAGTGAAGATAAAAAAGTAAAGAAAAAGAAAAGAAGAAGGAGAAATGAAAGTGGAGACGTAAGTATTATTTAATAAACAGTATAAAGCGAAGGAAAAAAAATTAATTCTCTAGGAGAGTGATGTTGGAGGTGTCGAAGAGACCAACGAAGCTGCCGTTGATTCAGACTACTCTAGTAACAAAAAGGGTCGAAAATCACGAGGTAGCGGTAAACACACACCGGTGGTATCAACACCTACACAAGAGACACCCTCAAGCGCTGCAGCAGGAATGCCTACAATCGAAGAAGTGTGCTCAACATTTGGACTAACCGACGTAGAATTAGAATATTCTGAAACAGATTTCCAAGATTTGAGCAGTTACAAGTTATTCCAACAACACGTGCGGCCGCTGCTGGCTAAAGAGAATCCCAAGGTGCCCATGTCCAAGCTGATGATGTTGGTCGCCGCCAAGTGGAGGGAATTCTCCGAGATCAACCCTCACACACAGACTGAAACTGATCCACCACCACCACCACCAACTGTCGACTCAGAATACAGTAGTAATAGTAAATCGAGCCGATCCAGAACACTAAGAGAATTAAAAGAAGAACCGTTCGAAGAAGTAGTAGATGATGAAGAAGAGGACGACGATGATCGAGAGCGAAATAAAAAGAAGCGAAGCTCCAGGCAGAAAAAATCGAGTAAAAAAAGCGCATCAAAAGTGCCCACATTGAAAATCAAACTGGGAAAGCGAAAATGTGGCAGCTCGGAGGAAGAAGTAGAGGGCAGTGCAGCGGGATCTGACCGGGATTCTGACATGGAGTTCGAACAAATGTTGCAGGAAGCTGAAGAGGCGAGCAAACCGGAGGAAGGTGGTACGACTGAGGTCAGTTCACTGGAACGCGAAGACGATGGGGCAGGGTCTAGTGCTCAGCCGCTGGTACGCCGCAAAGCGAAAACCAAGATCGGTAATAAAAGCAAGAAGAAGAAAAAGATCAAGACTACTAGTAAGTTCCCCGAGGGCAGTGGTGGATACGAGGAGCACCAGGACTACTGCGAGGTGTGCCAACAGGGTGGCGAAATCATACTGTGCGATACGTGCCCCAGGGCGTACCATCTGGTATGTCTGGAGCCTGAGCTAGATGAGACTCCTGAAGGGAAGTGGTCGTGTCCGCATTGTGAGGGCGAGGGCGTCACTGAACAAGAAGACGATGAGCATCAAGAGTTTTGTGTCAAATGCAAAGATGGTGGCGAATTATTGTGTTGTGATTCATGCCCTTCAGCATATCATACCTTCTGCCTGTATCCACCATTGACAGAAATTCCTGACGGAGATTGGAAGTGTCCCAGGTGTAGTTGTCCACCGTTGCCAGGGAAAGTATCCAAAATCTTGACATGGCGCTGGCTGGACACTCCTGTATCTAGTAAACCCTCGGAGGAGCCATCCACCAGCAAGAAACCTCCGAAGAATATTCAGCGGCGGCGCGACTTTTTTGTCAAATGGCACGAGAAATCTTACTGGCATTGCGACTGGATCTCCGAGGTGCAACTGGACGTGCATCATCCGCTCATGTTCCGCAGCTATTCGCGCAAATATGACATGGATGAGCCACCGAAGCTCGATGATGGTATGGACGAGAACGAGAGCCGCTACAAGAAGCTCAAGTGCTCGTTGAGCGGCGAAGATCTCGAGGAGAAATTTTATCGGTTCGGTGTGAAATCCGAGTGGTTGTTGGTGCACCGAATTATCAATCATCGAACAATGCGAGACGGACGCACACTTTATTTAGTGAAATGGCGCGAGCTGCAGTACGATCAAGCTACGTGGGAAGAGGATTCCGATGATATACCCGAATTGAAACAAGCTATTGAATATTATTTAGTAAGAAAATCTTGATAATGTATTATTAGTTATGTATTTAATTGTTATTGTTTAAATAAAAGGACCTTAGGGCAGCGTGCAACGCAGACGGCATTAGCTCCAGCAAAAAGGGTAAAAAGGGCAAAGGAAGACGTACTAAAACACGCGAACTCATGGATGACGACGAGCGTGTGCCGTAAGTACTTCGAGTTAAATCACACCAGTAAAATTCTAACGTATGTTATAAAAGGCGCTACACTCCACCGCCAGATAAACCTCTAACAGACCTCAAGAAAAAGTACGAGAAACAACCGGAATTCCTCAACGACACCGGGATGTCTTTACATCCGTATCAATTGGAGGGACTGAACTGGCTGCGGTACTCGTGGGGCCAGGGCATCGACACCATCCTCGCCGACGAGATGGGTCTCGGCAAAACTATCCAAACCATCACGTTTCTTTATTCTCTTTACAAAGAAGGGCACTGCAAAGGGCCCTTCCTAGTAAGCGTGCCCCTGTCTACAATAATCAATTGGGAACGAGAATTTGAGCTGTGGGCCCCTGACTTTTACTGCATCACATACGTGGGGGACAAAGACTCTCGTGCAGTTATCCGTGAGAACGAATTGTCGTTCGAGGAAGGCGCTATTCGTGGAGGCCGCGCCACTCGTATTCGTACTAATCAAATCAAATTCAATGTTTTACTAACGAGTTATGAATTAGTTTCAATTGATTCTGCTTGTTTGGGATCGATCGATTGGGCTGTTTTAGTTGTGGATGAAGCTCATAGGCTTAAGAGTAATCAGAGCAAGGTTATTATTTTAAAATATATTTTATAATAGTGGTGTCTTTAAGTAAAAGTTCAATTACCCCTTCTTCTAGTTCTTCCGACTGTTAGCCGGGTACAACATCGCCTACAAGCTTCTACTAACAGGAACACCATTGCAAAACAACTTGGAAGAGTTGTTCCATTTGTTAAACTTTTTAAACAGCCAAAAGTTTTGTGATTTAACTGTTTTTCAAAATGAATTTGCTGACATTGGCAAAGAAGATCAAGTCAAGAAATTGCACGAGATGCTGGGACCGCATATGCTGCGTCGTTTGAAAGCGGACGTGTTAAAAGTAATTTGAAATTGATTTCATTTGAAATTCATCTAATCGTTATTTTATTTAATTAGAATATGCCGTCAAAATCAGAATTTATCGTACGCGTCGAATTGTCACCCATGCAGAAAAAGTATTACAAGTATATTCTAACGCGAAACTTTGAAGCGCTCAACCCAAAAGGGGGTGGCCAATCTGTTTCTTTACTAAACATCATGATGGACTTGAAAAAGTGCTGCAACCATCCGTACCTGTTTCCTGCTGCTGCTGAAGAAGCTCCACTAGGTCCGCACGGAAATTACGAAACCCAAGCGATCATAAAAGCTGCGGGAAAACTGGTTCTGCTATCGAAAATGCTGCGCAATTTGCGAGAGCAAGGACATCGTGTACTGATTTTCTCTCAGATGACCAAGATGCTTGATCTCCTAGAGGACTTCCTGGAGGGCGAGAGCTACAAGTACGAACGCATTGACGGAAGCATCACTGGAACATTACGTCAGGAAGCAATTGATCGGTTCAACGCCCCAGGTGCGCAACAGTTTGTCTTTCTCCTGTCTACTAGAGCTGGTGGTTTGGGAATCAATCTCGCGACTGCCGATACCGTAATCATCTACGACTCGGATTGGAATCCGCACAACGACATCCAGGCGTTTTCGCGCGCGCATCGTATCGGTCAGGCGAACAAAGTTATGATTTACCGCTTCGTGACGCGTAATAGCGTCGAGGAGCGCGTTACCCAAGTTGCTAAACGGAAAATGATGCTCACCCATCTGGTGGTGCGACCAGGCATGGGCGGCAAGGGTACCAATTTTACCAAACAAGAACTCGATGATATCTTACGGTTCGGCACAGAAGAATTGTTTAAAGAAGATGAGGTAAGTAAACGGCAAGGGAGATATGGAATATAATTTTAGAACAGTAGAACAAAATAAAAATATATACATATAACATTAGGGTAAAGAAGATGAAGCTATACACTACGATGACCGTGCTGTTGAAGACCTGCTCGACCGCTCCAAACAAGGAATTGAACAAAAAGAAAACTGGGCAAATGAATATCTATCTTCTTTCAAAGTCGCTTCGTATGTTACGAAAGAAGGCGACAACGAAGAAGATCTCGATACCGAAATCATTAAACAAGAAGCAGAGAACACAGATCCCGCGTACTGGATCAAATTACTTCGGCACCACTACGAGCAACAGCAAGAAGACATTGCTCGAACCCTAGGCAAAGGAAAACGTGTGCGAAAACAAGTCAACTATAACGATGGCATGACAACGGGCGGTGATACGCGCGAAGATACAACATGGCAAGAGAACCTCTCCGATTACAACTCAGATTTTTCTGCTGGTTCAGATGACGACAAAGAGGACGATGACTTCGACGAAAAGGGTGATGGAGATCTATCGCGTAGAAGTCGCCGACGTATGGAACGTAGGGACGATCGCGATAGACCTTTACCTCCACTTCTTGCGCGTGTTGGTGGTAATATCGAAGTACTCGGTTTTAATGCGAGACAACGCAAGGCGTTCCTAAACGCAATAATGCGTTACGGAATGCCGCCACAAGACGCGTTTAATTCGCAATGGCTAGTACGTGATTTACGCGGAAAGAGCGAGAAGATTTTCAAAGCGTACGTGTCGTTGTTCATGCGCCATCTCTGCGAACCCGGCGCTGATAACGCAGAGACGTTTGCAGATGGTGTTCCTCGAGAAGGTCTTAGTCGCCAGCATGTACTAACGAGGATTGGCGTAATGAGTTTAATTAGGAAAAAGGTGCAAGAGTTCGAACACATAAACGGCAGTTACAGTATGCCTGAACTGATTCGCAAACCTTGTGAACCTGCCAAAAATAATGCGGGTGCAACGACAGTTATGAGCGCCGCTGCAACACCGACCGAGGGCATTGATTCAAAAAGTACAACAACCAGTACATCTGCAACACCAGCAACGAGTGCTACGGCTAGTCCTGCTCCTGCAAGCATAACTGACGTACCTATAGAAAAAGATAAAGAGCTACTTCAAGACGAAGTAAAAGAAGAATCTAAAGGAACTGACAAAGAAACTGAAAAAGTAGCAGTAGTAGAAGATGGCGAAAAAGATGTGACTAAACCAATTTGCGAAGACCTCACCGTAGGAGTGAAATCAAATGATCCAGAGAAGCTGGAAAAAGATAACGAACCAGAGAAAGAAATAATGGAAGTCGACAAAGTCACGGAAAAAGATTCAAAAGAAAAAGAAGATGAAGAAAAAATAAAAGAAGTTGTAGATGAAACGAAAGTCAAAACTGAAATCAAATCAGATGTACCAGAGGATACAAAAGTGAAAACGGAGAAAAAGGATGATGATGACGATGTCGTGATTATCTCAAATGATGAGAACGACGTTAAAAAAGAGATTAAAGAAGAGGATGAAAGCAGTAAATTAGATGGACCCAAACGTAAGTTTATGTTCAACATCGCCGATGGTGGATTCACCGAGTTACACACTTTATGGTTAAATGAAGAAAAAGCGGCGGTGCCCGGAAGAGAATACGAAATTTGGCACCGAAGACATGATTACTGGTTGTTGGCGGGCATCGTAACACACGGTTACGGCCGCTGGCAAGATATACAGAGCGACATTCGGTTCGCAATTATTAACGAGCCATTTAAAATGGACGTCGGCAAAGGAAACTTTTTAGAGATCAAGAACAAGTTTTTAGCACGACGGTTCAAGGTTAGTGTCTCATATTATATTGCTTATTTATATATAATTGTTATATTAATTCCGATAGCTACTTGAGCAAGCTTTAGTGATTGAGGAACAACTAAGGCGCGCAGCATACTTAAATCTATCGCAAGATCCCAATCATCCAGCTATGTCTCTAAATGCGCGATTTGCCGAAGTGGAGTGTCTTGCAGAATCGCATCAACATCTCTCAAAAGAATCACTTGCTGGTAACAAACCCGCGAACGCCGTTTTGCATAAGGTTAGTTCATTTAAAATATATATAGATTTAAATAGAAAATCATGGTTGATTTGATGTTAGGTTCTCAATCAACTAGAGGAATTACTCTCGGATATGAAGAGCGATGTATCGCGGTTGCCGGCTACTTTAGCGCGTATTCCCCCCGTTGCTCAACGATTACAAATGTCCGAGCGATCAATTCTATCACGATTAGCCGCGACGGCAACACCTAATTCTAATAGTGCAACCAACAACCCCGGCGCTCAACCTAGTGGTACATTGAATAATAGGACACCCTACAAAATAACGGTAAAAAAGATTTGATTTTAGCGCAAGTAATGAGCCAATTCCCGCCGGGCTTCAACGCCGGGAATCTCCCAGGTTTCGCAGCTGCTGCGGCCAATTTCGCAAACTTCAGACCGCAATATTCGGTGCCGGGACAACCAGCTTCCGGTTTCCCGGGCAAGGGATCATAACCGAATGTACGAAATTATTTAAATATATTACAACAACATAATTGATAATTTAAACTCTAGTTTGAAGGGAAGCTGATCGCGCCTAATTGCTCATCACCAGATCGCGGCTAAACACCGTACTATAGTTGGTTTTGGTTGGATGTCTCTAGTGCAAATATTTAAATCTTTTTTTTTTAATAAAACTAATTATAAAATAATCATCTTCACGTTTTTCATCCTAGGTATCCAACTAATCCGAATATTTTATTGTTTAAATTTAATATATTTTTTTATTTTCAATAAATAATAGTTGACGCCGGTAGATGGCTATATATACATTTTTATATGGAATAGTTCGAACATAGATTGCATAGATAATTCAGATAGACTGGAATATTCTTGTCAGGAAAACCAGTATTTCTATTACAATTAAGCAGTCGACAGCAGCCAAGTACGCGTTGTTTTACCTTAGAAGTGCATATAAACCATAGAAATTGTTGCTAAATACGTATAAATAATGTAAATTTTAGTACGAATTATTGTTTTAGGTAAGTTATAAACATACAGTCGCGGTGGTCGATTTATACTCATATTTTTAGGTAATTCTGCCTCTAAAAGATAGATTTATTGTTATGTTTAATTTTGATTTAAGTTTTTAGGTGTTTTAATTCAATTTTGAGTAATTGCGAACACTAAATTCATTTGTTTAACAGCATGAAGAAGTTGAAAGCCATCGGATGGCGATTTCAATTTTGGCGGTGCTGGGAGCGGGATGTATTTACGCATTGTAAGTTAACATTTTGGGACTTTTCTAGCAATCATAGAATTATTGCTAGAACATGTATTTATGTTGTATATGTGTATATATATATATATATATATATATGAAAAGGTCTAAATGTATTGTGTTAGGTTTTGAATGAAAAGCAAATATAAATGATGGGTATTTTATTAAACAATACAATTATGTTACATTGAAAAAAGGTAAATAGAGCATAGATTAAGAAACAGGAAAGTATGATTGTAGGGTTTTTTCATACATTAACACATCATCAACCCCAAATAGACAAAAAATAATCCGCTGTATTTTATCCCCGTGCTTCTCCAAACAAGTGCGCACTTCTTTGCATACAACATGTGCAGCTTTATCAATCGGATAACCATAAACACCAGTCGACACGCAAGGGAACGCTATACTTGTTAAACCATCCTTTAACGCGATATCCAAACTATTTTTGTAACAAGCAGCCAACAAATCTGGTTTGATTACTTGTGGTCCAACCGTATGTATCACATCTAGTCCACAAATTTATTTATATAAAATAGCAGGTTATAATATAAATGTTGACTTACATTTGGCAGGTAAATTATAACCACCGGTGATTTTTGCTTCGCCGGTTCTACAACCATTCAACGTTTTGCATTCTGCTTTTAATAACGGTCCGGCTGCATTATGTATTGCTCCATCCACTCCTCCACCCCCTAACAAAGTGGAATTGGCTGCATTTACAATGACATCAATCTAATAAAATCACCAATCAAAAAACCTAACCAATATTTACTAGTTAATTACTGACCTCTAATTTACATATATCACCCTGGAAAATCGATATTTTCTTCGCTAAATCGACGTTTTTGCTTGCATCTATCTGGAATCCCTCAAGTGTTTCCTTGTCTGGAAGTGTGGCTTTGTTTTTAAAATACGCAGCCCATGTTGGTATATCATCCACTGTTTTATATTCTTTGAACTTATATAATAATCGCTTTTTTGTTAAATCCATATCTTTGTAATTCTGTTTCGTTATTTTCCAATCATTCGTTGACATATTTTGTACCGGTGTTAGAAGAGATTTATAGCAACGACGAACAGCTGATTGTAGCATTTTTTTTTTAATGCGCCAATTACGAATTGGTACTCGAAATAATTCTTAATCTAAATTTCAAATAATAATAGCACTGTAAGTATATTTATCGCGATTTTAAGTCATATTTTTAGTCATGTATCACAATGCGCGTAAGTATTTATTTTAGTAACGATTACGTATATTTCGAACTAACCTTTATAGTCGATTCGACTATAAGTCGATTCGATTTTGTTTACTCAGTAATGCGGGGGTTTGGTTTTACATATTGAAATAATTTCTGGTTAGGACAATTTTATTAAGAATCTTAAATTCATTTTTAAACATATTCATTTATTTTCGGGCAGTTAAAAACAAAACTAGCGAACCGTTTCTGAAAATTGTATATACCTCTAAAGAATAAATATGATGATAAATGGACGATGATAAATCCTATGAATTACAATACAAATCCATCCTTAACTATTATAATCAATGATAATCACATGAGTTTTTGATTATTTCGTGTTTTATAGGATCTAAATAAATAATGATACAGAGAAATACGACGAAATATACAGACAATTATATACCTACATAGTAGATTAATATACACTTTGAGCTATAAAACACAAAATAAATAGTCCTTCATAATAAATATACATCCACTCGTCCAAATAATAAATAAACTATATATTGTTAAGTCTTGTGACTGATTTAGAAAAATGTTTAGTTGAGATCGGGTTATGAGCAATGAGGTGCAATCAGCTTTCCTTCGAACTAGAAGTAAAATATTACTTATTTTGTAGTCATACATATATAAATAAATTCGTACATTCGGTTATGATCCCTTGCCCGGGAAACCGGAAGCTGGTTGTCCCGGCACTGAATATTGAGGTCTGAAGTTTGCGAAATTGGCCGCAGCAGCCGCGAAGCCTGGGAGATTCCCGGCGTTGAAGCCCGGTGGGAATTGGCTCATTACTTGCGCTAAAATCAAATCTTTTTTACCGTTATTTTGTAGAGAGTCCTATTATTCAATTTACCACCAGGTTGAGCGCCGGGGTTGTTGTTTGCACTATTGGAATTAGGTGTTGCTGTCGCGGCTAATCGAGATAGAATTGATCGCTCGGACATTTGTAATCGTTGAGCAACGGGGGGGATACGCGCTAAAGTAGCCGGCAACCGCGATACATCGCTCTTCATATCCGAGAGTAATTCCTCTAGTTGATTGAGAACCTAACATCAAATCAGCCATGATTTTCTATTTAAATCTGTATGTATTTTAAATGAACTAACCTTATGCAAAACGGCGTTCGCGGGTTTGTTGCCGGCAAGTGATTCTTTGGAGAGGTGTTGATGCGATTCTGCAAGACACTCCACTTCAGCAAATCGCGCATTTAGAGACATAGCTGGATGATTTGGATCTTGAGTTAGATTTAAGTATGCAGCACGCCTTAGTTGTTCCTCAATCACTAAAGCTTGCTCAAGTAGCTATTGGAAATAATATTATAATTATATACAAATAAACAATATATTATGAGATACAAACCTTGAACCGTCGTGCTAAGAACTTGTTTTTGATCTCTAAAAAGTTTCCTTTGCCAACGTCCATTTTAAATGGCTCGTTAATAATTGCGAACCGGATGTCGCTCTGTATATCTTGCCAGCGGCCGTAACCGTGTGTTACGATGCCCGCCAACAACCAGTAATCATGTCTTCGGTGCCAAATTTCGTATTCTCTTCCGGGTACTGCTGCTTTTTCTTCATTTAACCATAGAGTGTGTAACTCGGTGAATCCACCATCGGCGATGTTGAACATAAACTTGCGTTTAGGCCCATCTAATTTACCGCTTTCATCCTCTTCCTTAATCTCCTTTTTAACGTCGTTCTCCTTTTTAATATCATCGTCATTCAAAACAATCACAACATCATCATCATCTTCTTTTTTCTCTATTTTTACTTTCGTATCATCTGGTTTTAGTTCAGAAATATCTGATTTAATTTCAGTTTTAACTTTCGTCTCATCTGTTAATTCTTTAGATTTTTCTGATACATCTTTATCATTAAGTTCTTTTTCTGTGACTTTGTCCACTTCCATTACTTCTTTTTCTGGTTCTTCCAGCTTTTCTATATCATCTGATTTCGCCTTTACAGTTAAGTCCTCGCAAACTAGTTTACTTGGTTCACTTTCTTTTACTTCCTCTACAACTGATGCTCCCTTTTCCGTTCCTTTATCGATACCTTTAGATTCTTCCTTTGCATCGTCTGGACTCACTTCTTTATCTTTTTCTACAGGTACGTCAGTTATGCTTGCAGGAGCAGGACTAGCCGTAGCACTCGTTGCTGGTGTTGCAGATGTACTGGTTGTTGTACTTTTTGAATCAATGCCCTCGGTCGGTGTTGCAGCGGCGCTCATAACTGTCGTTGCACCCGCATTATTTTTGGCAGGTTCACAAGGTTTGCGAATCAGTTCAGGCATACTGTAACTGCCGTTTATGTGTTCGAACTCTTGCACCTTTTTCCTAATTAAACTCATTACGCCAATCCTCGTTAGTACATGCTGGCGACTAAGACCTTCTCGAGGAACACCATCTGCAAACGTCTCTGCGTTATCAGCGCCGGGTTCGCAGAGATGGCGCATGAACAACGACACGTACGCTTTGAAAATCTTCTCGCTCTTTCCGCGTAAATCACGTACTAGCCATTGCGAATTAAACGCGTCTTGTGGCGGCATTCCGTAACGCATTATTGCGTTTAAGAACGCCTTGCGTTGTCTCGCATTAAAACCGAGTACTTCGATATTACCACCAACACGCGCAAGAAGTGGAGGTAAAGGTCTATCGCGATCGTCCCTACGTTCCATACGTCGGCGACTTCTACGCGATAGATCTCCATCACCCTTTTCGTCGAAGTCATCGTCCTCTTTGTCGTCATCTGAACCAGCAGAAAAATCTGAGTTGTAATCGGAGAGGTTCTCTTGCCATGTTGTATCTTCGCGCGTATCACCGCCCGTTGTCATGCCATCGTTATAGTTCACTTGTTTTCGCACACGTTTTCCTTTGCCTAGGGTTCGAGCAATGTCTTCTTGTTGTTGCTCGTAGTGGTGCCGAAGTAATTTGATCCAGTACGCGGGATCTGTGTTCTCTGCTTCTTGTTTAATGATTTCGGTATCGAGATCTTCTTCGTTGTCGCCTTCTTTCGTAACATACGAAGCAACTTTGAAAGAAGATAGATATTCATTTGCCCAATTTTCTTTTTGTTCAATTCCTTGTTTGGAGCGGTCGAGCAGGTCTTCAACAGCACGGTCATCGTAGTGTATAGCTTCATCTTCTTTACCCTAATGTTATATGAATATATATTTTATTTTGTTCTACTGTTCTAAAATTATATTCCATATCTCCCTTGCCGTTTACTTACCTCATCTTCTTTAAACAATTCTTCTGTGCCGAACCGTAAGATATCATCGAGTTCTTGTTTGGTAAAATTGGTACCTTTGCCGCCCATGCCTGGTCGCACCACCAGATGGGTGAGCATCATTTTCCGTTTAGCCACTTGGGTAACGCGCTCCTCGACGCTATTACGCGTCACGAAGCGGTAAATCATAACTTTGTTGGCCTGACCTATACGATGCGCGCGCGAAAACGCCTGGATGTCGTTGTGCGGATTCCAATCCGAGTCGTAGATGATAACGGTATCGGCAGTCGCGAGATTGATTCCCAAACCACCAGCTCTAGTAGACAAGAGAAAGACAAACTGCTGCGCACCTGGGGCGTTAAATCGATCAATAGCTTCCTGACGTAATGTTCCAGTGATGCTTCCGTCAATGCGTTCGTACTTGTAGCTCTCGCCCTCCAGAAAGTCCTCTAGGAGATCAAGCATTTTGGTCATCTGAGAGAAAATCAGCACACGATGTCCTTGCTCTCGCAAATTGCGCAGCATTTTCGATAACAGAACCAGTTTTCCCGCAGCTTTTATGATCGCTTGAGTTTCGTAATTTCCGTGCGGACCTAGTGGAGCTTCTTCAGCAGCAGCAGGGAACAAGTACGGATGGTTGCAGCACTTTTTCAAGTCCATCATGATGTTTAGTAGAGAAACAGATTGGCCACCTCCTTTTGGGTTGAGAGCTTCAAAGTTTCGCGTTAGAATATACTTGTAATACTTTTTTTGCATGGGTGACAATTCGACGCGTACGATAAATTCTGATTTTGACGGCATATTCTATTAAATAAAATAACGATTAGATGAATTTCAAATGAAATAGATTTCAAATTACTTTTAACACGTCCGCTTTCAAACGACGCAGCATATGCGGCCCCAGCATCTCGTGCAATTTCTTCACTTGATCTTCTTTGCTAATGTCGGCAAATTCATTTTGAAAAACGGTTAAATCACAAAACTTTTGGCTGTTTAAAAAGTTTAACAAATGGAACAACTCTTCCAAGTTGTTTTGCAATGGTGTTCCTGTTAGAAGAAGCTTGTAGGCGATGTTGTACCCAGCTAACAGTCGGAAGAACTAGAAAAATGGGGAATTCAACTTTTAATTAAAGACACCACTATTATAAGAAACATATAATAACCTTGCTCTGATTACTCTTAAGCCTATGAGCTTCATCCACAACTAAAACAGCCCAATCGATCGATCCCAAACAAGCAGAATCAATTGAAACTAATTCATAACTCGTTAGTAAAACATTGAATTTGATTTGATTAGTACGAATACGAGTGGCGCGGCCTCCACGAATAGCGCCTTCCTCGAACGACAATTCGTTCTCACGGATTACTGCACGAGAGTCTTTGTCCCCCACGTATGTGATGCAGTAAAAGTCAGGGGCCCACAGCTCAAATTCTCGTTCCCAATTGATTATTGTAGACAGGGGTACGCTTACTAGGAAGGGCCCTTTGCAGTGCCCCTCTTTGTAAAGAGAATAAAGAAACGTAATGGTTTGGATAGTTTTGCCGAGACCCATCTCGTCGGCGAGGATGGTGTCGATGCCCTGGCCCCACGAGTACCGCAGCCAGTTGAGTCCCTCCAATTGATACGGATGTAAAGACATCCCGGTGTCGTTGAGGAATTCCGGTTGTTTCTCGTACTTTTTCTTGAGGTCTGTTAGAGGTTTATCTGGCGGTGGAGTGTATCGCCTTTTATGTGTTCAATACATACGTTAGAATTTTACTGGTAGGATTTGACTAGAAGTACTTACGGCACACGCTCATCGTCGTCCATGAGTTCGCGTGTTTTGGTGCGTCTTCCTTTGCCCTTTTTACCCTTTTTGCTGGAGCCAATGCCATCTGCGTTGCACGCTGCCCTAAGGTCCTTTTATTTAAACAATAACAATTAAATACATAACTAATAATACATAATCATAATTATCTTACTAAATAATATTCAATAGCTTGTTTCAATTCGGGTATATCATCGGAATCCTCTTCCCACGTAGCTTGATCGTACTGCAGCTCGCGCCATTTTACTAAATAAAGTGTGCGTCCGTCTCGCATTGTTCGATGATTGATAATACGGTGCACCAACAACCACTCGGATTTCACACCGAACCGATAAAATTTCTCCTCGAGATCTTCGCCGCTCAACGAGCACTTGAGCTTCTTGTAGCGGCTCTCGTTCTCGTCCATACCATCATCGAGCTTCGGTGGCTCATCCATGTCATATTTGCGCGAATAGCTGCGGAACATGAGCGGATGATGCACGTCCAGTTGCACCTCGGAGATCCAGTCGCAGTGCCAGTAAGATTTCTCGTGCCATTTGACGAAAAAATCGCGCCGCCTCTGAATATTCTTCGGAGGTTTCTTGCTGGTGGATGGCTCCTCCGAGGGTTTACTAGATACAGGAGTGTCCAGCCAGCGCCATGTCAAGATTTTGGATACTTTCCCTGGCAACGGTGGACAACTACACCTGGGACACTTCCAATCTCCGTCAGGAATTTCTGTCAATGGTGGATACAGGCAGAAGGTATGATATGCTGAAGGGCACGAATCACAACACAATAATTCGCCGCCATCTTTGCATTTGACACAAAACTCTTGATGCTCATCGTCTTCTTGTTCAGTGACGCCCTCGCCTTCACAATGCGGACACGACCACTTCCCTTCAGGAGTCTCATCCAGCTCAGGCTCCAGACATACCAGATGGTACGCCCTGGGGCACGTATCGCACAGTATGATTTCGCCACCCTGTTGGCACACCTCGCAGTAGTCCTGGTGCTCCTCGTATCCGCCACTACCCTCGGGGAACTTACTAGTAGTCTTAATCTTTTTCTTTTTTTTGCTCTTATTACCGATCTTGGTTTTCGCTTTGCGGCGTACCAGCGGCTGAGCACTAGACCCTGCCCCATCGTCTTCGCGTTCCAGTGAGCTGACCTCAGTCGTACCACCTTCCTCCGGTTTGCTCGCCTCTTCAGCTTCCTGCAGCATTTGTTCGAACTCCATGTCAGAATCCCGGTCAGATCCCGCTGCACTACCCTCTACTTCTTCTTCCGAGCTGCCACATTTTCGCTTTCCCAGTTTGATTTTCAATGTGGGCACTTTTGATGAGCTTTTTTTACTCGATTTTTTCTGCCTGGAGCTTCGCTTTTTTTTATTGCGCTCTCGATCATCGTCGTCCTCTTCTTCATCATCTACTACTTCTTCGAACGGTTCTTCTTTTAATTCTCTTAGTGTTCTGGATCGACTCGATTTACTATTACTACTGTATTCTGAGTCGACAGGTGGTGGTGCTGGTGGTGCATCAGTTTCAGTCTGTGTGTGTGGATTGATCTCGGAGAATTCCCTCCACTTGGCAGCGACCAACATCATTAGCTTGGACATGGGCACCTTGGGATTCTCTTTAGCCAGCAGCGGCCGCACGTGTTGTTGGAATAACTTGTAACTGCTCAAATCCTGGAAATCTGTTTCAGAATATTCTAATTCTACGTCGGTTAGTCCAAATGTTGAGCACACTTCTTCGATTGTAGGCATTCCTGCTGCAGCGCTTGAAGGTGCCTCTTGTGTAGGTGTTGATACCACCGGTGTGTGTTTACCGCTACCTCGTGATTTTCGGCCCTTTTTGTTACTAGAGTAGTCTGAATCAACGGCAGCTTCGTTGGTCTCTTCGACACCTCCAACATCGCTCTCCTAGAGAATCAATTTTTTTCCTGCGCTTTATACTGTTTATTAAATAATACTCACGTCGCCACTTTCATTTTTCCTTCTTCTTTTCTTTTTCTTTACTTTTTTATCTTCACTCCGAGCTTTTCTCTTCTTACCCTTCTTTTTCTTACGACTGTCTCCTGGTTCGTAATCGTCATCTTCGTCCTGTATATAGAAGCAATTAGTTTTATGGTCATAAATATTTATTTAAAACTTATAACTTACCCCAAGTTTGAGTAAACCGTCATCAGATTCAGGGGAGTTGTCTCCAGCCACTGGGTCACCAATGACTTCGTCTGCGGCGTCTTCCTCGACTGAGTATAATATTAAATTATTTTCAAAATTAATATTTATTAATAATTTATGAAATAAGTATTTATTTATTAAAACAACATTATTTGTATATTTGTTTGATTGATTTATTGTAATATTTATAGTACAGTTTATATAAGTATTGCAAAAAAAACAAATAATACATCTTATTTATTAGTTGTTTTTGAAATTATTAAAGCTCTACGGTCAAAATGTAGAGTGTGGATAGTGACTAGGACATTGGTCAAACGTTATAAACGGAATGTTTTGGTGGGAAAACCGTAAGATTTCAAAGTGTTATGATACGAAGAATTAAAATTTGCAATAATATAATTCGCGATCTTAGCTGCCAATCTCTTTGTTTGATGGCCTCCATTTTGTTAAGGGTCAGGATATGCCCGCGCGCTATCACAAATATAATGAAAACCAATTTCTCCCCCATCCACTTTACCTAAAATTATTTAGATTGGAACACAAAAAATAACACAATAATATATATATGTAACTGTTAATGTTTACCGTGGATACAAGTACAGTTGTTTATGATTGTTGAAAATAAAAATTGATATGCAATTAAAATGATGAAAGGTCTGCCGATAAATGAGTTCGTAGTCCCGCTGCACCGGATTGCATTCACACACATCTATCTGCCAACTAGCTAAACAAAACTTACCGGCGTAAGATTCATCCACTTCGTCTCCTGAATCCATAACTTTTAGTTAAATTACACCAAAAACACTATTTCATCTATCGTAAATAATTACATGTTTTATCGTAATTTTCTACAGTACAAGAATACTAAAATTGATACCGCCGTCACCTTTCTTTTCTTCTTGTTTCTTTCTTGCGCAAGGACCTTGCACCAATAATGCAAAAGGGCTGTTCGTCACGTGATCATACAACTTGCGCTGAATTCGCTGTTCCCCAAACCAGATTTCAGCGGGATAATCAAATATCTTTTATATAAAAAAAATCTCTTTCACAAATAATATCTACAAATTATGTTAAACCACAATTACAATATAAGTAGTATTTTGGCGTCAGTAGCTGACAAATCTAAGCGGGATTATTATTAAATACTAGATTAAAATTAAATAACATAAAAATGTGTAATTTGACTAAAATTCTCAATAAATACATGTTTCAAAATATGTTTTACAACTAATAGTATACAAAATTTAAATCTGGTTAAAAATACTCAAAGAATCTATACTATTCTTATGTTTCGATTAATACGTCAGTCTATGTGGTTTCGGCATATTACATATTGCATTATGGACCGGCAGTGCAGCAATTCCTGCGAGTGTTATGCCTATTGTATCCGCTAAACTAGTAACGCTCATAGAGAATTGTTTTTTATCTTCTGGCACCTGAATTATATATCAAATTTAATTAAAACGTTCAGTATATAAGTATGTATTATGTATACCTCTTGTGATATTTTGTAAAATGTATTTACATAAGCAGCACCACCAAGTAACCCTTCCCATAGTACCAACGCAAATACGATCCAAATACTCGGGATATAATAATAAATCGCTTCAAATGTAAACAATAAAACGTTTATCAACTGAAACAAAAAAAATTGGTGTAGATCTGGCGGTTGTATTTGCAAGCTTTTAAAATACCTGTAAAACGGCCATCAACCAAATCCTTTTTATGTGGAATAAATTCACAGTTGACCGCGAAATAAAAACACCAATTTGGTAATCGACATTTAACCAATGGTACTGCTCTTTAAAACTAAGTACTGAATTATCAAATTGTATTAATTCAAACTGAAAACCAAATTTTGTCAAATTCCCCTAAACGACACTCAAAACAAACGACTCCCAAAAATACTCGTACAACTAAATTAATTTGAAGTCATTTGTTCATTCATTTGATAATTACCAGGCCCTGATTGATGAAATATTCTAATAAGTAAACAGCCCCTAATGGAAACATGTACTTCATTAATTCGGGTACGATTTTTAATTTTTGTTTCAACGATCTTCCAAACGAATTATTTTCTACTTGCGAATTTCGTACTGTTAGCTCCATAACGTATTGCGTGTTATTTTTATCTGGTTCTGGTAAAATGATCCAAAAACTATAATTATTAATATTACTTTTCAGAATTAACATAAACATTTATATAATAAATATTTGTTTAACCAACAATTTTTATTACTAGTATAATATTAGTAAAACTATAAATCATATTGATTAGTTTACGAAATAAAAAAAAATATTTATAAATACTTACGCAATCGCCATCATAATAGGGATGATCAACATGATCAATAAGGCTGTTTGTAATCCTAGAGTCGCCAAACCAGCGTAAGAAATAGAGCCTAAAATGCCTGCTCCACCAGTACCGGAAGACCATGTTGAAACTACATTTCTATGAATGATTTATTATTAAATATATTTGTATATTTAAAGTTTCGTATGTTATTATTATTACTTGTTATAAAATGAGCTATACTGCAAAAATGACACTTCACCAAAACCGGAAGCTAGAGAGGTCATAACAACTCCTGCGATTGCCAACTTTTCCGTGCTTGCAAAAGCAACTAATAAAAACCCTGTCGCTGCTGCCGCAACACATGCTGCTACACGGACGCTAAACCATTTAAAAAAAAACGTAATTCCACACATTTTTTTTAAGGCTTTGTGTACTTACTGCACATAAAACGGTAAAAAAGGCGCTGTGAATTTGATTACTAGCGCTGGCACTATATCCGCTAATAAAATAGCGCCTGTTGAGATTTGATTGCATTGTCGCTCAACATCTGGTTTCATTGTAGTTGTTGAGTTACTCAAGTCTTCAATATCATCGCCCTAAACGCAATCATTCATAATTATACAATTGAAGCGTATACCGGATACGCATATCTAAGTTTGCATTTCCTAACAGTCTACTAGACTTCCACTTTATTAAATCATATATTTTATCGTAATATGTTTATAATGTATTCTAAATAGTATAATTACAGTTAAATCACCAAGAATGTCGTGTGCTGCGCTTAACATAACGACATATCCATAATTGTTACACAAACCAAGGATCCAATAAGCAATAAGGGCACGCCATCTTTTCACTTTTTTCTCTCGTAAAGGTGTGATTTCGTTTGGTAACTGCGTTACCATGGTATCTAAACAGAATAATCCCTAAGGTGTTTTTAATAATTACTAATTAAAATGTGGTTGATTTGATTGGAAATGACGTTATGTATTTTTAACCATGGTTACTATTACTGGTGACGTAAAATGAATAAAAAAATAAACGCGATATTTAAATTAATTAAATAGAATAAGCTTACCGTTTGGTGAAGACATTGAATTGTAAACCGCGATAAACAAAATATATTTCTAGGATTGTCGGTATTGTTTAAATAATAAACTTAAGATACGTTCATACATTAAAAAAAAAAAACAATTGATCATGCGACGCTTATGGATACATTTCTGTATATAAATTAGTTATTAAAATGCCATGTAAGGTCAGCGGCGAACAATATCTAATTTTAATTCAGATTTATTTTATAAGCTTTATCTATTTCAAGTTCATTTTTTATTACTGATAAAAAAATTACAACTAGATTATCATGCGTATTATATTTTTAAAACACCATACATATATTAGGAAATATGTTTATTTCACGAGGACACGTGCCTTGTTTATCAATACGTCGCTTTCGTCAACATTTTAACTCTGCGGTTATGTGTTATGTGTTCGTAAACAAGGATATGCAAATATATTAGAAAAAAAAAACTACTTACCGATTATTGACTAGATGAAACACTTGCACTTATGGTTGTGATCTCAGCATTTAATTGTTGGCGTACTTGAAATGCCCCACTTGTATTTAAAATGAAAGCAAAACTAAAATACCACCGCATAGAATTTGTGGCTTGATAAAAACTATCACCGATAAATAAGTCACGTGGTGAACATTTTAATATGCAAAATAACCTATGCCATAATTAACAATCTCGAAATTATCTAGATATGTACTCATACTCAGATAATAACTGATAAAAGCAATTGTTCTCTGTTAAGGACTTTTGACCACTTAGTTCATATGTATATGGGGTATTAAAACGTTTAGACTCGAATATTATTATATACATTAATTTATTTATAAAGACTACACAAAAAAATATATATAATCTTAGGCAAATATGATTTATTATTAAAGTTATTTGACTATAACAATGCTAATACTATAGTTGATAAATATATAACAAATTACTCAGAAAACATTTCTTTTTCGTTCTTATCCACAAAATAAAACATTTATTTTACCCACAAACACATTCATATTTGCGTAATTCTAACCGACACCTTGTATAAAACACTAAAATAACGTTTTAAATAAAAAAAACGCTAATGACACCTAAATTTAGCAGTAAATCCATCTTCCAACATATTTAAAAATTAAAAACATTAAATTAACGGTAACCAATTAGCGGCTTAAATAAATCATTACTGAAAGTTGTACGTAGTTTTTAGGCACTAACAAAATTACGCACTTACTTAATTAGGATTTAGCTCCAAAACGTACATATCGGTTATAGAAAAAACAACTGCTTTTAGGCACTAACCCAATAAGGATTTAGTCTTAAAAAAAAACATGTATTGGTAATAGAAATCGTACGTAGTTTTTTTTTTGGCACTAATCCATATTAAACAGTAACTTAATTAGGATAAAAAAAAACAAAAGTATCGATAATAGAAATAGGATAGCTGAAATTCCTAAGTAGTTTTTAGGAATTAACTCAATTAGAATTTAATTAAAAACACCATACGTAACTTAGATTTAGCGGCATCCTGATTGCTATTTATTACGATTACGATTTAGTAATCTGAACTAAATAACCGCGATTTAAATTAGTTTTAATTTATAATTGCTACCATTTAGCGGTCAACGCTAAGTCACAAAAATAAAACTGGTAGCCAATATTAAGTTATAAACAAAAAAACGTGACTTATTTTAAATTTGCGAAATAAAAAATATTAATTTCACCCATAAATATATGTATAAATTAAATTTCAATACTCAAAAATAAATTCAAAAAAAATGAAAGAGAACTGTTTTCTGAATACGACACTTCGATATATTATTTATTAGTTTTTTTTTTTTTTGTTGATTATACTTGCGTGTACAAAACTCGGATTCGTAGACGCAAATAGTATCATTTTTTCAAAATATTATACAAAAATAATAATTATTATATAAAAAAAAAAGATTAAAGAAAAAGCGAACAATAAAAATTAACCATTCTGTTCGGGCACTTCATCCTGGTTTGCCGCCGTTGTTGCCGCGGTGGAAGTTGTCGTTTCTGTAACTGTTGCAGTTGTTGTTGTGGTTGTCGTTGTGGCATTGTGTGCGGTTTTATCCGTTTGCGAATTCGAGTTTGTATCAGATGTCTCAGTATCCGGGAAAATCGGAACTGCAACCACGGATATCTCAATCGTATCATCAGTATCGCTGTTTTCGACATTGCTCAAGTAGACATCATCATCATCGTAATCAACCTCATTCTCATCGTACTCCTCGTCGTCGTCATCATCACTGAAATAATAATCGACCTCGTCGTATGTGTCATCTACGTAACTGTTATCGTCCAAAATCTCTTCCATTTCGTCCTCGTCGGTGATGAAATACAAGGAATCATCGACGGCGCCATCGTTATCCAAATCCGAGATGTAGAACTCGATATCGTCATCGTTTTCAGTTGGCGGCTTTATAAAACTATTGTTTGGGGTGCCGATAAAGTTGCTGTCGTCGCAAACCATTCTGTGGATGGATTCTGCTGACACAAACCAAAATACATTATTTTAAAACCAACATTTCAGGGTGTTTTTTCCCGAGAAATTTACTTTTAAATTTACAACAAGTTTTATTCGAAATTTTTTGGGTGCATGTGCGCCCCTGCGCTGTTTATGTTCTTTAAAACTTTTATACACTTTACGCGATTTTCAAGTACACAATGACGCCAACAAGCATTTTTGAGAAAATTTTAAATTTAACAATTGCCACAACCGTCAAAAAATCCGCAATTGTTTTTACACAAAAATGTCATCAAAATTAAGAATAATTTTTTTATTATATTTAGATTTATTTACAGAAATATACAACAATATTTAATACATAACAAAAGAATTTTTACGCTTTAAATACACCTACAAAGATAGTTTCAATACACTTCAACGCCAAAACGCGTTACCAAATTGGAGTAATAGTTACAAATTGACTATCATAGATATTTTAAACAATTCTATCTAGAAGTTTTAATAAAAATACGTACGGAATTCATTAGAGATAATGCAACACTCTATGAATCATTGCTACGTAAGTATCAACTTATAATAACAATTTTGAGTCTTGCAAAACATTGTGAAACATTCAAAAAGTTGCAAAACCATAAAAAATTAATCTACTTTTCGCTAAATTAATTTCGATTATTTATATTTATCACACATACAGATTAATAACTCAATTGTTCACACATGATAATTGACTAATTTCGACAATTGGATTCTTTTTTTTTTGGATATAAAACGGAAGCAGTAACTTAACTTACACGAAAATATATTTGAAATATTTCGAAAATATAAGTCGTACAAGAATTTACCGAACAAAACAAACAAAATAGAAATATAACCTAGAAATTCGTGTTCTATTAAAACACGATTTCCCGCAGGCAGTCTATAAGGATTCTCGCAAACTCTTACCTATTTCAGCGAAATCACTTATACAGGATTCGGATTTAGATATTTTAATTGTTGTTCTACTTTTATAATAAAACTATAACGTGTATTGGGTATTAATAAGAATTTTTTAACGTTTCATCTAGCGTGAAATGAACGACTGATCCACATTGCCAACCATTTATAATTTAATTATATTCAAATTTAATTTCTGCGCATATTATTTAATGATTTCATATCAATTATTTAGTTTAAATAAATAACTATTAATTTTAAAGTTGTTTTATAAATATTAGGTTACTATTGCGATAGCGTAAAACTGTCTTTTAAGATATGAACGTACGTCGTTGCTAGTTCGTAATATACACATGTATATGGAATTTATTAATTGAGGAAATAATGTATGTAAATATTGGTAATATATTTATATAAATCTATAAAAATACAGAATATTACAAATATATGATTCATAACTTTAAAATAATTTCAATTATAGTTACAATATATTTTTATATATAATTGTTTACGAATTAGGATTGTCTATAAAATTTATTTAAAAATGGTGCAATTCTACAGAATCAAAAATCTGTAAGATTAGAAAAATATTTATCTCACTATAAAACTGGAGGGAATTAGAATATTTAATAGTATTTATTTTTAAAAAATATCCTATTTTTAATCATCACATTTTTCTTCTTTAATACCCAATTTTAACCCTAAATCATTGGTTTCTTGCAACAAATGACCTTTTTCTGTGATAGAAGCAAATTTATTTTTAATCATATTCTTCATTTGAAGCAAATTGACGCTTTTCACCCCACTTTCTGGCGTATTTTCTATAGTACTCTGATCTTTAATACAATTAAATTTATTTCGAATTATATTTTTCATTTGCACCACATCAACATTCGTGTCTTTTGCTTCAATCGGTTGTTGAACCAACCCACCCTTTTCTTTAATGCAAAGAAATTTATTTCGAATGATATTCTTCATTTGCGTCAAATCAACTTCTGTCCCAGTGGCAACCTCATTAACATCAACGCATTGCTCTTGTTTAATCTCCGGCAACGAACAACTTTGCTCTTTAATACATTCGAATTTCTCTCGAATGATGTTTTGCATATTAAGTTTTTGCTGTTGCGATATTTTTAAGCGACGCTGTCGCTTCAATAAACTATCGAATAATTTCAGACAAAAAGCGCATGATTGCTCTTGGCCATCGTATAAGTGAGTGCATTTGTTGTGACGCCATCGACTGTAATCAGTGTCGGCGAACGCGACTGATGGATTCCAAATTGGCGAATCGTATATGTTAAATAATGGACCGCCCGGGCAAACTTTTTGATTATCAACGCGGCTAAATTAATAAAAAAATTATTTAATTATATTTTATAGAGTTTCGGGGTGGGGGGAAGGGGGCAATTTTATTACCATAACAAATTTATAAGCTCGGTACGCGAATTGAATGTTTCTGTAGACAGTTTATTTCGATCGAAATATATCGATGCGACATTCTTTTCGATTACAATACATTTCCGTAATTGTAGCAACCCATTGACGAATTCGATTTGTGATATGATGATTTCGTTGCTAAGTTTTTGTATGCCCCATTTTGATGACATCAATACGTCATCTAATAAGTGTTTGAACGTTATATCGTTTTCAATGTCCGCGACGTCATTACCAGTACTAGATTGGTTTGATGATTGAGTATTTTCCCCTAAAATTACGGATTAGCGACGATTAAAATTTGGAGATTATACATAAAAAATTGTTATATAACCTACTATTACTTACCATCTAATTTAGGTCGTTTTGTTAAATTGGAAGACGATGGGGAGTTAGTACTTTCGCAAGACACAGGTCGTTTATTTGAAAGCTTTTCAATTGGGATAACTTCCTAAAATGTAACTACAAATATAAATTGATTGCTCACATTATTTATGTTTCACCTCATCCGATTCAATCATGTCTTTCAACGCGTAATTTTGCGGTCTTCGTGCACGTAAATTCCATCTAGATTTACTTGTATCATCCACAACCGCCCTAAACATTACACAAATCCTAATAATCGTAGACACAAAAAAACTAAACTTACGCTTCCGTAAGCTTCTCTGATCTATCCTTCGTCCAGCTAAATATTGTTGGACCATATTCCTTCATACCATCAACAAAATGACAACTACAAACCACACTATTACCAGTTGGTTTCGCAGTTAACCTGAATCGCCTAAATCAAATCATAAATACAAATAACAATCTAAACATTTCCTACGGACCCAATTTGTTTAATCCACGACTTTTTATGTACTTCCTTGCAAGGAAACCGTAACCATTTACACGTCGAATTCCTATCAGTGTGCTCGCAATTAGGAACAAAACAAGACGGCATTTTCAAAACGAATTCCAACTTAAAGTTAAATTCATCTAAATGCATTTAGTGGTTATCAAATCCTTCATAAACGTTTACGGTTTAAAGCGCAATAGTAACCAGTGGTTACAAATAACAAAAATGGTTACGCGTAATATATCATTCAAGTATATAATAAACAACTAAACATGCTATTGTTGTTATTTCTATTAAATAACACCAATTTAATTATTAATTTAGAGTAAACAGGGGAATATTTTAATTAAAGCGTAACCAAAATAAGTTTAAACTACGTAACCGGTTATTTTGGTTACAATTACGGTTAAATTCCTCAAGTGAGAGTACCGGAAACATGCATTAGAACTTTAACCGGAACTATAAGCTTTTATAAACAGTGTTGTTAACTATAGTGACTTAAAAGCTGTGAATATAGTTTAATTAAAGTTGGGTTTTATGTTTGTTATCTTTTTGAGATTATTGTGTATGTTGTTTTTGTTTTGTTTTAAGTGAACGTAGTAAAATATTAGGATTGTTTAGTTTAAGTATGGGAATTATTTGATTTATGAGGTGGTTGGTGTGTTTTGTGAATAGTTTGAGGGTCACTGGTTTGTGGTGTGTGTTTCGAGTAGTAGTGTAAAGATGGTGCTGGTGTGCGGTTTTCCAACCAGCTTACGTCATGTTTTAACGGCCATTACAGTTTCCGCAAGGACGTTCAGTAATAAATGCAGAAAAAGTGTCACCGATTCTCTGTATTTACAAAATACAATCAGTAGTAGTGAATTTAAAAAATATGTTTAATGTAAGTGCTCCAATACAGTGAATTTGTGGATCTTGCGATTAATACTGAGTGAGTAGACACAATTTTCGACCTATATCATTGACACACAAAAAAAAAACGAACACATTTTTTGACATTTCATAATAACTTTATGCCCGAGCCTTGAAAGAAACGTTGCTAACAATACGAGTTCGTAATTTCGTACGAGTTATTGTTACAAAGCGTGTTGTTTTTGCCACTTGGTGAATACGGTGTCATATTGATATATTTGTTTATTATGGTGATGAAAAATTGTTATTGCATTGAAGGCGTGCCATCTACTAAATACGCTTAATAAAAAAATAATCGTACACTGTAGATAAGTGTTTTTTTTTTTAATAAAGATTCTATGTTTTTTTTTTATAAGACATGCTTATCAACCAATCATATGTTTGACATTGAACATCATTTTCGGATCAAAAATTAAAAACATGTGAAATCAATCATTAAAAAATCGATAATTTTCATGAAATTTAAATCACACAATCACATGTTGGGTGCGGCGTGGATACATTCGTTTGGGCCACATGTGATTTAGTGTAAAAGTTTTGGAATATCTGGTTCAAATGTAATTCCTTTACCTTATTAGGGTAAGTGTACATTTAGGTGCCAATATTTTATTTATCGCGATTCACAATTCTTATTCCCCGAAATTCCTACCCCAGAATTTCATTCACCCTATTACACCCTATAGCAGTGGTGGTGAAACTTTTCTCAAGTTGTTACATTGTTAAATGCGACCCAATTAGTTAATTCTAGCTTTTCTTTTCATATGAAATAAAACTTATTAAATAAATAAAAACGCTAATTTTCGCGTTTCGCCTTTTTACGCGTCGTTTAAGAATACATTTATTTATTAAGTTCCTTAATTTCTAATATTTTATTTCATATAAAAAACGTAATAATAATGCGTGTATTTATTACGTTTTTTTTTATCAAATTTTATCTGTAATTATAAAATATTTGCAGACACGAATGTCAGTTATTTTTAGAATTAAATTGTGATTTTTACGCGAAGGCCGTTGCATTTTATAGCGAAGTCAAACTTTGAACCTAGTACCTATATTTTATTAAATATTTATATTAAAAAGTCCTGCATTTCAAGTTAATTAACTATAGGGGGTAAAGCCCCTAAACAATTTCGAGTTAGTAACAATCGATAGTTGTTTCGAAATTATTTGCTAACAAATATTTGCGTTGTAAGCATTGGCGTACAATTTTGAAAAATTCATCCATAATATAACTAGTTGCTAGTATACTTAGGCGTCTTCTTAATCTTATTAACCAGTATATTTAAAAATGTTTACGTGTAAATTTAAAAACATATTTACGTATTCACCGGAAGAATCGCGGTTACCCGATTGCGGAATATACTAGATTAGCGTGTTCCAAAATTAAACCACCATGATAACTTTTGTTGATGCGTTTTTTATATATATATATATATATATAGTTTAGGAAAATAAATAAAATATTTTGGTTACCTACGCCTATGGACTTGGTTATCAATAATGTAATGATTATATATTTACTTTTGAATAGAAACAATTGAGTATATATATATATATTAAACAGTTGAGTATCTCAAAATAGACTTGCATATAAAAAGGTTCTAGTGTGATAATATATTAATAAGAATAAGTAATTGTCCTGGAAGTGACTGTGAAAAATAAAACAATCACGTTATGTTTGCTTATAGTAAATACGCTTTTCGAATTATACACTATCGGTAAGTTTTTTTTGTTAGAACTAATATGTGTAGGTGCAAAGTTCACAATTATCGGGAAATTCGGTTGCATAAATTCCGTTTAGCTTTAAATAAATCATATTATGTAACGTTTTGGAGTTTTTTTTTAAATATGTTTTCCACACTGTTTGTTTTTACTAATTTAAATATGTTTTTTTTATGTATTATAAGGAAATCTATTGAACATTTATTTATGTTTATCTGTGATTTAATACTACATCCGGAATGGATGCTCAATAGCTAGGTCAGGGTTATGTAACTATTCTTATGTTGGCTATATTGTCTATTTTTGAAAAGTTTTTAAATTAAATACTGAATATTAAATTTGGCTATTTCATTGTGGGAAAATATAATAATGTAAATGTCCTTCAAATGCAAATAGTACTTAAAATAAAAATGTAATTACCCTCAATTTAAATATTCTGGTACGAATCGAGTTATATTTTAGTGTTAATTGTCGCTATTTTTGTAAACAACAACAGAGATTTCATGCTTGATTTATCTTAATAATTTCAATTTTTTATAATCGATACATCAATTATATTTGTTTATAGTTATGCCTTGACCTATGATACTGTGATATAACCCACAAAGAGTAGTCAGCTGATGGCTGACGTCACTTTTTATATAAATAAAAATTTGTTTTTTTTTTTTTAATAATTACCACTTCTATAAACACAACTAGGGTTCTTATGCTAGTTTATCCACGATTTATATCCTGTTTCCTTTTATGCAATGATTTTTTCATTTTGTAGATTGATCGATAAAATGGACTCTGATCAACCGTCATCGATGTTGCACGTGCGGGCATCGACAATGTACCCGTTGCCCATCGCGAAAGACACGGGGCCGCCGTTGTTGTTCTCGCTGTTGTGCGGCGAGGGTAAAGTGTACTCGGACCACTCGGTGGATGGTATGTTGGCCATCACCAATTATCGTCTCTACCTGCAGAATGGTGACCAACAGTGGCATGTACCGCTCGCGCTTATCGAACTGGTGGAAGTTCGCGATATGTTCTATCTGCATATCGGATGCAAAGATGCTAGAAGCTATCGGTGAGTTCTATAAGGTTCATCACACAAACCAATTGTATAAATTTACGTTTATATTTATTATCCTGGAGAGTATTAAGAGCTTTAAGCTAAGAGATCTAAGTATTTTGGTTTTGATACATATCTAAAGACGTCCGTACTACTTTTGTAGACATTTCGTTTTAAACTACACAATAAATTGTACAAGAAATTGTACTGCATCATAAATGGTTGACAATTTTAGAAGACAATTTATTGTATGGTCTTAAAGTACTAACGTATAGATCTATCAACGTTTACATGAGATCTAAATACGTTCATATGAACACTAAAAATGTATGCGCATCATCCGATATACGTAAATCGTGCGCCATTGAACGAATGTACTCGTCAATTTCACAATGACCCTAATATGTAAAAGAGAAAGGAATGCTGATTGAAATGAATAAATAATACATGAACCGCGTCCTACAATATTAAATTATATTTAATATTAATAAAAATAGTAAGAGGCGCTCCACATATGATATAAATAGCATCCGATTTTTTTTTGTGCGCTTCTCTTTTATAGTTTCACTTTTCTGAACGATTAAACCAAGTAATAATTTATTGCGTCCAGCCAACTGGACATTGCGGTTTTATTGTCTTATACGTGCTATACTGGAATGAATTCGAATCATGATTAAATCGATTTGAGAATAAAAAATTATGAAGCGTGCGAAACTTTTATGCGCAATCCAAAAATTGACGCAGTCATTTGCATCACCGAACACGCTGAAATATATATGATAATCAGGAGTGGCCTACATTTAATAACTTTTAAAAATATACAATCATTTATTTCGCAACGTGAATTATTTGGTTATGTGACGTCACTGCTGTACCCGGTGCAGTGTTGACAATGGACCAAAATAAAATTGCAATGAAAACGAAAATTGTGAGGGTATATTGTGAAATACTTATGGATTTGTTTGTTTACTAACTGGACAGTGGACTTGTTTAAGAATATTTCGGTGGATGTAAATAAACATGAAAATCTTAAAATTGGCTCCCCGAATTCATTGAAGATATATTTAAACAACATCGTACAAAAAGAACTGATTGGATCATTGCCAATAGAAAACTTTTGAAAGTCACTCTCTCTTTGTTGCATTTTTATTCCATGTTTTAGTATGTACATCATTATATGTAATCTAAATATACATTATATGTTTTTGTTCTTAAGTATTTAATATAGAAATAATTGCGTTTTTTTTCTACTTGTTTTGCAACTTTCAAAAGTCCTTATTGCTCATTTTTTTTATGTAATGTTGGAAACTTGGTAAATAAATAATTTTTTGAATTTGATATAGATGCACATTTGACAACAATGAACAGTGCAGCGATTGGCTGCGGCGGTTGTTGCACGCAACCACGCCCCCTCGCCAATTGCCCGATATGTTCGCATTCTGTTTTAAGGCGTGGGCAACCGAAAAGGAAAACGATGACGTAATGGCGCGACTCGCTGATGATATCGACGGTATGACCGTCGATGACGCCGGGTTCAAAAGCGAGGTTAGTGCTCTCATTTCATAAAAATTATGAATAATCACACATAAGGGATATCAGCTATAAAGCGTTTAAAATTCGCCGGAATATAATTGTTAAAATAATTGCTAAAATATATTTATCACATGTATATAAATACACCCAATAGTTTATTTTAATTAATATTTATGAAACAATTTGCTAATTACAGATAAAAGAAAACATTTGATTATTTAATGGAATTTTTTTTACTATTGTTGCTATGGTTATCAATTTACAAAAATACCTACACTGATAATAACTGTAATTTATAATATCTGTATCTTGTTATTAGATAGTTAAATTGTTATTGTTTTTCAAAATAGTACTTGATTGCAGCGCGAGTATTAAATATATTATCTGATTCGTGGAAAATATCAAATTACGAAAATAACTACACATTTTTAAGCAGCGCTTTTCAAACTGTTCTAAACATTAAAAAAAATCCCCAATTTTATAGGTGGAACGTCTGGGTTTCGATTTACATGGGTCATGGCGTATCTCACAAGCAAACACCAACTACAGATTATGCCCTAGTTATCCACCTCAACTACTCGTCCCTGCTTGTATTACAGACGATACTTTAGAAACAGTTGCCAGGTTTCGTAGTTCTCGCCGTATTCCTGCAGTTGTATGGAGGTACTTCATTTAAACCCTTGCAAAAACTGTTTAAACGATCATTAAACAATGGTTTTAGACATGCTGGTAACGGTGCAGTGATTGCACGTTGCAGCCAACCTGAAGTTGGTTGGTTAGGCTGGCGCTCCTCTGAGGATGAAGATCTCTTGAAGGCGATTGCCGATGCGTGCGCATACGATAAAGGACCCAGGTCGATCATGGACTTTGGGGGCGGGACGTCGACACCACACACGCCCGACCAATCAGATAACGAGTTAAGTTCAGTACCGGAACGAACACTAGAGAGTGGTTTACAACTTGGGAAAGTATGTTTATTTTATTTTAAATATATAAATATTATTGAAAATTATTATTAAATTAATAATTGATTTATAGAAAGTGTTGATTATGGATGCAAGATCTTATACGACAGCTGTAGCAAATCGTGCCCGAGGTGGTGGTTGTGAGTGCCCTGAATACTACCCGAGTTGTGATATTCAATTTATGAATTTAGCGAATATACATTCGATTCGTAAGAGTTTCCATGCGCTGAGGCAACTTTGCGCTTCATCCGCTGATCAACCTAAGTACGTTAGCAATAGTATTTAAATTAGCAATTATATAAATATTAATCTAGAAGCTTAGAAGTACTTCTTCTCCCGAATATGAGTGGTTGTTATTTGTTTATAGCTGGTGGAGTTTGTTAGAGGGAACTCGTTGGCTTCAACATATGTCGGGTTTAATGCGCGCTGCTGGCACCTTAGTAGCAGCCGTCGAACGCGATGCTCGTCCTGTTTTAGTTCACTGCTCCGACGGTTGGGATCGCACGCCTCAAATCGTCGCACTTGCTGAAATATTACTGGATCCTTATTACAGAACTATAGAGGTGCGAATCGTGAAGTATTTTTAATTATAACATACTAATTGTTCGTTTAGGGTTTTCGAGTACTTGTTGAACGGGAATGGCTTGCGTTCGGTCACAAATTCGCTGATAGATGTGGCCACGCTGCAGGTTCCGACGATCAGAACGAACGTTGTCCGGTGTTCTTACAATGGCTTGACTGTGTACACCAACTTCTAGTACAGTTCCCATGCAGTTTTCAATTTGCTAATACATTTTTGGTAACTAACCAAACCATTAAAACATTTATATATATTCATATATTACGATAATTTAGGTCAAATTAGCCCAACACACATACTCGAATCTATTCGGAACTTTTCTCTGTAATACAAAACAAGAACGTGTCGAACACGTTTACGATAAAACATTTTCCGTCTGGCGATATTTAAATGTTCCTTGCTTCAAGAATCATCTCTACGCTCCATCGACATCGACTAGTAATCAAGTATGACCAATCATAACTAGGCTTAATTAATTCACTAATTGTAATATATATATTAAGGTTTTATGGCCGGCTTGTAACGTTCGCGATTTACAACTGTGGTCTGAAGTATATATCGGGTCATTAGAGACTTCATCGAGTTCAGAAAGTTTATCTGCGTCAATGCAACAAGGCTCTACGAATTGTTTAACAACGACTGGTAATGGGACTGGAGGTCCTGCCGCCATGACGAAAACACGATCATACGGTGATCTAATGGGGGCTGCTGAACAAATACCCATTGGACAAGTGCGACGAAGTAGTGACCCAAACATCACGATTGATCCCATGTAAGTATTTATTAATTCACTGTCTTTATCAAACTAATTTGTTTATGTGCTTAGGAAAATTAGCAGTATGACTCTAAGCTCTTTGGATATTGAAACAAACGATGTAGACACGTCTGATTCAATTCCGTTGAATCAAATCAATTTTGACGCGAAAACAGTCAAAATGCCCAATATAACGACAACAATTTTTGACGCAAGCCCTCAAATAGACCTCTTAGCATCAATGAACGATTTTCCTCCGTTACCAGAAATAACGAAACCAAACGGCTTCGTTTTGCACGACAGTGAAAACGGCCACGAGAACCGTTTAATAAACGGCTTCAGTAAAGGAAAAGAACAAAACGGAATCGATAAATTGGGGTTTAAAAACCATACGAGTGACACGCATCACTCGTTAGACGGTGAAATTCATATTGAAAATGACGAGAATGGTTTAACAAGCAATGAAAATGGTACTCAAGTGAACGAAAATGGTGTTCAATCGCATGAAAATGGTATTAGATTTGATGAAAATAATTCGACGAGTTTTAAATTTGATGAACTTCAAACGATGGATAAATATAAGATTGAGAATAAATGGATAAAAGAGGAATTCACAAATGAGTTCTTGTTGAATAACTTGAAAACTGGTGATAATTGTGTGGATTTTTATGTTGATACTGTTGGTGATATTAACCATAATAATGGTGAAGTGAATACTTGTGTTGGTGAAGTACTGAAGTGTGTTGATATTGCGGTAGATGAGGATTCGGATAATGAGAGGTCTGAGAGTAAGAGTGAGGTAACGTTGTGCGCTAGTCCGAACGTTGTGACTGTAGACGTTTGTAAAAGTGTTGTGGTTAATTCAAATGAAACAAGTACTGATACACTCGTTGCAGAAAATGGAGTTATTTATAGGTGAGTTTTGTTAATTATTTACGTGCATGGGGATCATTTGCTTTTGAGCTTGCATTTGTTTAGGGTAAATAGTTAATTGGGTTTCTTATTTTAAGTGATGTTCCTGATGCTGTTGAACGAACTGAAATCGCAGCGCAAAACGGCATTGCTGATAGTTGTGAAGTGTGTGCTCAGAATAGGAAACTTATAGGCGATAAACATTTGTAAGTTTATTGCTAAATGTATATAGATCAATTTTCTATTATACACATTAACATATTTAATTTAAATATTTTTAGTCATCATAGTCGATCAACAAGTGGTAAAACCTCCCGTTACTCGACTCCTCCTCCATACACACGCACGCCCAGTGGGAGTGGTAGTTGCGGGGTAGGTCCAGGTATCCTACCCGCATATCCACTAGGTACGGGTCGTGGTTTAGATGTGGATGGCTTAGTACCTTTACGGTCTGATTTACAACATCGATTATGGCAATTAAAAGAAGAACATAGGGTATATATATTATATTTTAATAAATATATACATATATGTAATACAAATGAATATCTAGATAAAAGAAGAAGCATTGCAACGAGAGTTGCATACAACACGGATGGCATTGATCAAACAAGTGTGCCACAATTGCAGTTATTACGATGGTGACAGACCCGACGACACTGTAAGTTCATGCTTGATACAATTAATGACTGCATTAACGTTAGTTTCTATATCAATAAATGTTGATACAATCAACAAACGAATGACACTGCTTGGGGTTTATTTTTTTATAACAACAATTTAGAACACATTTTAAATGCGCAATGCAACGAGTAGTAAATTATTAAAATTTAATATCTGTTTAGTTGGTATAATTTTTTAGTTTATTATTGAGACACTTGGTACATATATGATGCAGTATGATGATTCGGATGAGGATGATAGATCATCAGACAGCAGTTCTTATCTTCTTCATTCAGCGAAAACGAAATCTTTTATACGTTCTCAACGGCTGGTTAGTTCAGATTATGGTGTTCGCATAAAATTACTAACTGATTTTGGTAATTTATTAATTAATGCAAAAATTAACTTATTATTCTATTCAGTATCTTTAGTTCATTGAATGACTAACATTTATTGAATACTTTGACCAATTAACGTTTTTCATTTATTTTAATTTCGTTTTTTATAAATAATGTTAGTAATGGTTTGGGGGTGGTTTAGGGATCGCTGGTGGGTTCAGTGTGCAGTACGGGCGAGGGGCAGGCTTCCGTGGGCGAGTCCCTGCCGTCCGACCTATCATGGGAGGCGCTTGATGACGGACCACCCACTTTGGATAGTGTTGCTAGCAGGACTCTCTGGGTGCCTGATCATGCTGTTTCCCGGTGTACAGGATGCCACACCGAGTTCTGGCTTGGAAGGCGTAAACATCATTGTAGGTAAGAGGCAATTTACTAATATTAACATATTTATATACAATTCTATAACATATATAGCTTTATAACCATTATAAATAGCTTTTTAAGTAAATATAAATATATCTTAAAAATAGTTACGTTCTGCAGAAATTGATTTAACTTTAAAATTCTAATAAAGATCTAGACGTCCTATTTGATTGTAGTAAAAAAACAATTCTATTTTTGTTAGAAACTGTGGACGTATTTTCTGCGCGGATTGTTCCGAAAACAGCACCCCCTTACCAAACGAACATCTGTACAACCCTGTGCGGGTGTGCACATCGTGTTACGCGCATCTACGCCGAACGTGCCCCAATACACCGGCGGATGTGCCCGACAATTGTAAACATGCGCATACTTCGTCCCATCACCATCATCATGCGACGGCAAACACACAGGTAACAGCAACTAGCAACTAGTTATTTGCGCATTACTGTAACCCCGATTATTATTGTTTCATCTGTGATGCGAGAGACACATTGTTGTTTAAGCCCTATACATTTTCATACATCGCTTGATGATGGAATACGCTTCTTTTTAATAATAATAATAATATGAAGAGACTTGTTTGTTATAATATGTCGATATTGCAGGGATTTTATGTGTGTATGTTTGTGTGGGTGTGTTTTGTCTATAATGTGTATACGATATGATATAAAATGCGGATTATTAAACTGGTTTTAATAATTGAGAAAAGCGTCTTCCGAAAGTGTTTTGGTATGCATTTTTCACAATTTCACACAACAAATAAAGCCCGTTTTGCGTTCTTTTTAAAAAACGGACACCAAATTTTCACGTTGTTTGTTTGGAACAAATTCAAATTACATACCAAAATATCTCTCGAATAAAACCCAAAATAAGTGTATTCCAAATATTTGCGCAATTGTATTTCCAAGATACTATTACGCAAATATTGCGAATTATTTGACTACGTAAACAATTTGGTCTCATGTTACATTCACTGAAATTAAGACTATTATAAACAAAGATGAAACAAAATATGTATTAATTATATTATATATATATTATATATATATACGTTGGTTCATAAGAAATGTTTAGTTTTTCAACCTTTTCAAAGTTTAAAAACAATGTAAAATTAGATAAAAATGTATTTAAAACAAACACAGATTTAACGATGTTCGACGTTAAATACAATGTGTCTTTTAAAAGTGCTGCCTTCGTGGTTTAATTATTCCAAAGAATATACACGGACATATAAGCATAAATGATATTTTACTTAATAATTAATTTGTTATTCCTAACAATTTATTAACAAACGCATCGTTTTATTTATGAGTCGTGTGATTCTTTGCGATAATAAACTTCAAAAAAATCTTATAGCGCGAAATTAGATATAAAACTTATAATCTGAAGGTTGTGACTAAAGGAACAAATAATGCATTATTTGATGATTGGACAATTTTTCAAACATTTAGAACAAATTCTAAACAATATTTCGAATTTCGATATTGTTTATTTGATGTGAAATCGCGTTTTTTGATGTAAATTAAATAATTAGGCAAATGAATCAATGGGAAAAGGTTGAAATTGTTTATAACTAACTGGAAAGCTGTGATTTGAAGAGTTAGGATAAAATTTAGATTATTTAACAAATATGTAATTAAAACAAATAGTTGAGTGTCGTAGTAAATTTTTGCTTGACAAGTTTGCATTTTTAACTGACGTGTTTACTTTGTAAATACTACTAAATGTTTTCATCAAAATTCGTTTATAATAGTATCTTTATATGTTTTCCCCGCCATTTTGTTTCACTTTCCACAAATACAGAAAAGGGCACGTTTGAGTTTTGTCTACATATACCATACTCTTTCATTGGTGTTTGATTATTTGAAGTGATTTATGCAAAATAAAAGACAATGTCCATCCAAATATGCTCTAAATAAAAGAAAGGGTACAGTATATGTCCAAACACTAGTTGGTCTAAATTTTCGATACCGAAGTATTTCACTTATTATTACAGTAATTAATTAACAAAATTAAATTCGTTGATTTAATAAAATAAACGAATTTGATTATTATGAGTAACGAACATGGTTTGTCTGATAAATATGTAAACTTTAAATTGCTAGATTATGTTTGCAGCACTTTTTGATGTTTAGAAAACTATTATGTACATATGTGTATTTAAACAAAAAAAAGATAAGCTTAATGTTCCTTGTATAATAAGTAGAATGATTTGATAGAATATGATTAAAAAAAAGTTGGGTTTTGCTATACGAAAAATTGGATAACAATAACAATTTTAAGGGATTTTGAATGTGAATCTGATCATATGTGATATCGATTTAGGATGATGTTAGGGTGGTATTTTATTGATTTTTTAAATCTGGTGAAGAGTTATTTATTGTTTCATTTTAATATGTGCAGAGAAAAGGCGAGTGTTTTTTTTAAAAAAAGTTATTAAAAGCCAAGGCTCCATTTCAAATGTCTTTTAATTGTAATAATATTGAATTAATTTGAATACTATTCAAATAACATATAAGCTTGTATTTTATTCAGAAATGGAGTGGTTCTTATGTATAAAAAAATATATATATAACATTTAGGATGTGTAGATAGTCGAAAAGCACCCAACTTTTGCAGTACAATTAACTAATGTAAACTTGCAAAATGTAATAATTCTATTTTGCGCGTAAAATAATATAAAACATTTATATAATTAATATTTTGAAACGTTTTCAAATTGTTTAATGTATACAAAAATGTTCATTTAAATTTTATACTAAAAATGAAAGCAAATCCCGTACTGAATACTAATAGCGTCCACGAAAACGTTGATTGTTTTAAATGGAGGATGTAATATTGGATAGTGGACATAGTTTAATCTGATTGAATCGTGTGATCGTTCACGAATTAATTGATTTGATTGATATTTGTTGCACCTATGCCCCCGTGAATAATTTGTTTGTATTTTATTCGCTATTGTTTCTTACTAGTATCGTTTTGTTAATAATTTACCTTGATTATCTTTTATAAACTTTTGATGGTGATGCATTTATGTTTAGAAGTGCAAACAAATTAGTATATGAAAAAAATTATTGTATTTAATCTGATATGAATTAATTGTATGTAGAGAAAAATATAAAATATAATTTAGCATATTTAGGTATGTTGTTATTTATTGCGACCCCCGTATTATTTATGTTTATGTTATTTGTGCATGGTCCTCCTCGTTTAGAGTGAATTTCACTCAAAGTGATGGTTATATTTGTGTTAGTTAAGTTTTACGCATAAATCTAATTTCTGTATATTGTTTATAACAATATATGTGTGCGAAGAATATTCTCATAATGTATATGTCGTCTATTTATTAATAAAATTATAAATAAAGTTATTAAATAGTTTTATTTAAACAAACAGACCCTTTCCTCATACATTTTATTGTATATAATTGTTTTATAATATATGTTATTGTTGTAAGTTGATATTGTTATAAATAATAAATGATTCATATATTTGTACTATATTTATAAATAATTGTGCGTGTAACAATGATTTTTGTATTTATATTACTTAGTTTTTAATAAAAAAATTAAAAAATATACCTACAGTATTTTACTTTACCTCAAAAACTCCTTGAACGCATCAAAAATTAAAAAAAATAATTAAAATTTTGAGGTTAGAATTAACCTAAAAATTTTAATTAAAATTTCACACCTTTTTGAAATTTTTTTGACCATTTCGTTGAAAAAATTCTCGAAATTGCTAATTAAAATTTTGAGGTTAATTCTAACCTCAAAAAAATTTTGAGGTTAGAATTAACCTAAAAATTTTAATTAAAATTTCACACCTTTTTGAAATTTTTTTGACCATTTTGTTGAAAAAAATCCCGAAATTGCTAATTAAAATTTTGAGGTTAATTCTAACCTCAAAAAAATTTTGAGGTTAGAATTAACCTAAAAATTTTAATTAGCGTTTTACACCGTTTTGAAAAATTTTTTGGTCATTTTAGGCTTGTTTTTGCTAATTAAAATTTTTAGGTTAATTCTAACCTCAAAATTTTAATTATTTTTTTTTTGTTTTTAGGGAATTTTAAGGTAAATAAAAATAATATAAGTATATTTTATCATGTTTTTATTTAGAACCAAGTAATATACGTACAAAAATCATTCTTACACACAATTATTTATAAATATAATTCAAATATATCAATCTTTTATTTATAACAATATCAACAATTAAATATATAATAAATCAATGATATACAATATAAAAGTTATACTTATTACTGTAACAAATACAAATAAATAATTAGTTTAATATTTCATTTATCAATAACAACTTACAACAAATAAATATATTATAAATATATAACTAACAAGAGATTACAATAATAAAATAAATCATATTTGTTATCTATATAAGGGGGATGGGCGAAGAGCTCAAGATTTTATTGTGTAGGTTCCTCCAGAAGTTGATGAGTGAGGGATGGGGCTTTGAATTGTCGCCTGGACTGCATTTTCTGAAATAAATGAATAACCTATAATTAGTTTATTTATTTAAGTTCAACATGTATTTGTTTAAACTGTCATACGTAATGAATAAAGTATTTAAACAATACTAACCATTTTATTGTCTTCATTCATCCTAAGGGTCGTCTCCTAAAGGACTGTAGAGGGTTGATTCCTCCAAGCCTGGACTGCATTTTCTTAAATAAATGAATAACATTAATTAGTTTATTTATTTAAGTTCAACATGCATTTGTTTAAATTGTCATACGTCATGTATAAAGTATTTAAACAATACTAACTATTTTATTTACTTCATTCATCCTAACAGTCTCCTCCTAAAGGACTGTAGAGGGGTGGATTCCTCTAGAAGTTACACCTATTTTATAATTTAAATACAATAATAAATAGAGAGTACTACTACTCTCTGATTCTTTCATTTTACATCATTTATAAATACAAAGATATTGATGCGGCCATTTTGTTGTACACCACACTTTCCAAACGTTGCCACCGGTTTGTTTCTCAACGTTGTCGTGCGTGGCAAGATATGTAACTAAAACTATTTAAACTAAGGCGGGAGTTATAATAAAACAAACACTTGAATTCTTTTCTAATTTAAAGAAGAATAGTAACGAGAATATTACAAGCGTTTCTTTTATTATATTACGCATAAATTAAATATATATTGTTTTATATTTTGAGATTTATTGGTATTACCTTATTACCTTTGAGAAGAACCTGCCCTTAATCGTATTACAGGATCATCATGATATTTTCTAGACCTACTTGAAGATCTAGGTCTAGTTACAAAATTGGAATCGTATGTAATTAATTGAACAACAGTTTTCAATTCGTTGCTTTAATAGATAAAAAGATGCCACTAAGACCACTACTAGTGGGTTAAAATCACTCATAATGAGTACAGATATGTAAAAGGATATGAGGATATCAGATTCACAATAAACATTTAACGGCAAAGCGAATAGTCATTGATAATGACTATTCAATTTGATCAAACAATTCTTATCACAACATTATACATCCTGTCAATGCGTACATTTCATACATGCAATTAATATAGATGTTCTTCCAGCTCCTATGCATACGTGACTGCGATTTGATGTTGTTCAAGTATATCTGACGAGAAGATGCAAAAACCTATCAGAAACCGCGAAATTGTGCGACAATATATATAATTAACAAATTTACATTTGATCCATCAACCCAGAAAATTACAACAAAATATATATATATATATATATATATATTTGTCATATATCTATTAATAAATCTAAATAATTTACAAACATTTGGTTTTTATTTAAATCCACTGAGATATTTGTTACTTAATTGTATGAGTTAGCAAAAATAGATAATTATTTATTTAACTGTGCTAGAAATCGTTTTACATAATTGTCTAAATATTTATAAACATATTTACAAAATTACCGAATCCTAAAGTATTTTATGTTAAATATTAAGTAGTACGAAATTTGTTAACAGGAACAAATTATTTTGAATATTTTATATTAACATAACTAAAACTACAATAAGTCTTGATGCCAGGTCCCTGTTTTACCAATTAAATAAAAGATTGAGCTGCATTAAGTACGTATTTTTCCTAACTTCACGTTGTATCATAAACAAAAATGCGTCATAACTTAGTTTAGGATTGGTTATATTTTGGAATATATCACAGGACATTTAATTATATAGATTCCATAACGAAACTTTGCCATCGGATCCAGACGCGGCCATTATATTCGAATCCCATTGTTTAACAACAGCGGGTGAGAATGCAACATCCGTTAAATTACCACGATGCTCCGTTAAAACAACGAGCGGCCGAAGGCTTTTCCATGAAAACACCCGCAAACGACCGTCCCACCCACCGCTAACAAATATTTTCCGATCTGGTCGCAATTTAACAACGTTACAACCGTCGTTCGTGATTGAGATCTCACATTTTAAAGTAATACTAAAATCTTTGTTTATCGTAAAGATTTGGATCACATTTGATGCGTTCCCGCAGATACCGCGACATGTTGATTTGTCGAAAGTAATCGACGTGATACATTCGCGTAATTTTATATGTCCGCACATGCGAGACGTATAAAAATCCCATAAAACTATATCCCCACTTTCAAACCCCGCTAGCACGTAATATTTCGCGGATAATTCGACTATTTGTACACACATTACATGTCCTAGTTTTTCTAGCGTTGTTTTGAACGTTTGTACTTTATAAAACGACTTAATATCTACTACATCCACACAAGATTGTTCTTGGGCTACTATCAAGTTGTTGTTGAACAACACACTGCGACAATAACCGCCTGCGCAATTATACTTTTTGTCCAATTTATATTCGTTTCCGTTTTTCAGATCCCACAGTTTTAATACACCGCATTTCTCTTGTGATATTAAGTTGTTTTCCGTGTGGTGGATTGCTTGTACTGACTCACCAACATCTAATTTCATTTTCAGTCGATTCGTCTACAAAACACAGTCATTTACATCCGGTCTTCGACGACAGAATATTATTATTATTTTAATCTAATGTAATAACAATCAATTGTAATTAAAATGAATAATATTTTACGAAAATAGCAATAGTAAAAATATCATCATTTATAATCATATATGCACCTATCTAATTCAACTACGCCTATTACAGCTAATTCTGCCACGCCTACTACCCCTATTTAAGCTAATTCCGCCACGCCTACTACCCCTATTTAAGCGACGCCCCTTTAAAATGGTGCTAGACTAAATGTAGTACGATTGTTAAAAATCATAGTGTTTTGTTGAGTAAAATAAAGTAAAAATATAGTTTCCGTTGTGATTTGGTTTGAAACTTACTTGTAAATCCCAAAAGAAAACTTTTCCTGTCTCTGTTGACGCGAGTAGTGTTTCCGTGTAGTCATTTTGTATTGTTGGGAAACAAATACAATGCACAAACCCCATATCACCCTTAAACGAAAATACTGGGTCTGGGGGTAGAACTGCCATCGTTTTAAAATTATATAGATTGCTTTCTAATATATATAATAAAAGCAACGCTTTTCATCTCTAACCTTTATTAACAATTAGCACCAATGAGTAGGTTAACGGTAACGCACAATGTCACTTTCGTGCGATGCTATACTCATACATAACTAAATAAATGATACCACACAAATAAAAACAAAAATGTATTACAAATAGTCATTGCAGCTAGTAAAACAACTCTAAATTTAAAAGTCATTTATATATTAAAACGAAATTAATAGAAGTAAATATCAAATTTATGTTCGTTTTCGTGACGTCACACAAACAAAGTTTGTATAAATTGAGGTTAATTTAAACGTGATCGATAAAGCTCGAAATGGGTCTCGAAAAGCAAAGATCATATATAACTGCCGCAAAAGATGTCTACAACGACCCGTATAAATGGTAAACACTGTTAATCCCGAGGGTTTTCTGATTGTGTGTAACTTATTGTTAATTTCAGGCCGCTTATCAAGAGTATTGCGTTTTTTATCGTTGGCGTGCGAATAGCCCAAGAGTGCATGGGCGCCGAATTATTACCAGTCGGTGTTTGATGTTGAATTTCTTATAAACAATTTATAATTTGTTGTATTGTATTGTATGTATTGACTTGTAGTTGATAAATAAAATGTTGAGTTCGGTTTATGCGCTTGGTTTTATTTCGGTGGTGTGTGCGAGATCAAATGTGTTATTAATCCTAACAGATGATCAGGATACAACGGTAATTGTATGAAATTCCATATGCAAATTGGATTTAAGGTTATTTTGTCTTTAGCTCTATATGCCTAATGCCATTAAGTACATTGAAGATGAAGGCATTGGATATTTAAACGCAGTAAGTTTTCCTGGTTTGTATATATATACATATATGAAGCTTTTAATCGGCGGTTGTTTTAGTTTGTGAATTCTCCTATTTGTTGTCCAAGTAGAAGTTCAATTTTAACAGGCCGCTTGCCGCATAACACCGGTGTTAAAAACAACTCGATTTCGGGTGGTTGTAGTTCGAAACAATGGCGTTACGAACAAGAACCGCTCTCTTTAGCGCCGTTATTCAAAGAGTATGGTTATAATACGTTTTACGCCGGCAAATATCTAAATCAGGTTTATATTCCACGCATTTTCCGCAACAACACATTAATTTCTATTTTTTAAGTATGGTACTAAACATGGCGGAACACCCTCTCATATTCCGTTGGGTTGGAATAACTGGTTTGGCTTAGTAGGAAATTCGAAATATTACAACTATACTTTATCAGAAAATGGGAAAGCTGTTCGCTATAAAAACGTTTACCTTACAGATTTAATTGTAAGTCTATTATTCCACTACACAGTGTACATTACATAATTCTATAATTATACTTTCAGAGACATAAAGCTATAACATTTTTAAACAATGATACGCGCTCGAAAACTGAGAATTTTTTTATGGTTCTCGCTCCACCTGCTCCCCATGCCCCAGCTACGCCAGCCGACAGGCATTTTTACGCTTGTCCAACCGTATTCACAAGATGGACACCAGCTTTCAATTACACACCAATTAAGGTATGTTTACATTATTTATTTAAACACAAAACACATGTGGATATCCTAAAACAACTCACTCCTCACCTCCACTGGTTGGTTCATGAAAAACCAGTGGTGCCAATATTTAGAGTGTACTGTACAGCAGTGACGTTAATTGTGGTATTTTATTTAAAGTTAAACCAGTGGCGTTACAAATGTAAAACATGTAACTAGCTTCACGAGTTAGTTTTTGTGGTTATGGTTTTTTATTATGACATAAAAGTTTTTATCTTATTAACTATTGTGTTAAATTAAAAATGTATGATCCAGTTGAAGAAGTTATAAATTGTACCTCATTTGATGACTTGCTCGGCGATAAAAACCAAGACGAATGGACTTCGATTATCATCAAAAACAACGACAACCACCCAATGACAGTTTTAAAAGCGGATGTATTCCGTAAAGTAACAAACGCGCAATTGATCAACATCACCGGTATGATAAACAACATCGAGAAGTACGTATTTCGAGAACTATCGTCGCTGAGTTGGCTCTTATTATATGATAATAACCTAACCGAAATCCCCGAACGCGCATTTCACCATCTACAAGTGAACTATCTGTCGATAAATAACTGTCAACTGCAGAAACTGAACCCGGGCGACTTCGAAAACATGCCGAGTTTATCCACGCTCAAATTGAACAACAATGACATCTCAAACATTCCGATCGGTGTGTTTAACAACTTGCAAATCCACTCGCTGGATCTGTCCAACAATAAAATAGAAACAATTGAGAATCGTGCGTTGAGTGCGATGAATAAAATATACGAGATTGATTTGAGTGGCAACCAATTGAAATCGTTTATACCCGAGCAAATATTAGGCGAACATTGTGCCGTACGCGATTTGTATTTGCATAAAAATTGCTTGACGAAAATCGGGCGACTGTTCACGCCCGAACTGCAAACGTTATTGTTATCGCATAATAACATCGAGGTGCTGGATAACCAGTGTTTTTACGATTGTAAGAATTTGGACCACTTGAACCTGGAGCACAATTGTTTGGAGACCATCGCACCGGATGTGTTTAGTGAAGAAAGCGCGAAACGACTGAAATATTTGGATATCAGCAACAATAAAATCGAGTTCCTGTCGTTGGAAATCTTTAATAAATTAGTGTACTTAAGGAAGTTTAATGGTAGTGGTAATCCGTGGCAATCGGGTGGTTTAAATGATATTATGTCGTTGTTAGAACGTATTAAACTCACAAATGAAGAGGATTCAAAACATTCTACGGGTAATTAAGTGTTTTTATTGTGTTAGGAAACATGTATTCTATTTCCTAAAAATTATAACTATTTAAATAATATTATCGTATTATCAATCAACCTTCCAATTCCCAAACTATTATTATTCAAAACACATTTTAAATAAAATTATTTTATTTGTATCCTCGAATTCAACGCATACTCAGCTGTCAGCGGACAGTAGATGTTACAGGATCAATGTTTAATATTAAACTTTTATAAATATGCACTGAAATGAACAAATTTACTTGAAATACATTAATGGCCTGTTTAAGATAAATAAGTGTTGGTTCATTTCAATTAAATGTGCTTGAAACAGTTTAAAATTAATTTTGATCAAACTGTTTTACGTAATTGGAACTCATGTGAACGTGGGTGTCTAATCTATTATTCTATTACTGTAGAGGATCCGTGCAATAACATTTAACCGAAGTGACGTCACTACCGTACAGTTAAATTTATTACTTTCTTCTGGACGCCTCTAAACTGTCTTAAAATTAATTAATTTAATGATTTACTCATCTTATGGAACTTTAGTGTATACATTTAAACACAGCAAAAACAGGATCCTATAGGAATTATATTTATTCGCGTAAATCGTCCTACACTAATTATTTTGTTTAGAAACATTGGCTATTATCAATGCCGCCGACACATTTGCCGTCAGATATTAGTAATTTGGATAGACTTACAAGAAGACGATGCCAAAGCGTAAAGGCTGTGGATGAAATGGTAGCAATGGTTATTGCAAAATTAACAGAAACCGGCGAATTAAATAACACATTAATTATGCTCACATCAGATAATGGTTATCATATAGGTGAAACAACGGGTTACAATATCACAATATTTGATTCTAAAGCGACATTCATTTAGGCCAATTTGGATTGCCGTACGATAAACGACAACCATATGATACTGATATTAGAGTTCCGTTAATCGTACGCGGTCCAGGGCTCCGTCCAAATCCGTTAGATGACACGGTGATCCAAAGCGTGGATTTAGCACCGACGATGTTATATGCCGCGGATATTCCGATCCCATCTTACATGGATGGTAAATCGTTTTTAGGCGGGGATACTTATAGTATAACGCAGAATATTCTTATTGAATACCACGGCGAGGGAAATTCTAAGACGAATGACAACGTTCATTGTCCGTGGAAAAATGATGATACTTTAGCGGTTAGTATCACGACACTTGAAATAAATACACGAATTTATGCGTTGGTTTTTTTTTCTTTCTTTCTTTTGTTCGGGTAGGAATGCTCAACAGATAGTTGGTGCAAATGTCAAGATTCAACAAATAACACTTATAATTGCGTGAGGCGATTGGTAAACGATATGCTGCATGGCGCGAATTTCTTATTTTGCAAATTCATGGATTCTGAGGTAATTTTCATATCAATATATTGGATCGTTTGATATTTATTCATTTTATTTTTAGGGTTTTGTTGAAGCGTATGATGTATTTCGTGATGAATATCAACTGGATAATATTTACGATAAAATGGAAAAAGAAGCTATTGCTGATTATACTTTATGGTTAAACGCACTGTTAAAATGTAAGGGTGAAAAATGTCGACATTTATAACTTAATACTATCATATATATATATATAAACTTTTATGTACTTTTCTCAAAAATAAATCTATAACATATTTAATACATGCGATTTAAATATTATTATTCATGATTTTGCGCAACCAAAACAAATAATGCTCACCGTGGTCAATTCTTATCTCATCTACACCTGAAACACACCCAAATCCCAAATTTTTTTATAACTCTATATATATATATCTCTAAATAAATCATTTAAAATAAACTTACCAACAGGGCTAAGCAAATCATCGGACGGTGGTTGAGAAATATTTGGTGTTTCACTCAATTTATAAATCATCCAATACATAACATTAGGTATCTCAGGAAAGTTCCCAATTTGCGTAATATAATGCCCGAATTCGTATTCTTGACTATAGAACTCGTAATGTTCATTCTTTTCGGCTGCTAGTTGCATAACATCGAAAAAACTAGTGTTTTTTGGCGCTGTTATATTTATTTGATTCGTCGGTAACCAACTAACCCACAACGTATAAGATATAGTTACATCTGTTAACAAAACCAATCATTTATACCATATTTCACATATGCACAACTTACAATTACGAATAATTACCTGCATTTTGCGCATAGCAAAATGGAGACAGTAACAGTATTACCCAAATAAAAGACATGTTTGTACAGAGAAAGACAACGTTATCACATATAAATCGTTGATAAGATGATGTTATCTGGCAGGGATTTTATTATCTCTATTTTGTTTTAAATAAAGAATGTCTTATCTAGGGAATTTAATGGATGTAACGTAATAATATTCAGAAAACACATTAGGCTTTATTAAACAGATATGCAGACAAATTTCATAAATGCAAATATCACAGAACAATCATATATAAAAAAGAAATGAAAATTAGTAGTGTATAGCATATTTTTTAGGTACCTACTACAAAAAAGCTGGAGGACCAAATCTAAACAACAGAAAATTACTTTTACGTTTTTTTTTTTTTTGTATAATTATCACAATTATTTCTAAGTATTCCCTTTAGAAAATCAATAGCAACGCAAGAATTTATTGAATTTAATTCTCAAATAGTGACTTTTTATTGTCAATTCTATAAATATGAGCTACACGATACTGAATCAAAATATTATAGTGCCTTTTATTTACTTACTAGTTTCAGTATTTGTTTTTCATTTTGTTTCAAACGATTTTTAATTGAAAGTATATTTAAGTTCAAATGTGAATTCATTGAAACTCTAGAGCGTTTCCAACTGAAGTACGATTGAGAATTGAAAAAAGCGTCAGATTCACAAAACAATTACGCATTTATTGTTTCGTGAATCTGGCTGTACTAACTATAAAAAAACAAACGGTCTAATTTGTAAATGTATACACACATTTACAATTATTATTTATGATATATTGCGTAATGTATCCCTATGTAATAATAATATAAAAAAGACATTATTATAACAGCGATATTATTCCATATTATATATTTTGAAAATATATCGATAATATTAGCGCATTATTGGCTCATCTCAAATATGCCAATTGTTGAAATTATAATAAACATTACACTTTTAGTATTTTTTTTTTTTATATAGTTATATACAAATAGTTACTCGTTTAAATCGAAATAAATGCTCAAAAATATTTTGCTAAATGCAAACGTAAATCAATTCAACAGTGATTAAAACTACTTCATTTCCCTATCCGATTAATATGTCGAATATACTTTACACCCCCATCCCTAAATATAATTAAAAAGAATACAGTGAAATAAATTTAATCCTGAATTAGTTTTGTAAAATAAACAAATTAATGTACGAAAATCGAACTTTCCTTCCTACACCCAACTCTTTGAATGATTTTTATATTTAAAATCACGTTTATGTATATGATAAATAATATAGTTCATTATATTAGTTATTTAGCGCAAAAAATGATGTTTGAAGATTTTATAATAAGAGAAAAATATCAGTTATTTGACTACATGAACAATTACAGGAGACCTAATACTTATTAATACTAGTAATTTATACAGCAACATTTTTTTTTTAATTTGATAATAATTGTTTTTCATTCATTGAGTATAAACAATTATCCAGTGCTATCTAGAAGATTTTTTAAAAATGTTTTAAACGGGTGTGTTCCTCAAAAATCTTAAATGCTGACATTAGTTTGGAAAACGTAAAAGTTTCCGCGAAAATAACGTTCTAAGACATGTAATAAGCTAGTTAGAAACTACAACGAAATTAAGTGGAACTGTTGACATTTCGAATGAAGTGGTTATTTTTTAAAATAAATTAATACTTAAAATGATAATTAGTTTTAAAGTGTGTTACTTACAACTTGATTGATGATCGTAAATGGCAGCTGTTTGTTTGTTTCATTTGTAACTTAGAGTTTTTTGTACCAAAACAGATAATGATCGCCTTCTTCGATTAACAATCCATCGACGCCTACAATAATAATATAAAAACTGTAATTGTATCAATGATTCGAATATCGTTGGCGAATCTTACCGACAGGTGCAACTAGTTGATTCGCAGGTGGATTAACTGGATCAGGTAATTCGGGTAGGCGATACAACAACCAGTAGTGGTAACCCATCGGTTCTTCTTTATGGCCGGCTAATGTGTGAACGTAATGACCGTTGGGCCATTCGCTTGCCTAATACGTAACAAACATTAAAATTGTTTCAAAACTAATCAAGTATTGATTCCCTAACCTGGAATACGAAATGGGAATCCATGTCGGCTGCCATTTGCATCACGTTATAAAACGATATATTCCTCGGTGCTGTGATGATAACAGTGTAGTTTTCGGTAATATTGCTACCAACCCATAGAGTGTATGAGACAGTTACGTTTCGGGCGTCTGATTCATTTCCGTGGGATGACGCGAATTTTGTTACACCATCTAAATCAACTATACAAATAATTCACGTTATTATACTACGTATATTAACGCAATATTATAATCAAAATATGTTTAATAAGTATAGTGCAGGAGTTCGAACCTAGAATTTATAAATATACTAAGTTGTTCAAGTAGTATTTGGTGTTTGTTTTATATATAAATTTTGAACTGTGTAGATTTTAATGATTGTAAACTAACCATGATTTTCTAATCCGGAATCTGGATAAGTATGACCGCAATCCATATCTCGCACCGCGCTCAAACCGCGAGTAGACAGTGCGAGGACGACGTTGGCAGTACTGGCGACGTTACCAAAATTACCATCGGTATTTTGTTTCGCTAATAACCAGGTAAGTGCAGCGGATCGATTCCAATAATCAGTTAACTCAGACGCGTCTTGTAACGCCTGCATGGAATCACAAATAAAAATAAACAAATCGTATTTTCGGATTTAAGTCCAAATTATTATACATAATAGATCAATAGTGTAACTACTACAAGTGCGCTAAATCATTATAGAGTTAAATATTGATAACTTTTATAGAAGTAAAACTTTTTAAGGGGAGTAGTAGGGGGGGTTTTGGGGTGGTTAAACTACTCGTATATGTATATAGGAACTACTATATATGTATCAATAATTCATTATTAAAACAGTTGAAGGATAGTTTATAATTGTAGGTGAATAATGTATACCTGCATTGCTAAAGTGGTAGCGTGAAGACTTCCGAAACTCCCATCGCTTTGTTGTTGGCGTGCAAGACCTATACTTGGTCTCCTTACAAAATGATGAAGATTCCTGTGACGGTGGTCCTTCACTATACATCTCAACGCAAGGATAACCATAGCCACTGTATCTGGACCATAAATATTATTATAAAAAAATATGTAATATAATAAATTTTGTTTTGATGAATATTTTTATGAAGTTATTTGCGTTTTTAATTACCGATATTATGATCGTTGGCTGCGTTGGCAATGTCTAATAGGCGTCGAATTTGCCGCTTTCGTACATGGGCGTTTGAGCTACAAGCTGCCAACGTGCTAAACGCAAAATCGTAATCCTTTTGCGGCTCATGGTGCTGGACAGCGCCAATCAAATCATGACTGTGAAATTGCCGTGGATCTTGGCACAAGGAGTTCAATGCCATTGTGTACTCAGCGAGACGAGCTGACGACACCGGTACTTCATGATGACTGCAAATTATCGACGTTAGAATTTAATCGGAATTCAGTTATTCATAACTCACCGCCATAACAGTATAACAATCTCAACCTCCATCTGTTTGGCACTGAGTTGCGTGTCGAGGGACGTGCTACCCATAGACGCGTCGTCGCCGTGTACAAGGGCACCGCCCCCGTTACTCAGCTGCAACGCGAGTGTTACAAGCGGGGTGTCATTATGCCACCCCCAGTCCTGAGATCGTTGTGTGCTCAACCAGGCTTGCGCCCGTTCAAGAGCAGCGTCCACGTTCTCCGACAACGGGATTTCCGTCGTCGGGTACGTTGACTCCCGACCTACTGTTGAAGATGGTACTACACACGCAATTTAAAAAAAAAATGTTAATCTTAGCTGAAATTATTTTTTAAATAGAGCTTACTATAATTATTAACGTCGTCTTTAAAGTATGGACAAATAAAGATAAATGATGACGTCATTGCTGTACACATATAATTGAATAGAGGGCTCTTTAATAATTTACGAGTAAAAAATGTTTCGAAACTTACTGTCCCGTAATATATAACCTTTATAATTAGCAAGGTAAGGTCGTAAAAGGTAATTATTTATTTTTCCCTAAACAAGTTGAAAAGTTTGATATTTATGAGTTTCGGACCATTAACAGCTACAATATTTAAAGTACAACTAAGGATTTTCTCCATACAGGAGTTTCTATTGTCCTCGACCCCGGGAAAAACTCATAACAACCCTAACGAGACATTATTACACTTTTCAGAGAATATTAAATTAGATTTTGTTTTACCCCAATTTAATAACGTTGCAGAGACGTAACAAAAAATATGTTACATCCGCGGTGTGTTACCTAGATGCTACCTAGGATTAAACGCTAATTCGCACCATATTTTAGCGCAATTCTTGTAATAAACAACAATTGTTGCAACAAATTAAGTCACAAGTTGACACAAAATGAATAAATTACAAATAATTTATAATAGGTTATGGAATACAACTAGTTAATATATTAAATATTTACGCGGATATTGATCGAATTAATTATTTATATGTTAATTAACTCGATTTATAAATAAATTGGAATTCAGGACAAATAATTCCGACCACTGTTGTTTAAACAGAATAATTAAGCTTAACTGTACTGATATATATGTTTAACTATTCAAATCACAAATGGGCACTAAATAATATATGATTATTAGTGCTATAAAATATATTATTTCAGTGCGATGAACATATATACCATAAATAGGAAAATCAATGCTTAAATACAAAATATGAGGTAAATTCTATATGGATTTATGTATGGTTGGATTTAATAAATAAAAGCTCGTTTCGTTTTTATTGGGTTTTCAAGGTATATTTTGGTTTTAAAAATGGTATAAGTGTACAGGGTTGTGTATAATATGTGAGTGTCAAGGGCGGAAATAATCAGTCAATAAATTGATTTTATTTAAATAGGTTATAAGTATCAATATATAACTAATTTCCTGTAATTTTGGACATGAATTACTTATGCACTTATCATTTAAACAAAGGATGTATTTTAAAACCAGATAACTAATTTTAAATAAAATAATATAAATGCGCATTTATTGTTAACTCATTTAAATCAAATCAAAATGTATAGTTGCTATTTTTAATAAATGAAAATTAACTTACCAGTTTCCTGGGCGGAACATATTGGTAACAGTATCAATAGTTTCCACCACATTTTCATGATACTAAATCGGGAAAACCTGGGAACAATTAAACATAATTAACAATAATTAACGTGGAAGCATCGATTCAAGTTATGAGTCATACGCCGAAAATCTATAATTCAACAATAGAACATTTTAGGAGTGATTGTTGTTTAAATTACAGAACTCAATTAAAAAATAAATAGTCCCATTCGCAAATCATAACATAAAAAATCACAAATCCCATCATTCACATTAACAACTTTCATACATAAATGCAAAAAATTACCTAAACAGCATACGAAATATTCGTCCGCACAAAATCCCGAACTAATACTGTCACTAGACAAAATTATTGATTATTTATTTATTATTATAGTCTTCTTTGTCTTTATGGTTTATACACTAACAGCGCATTGCTTAAATGTAATTCATGGCAACGAACTTACTTAATTAGATTATTTAACTAAATAAAACGGAAATTGCTTGATTACTTATTAAATTTACTCCAAATTTTTGCTCTTTTCACACCTACGCGACACCTTCGATAGACAACTTCTCATACGTAAGTACTGCAATGGTTGTATAACACGGTACCAGTTGTACCAACTGTAGCAAAAATGAATACCCAAACAAATTATTTCGTTTTAAATCTAAAAATATCATAAATTATAAGAAATATAATGTTTCGGTTATGAAATACATCTAAATATGAGTTTTTATGATGATTAGAATTTAAATGTTGACAAGTATTATAAAATGGTGACGAGAATTCAAATAATATTAGGTTATTTTTCATATTAATCCGATTGACAAATAATATATGTAATAATGTTTGTTTTCAAATCGTTTCTTTAATATTTAAATGAAATAAATGCCCCGTTCCCCTCCCAATGGATAGTAAACGTTAAGAATGAAACATTTATTTTTAAACTATACTACAATATAAAAAGATGTTAAAAATGCTAATGTATGTCTTTAGTCCATTTTAACTTTTCTTCGTAAAACTCTAAGACACATTTAGGATATTGCATTTTAGCTTCGACAGCCGGAATCAAATCGAACTGATCCGAATCGCGCCATTTCATTAGAAACACTAGACCTTCGGAAGTGTTTAGAACGCCGATGATTGCACCAGGTGTTAGCGGACGATGTGTTTGTCCCTCGGATTTAATTGCGATTTTCCGTCGCATTTTCCTCAACAGTGAGTCCGATAACGATAGCGCTTTATCCGGATGCTCATCACTGGTCCAGTTCAAGCGTTGCTCATAGAACTCAATGATCATTTGTGGGCACTGTTTATACGCCATTATCGCGGATATTGCAATGTTTTTTAAACTTTTCGTACGAATTATAAACTTAATATCACCGTTTTCTTCAGTTGCGCCTAAAATCCGATCCGGCCGGTTGAGGTAATCTTCAATTAAACCTCTACAATGCAAATTCGCTTCTGGTTCCCAAGTGTTAAAATCATCACTGTATCCAATCCATTTTAATAAATAAAACGTGGTGCCATTTATGATTTTCCTATCTAAAACCACTTCAACATCATACACATCTTCGGTTTCTTCCTCTGCTTTGCTCATAATTACGTTAAATACGTTTAAAACAATTTAAAAAATAACAATTTGCACCTGACAGCTCATACTTTATCATTGTTGATCTGTGGAACCAGTGTTACCAAACATAGAAACTAAATAGAGTACGGGCAGCTTACAACGCATTTACTTTCTTATACGTAGTAATTAGTATTGTAATCGATTTCGATTTTTTTTGTTTCTTTTATAGATTAAATCAACAATGTTTTGGTTATTTGTTTAATATGATTGAGAATTATAAATGATTCATTTGATAATAGTTCGAAAAAATAAATAACTTTGAACGTTGTTATCAATATATATGTTTATTTTTATTTCTATAACTGTAAACGGATTTATATTTATGCGTACTTGGTGTTTATTTATTGCGAATGATGTAAATTTATTTTTATATTGAAATCACATAAAATAAATAGTACTTCTATAAACAAATCAATGTTTATTGAACTATTCGATTGATCTTCATGTGATTTTAATTTTGAAGGTACTTATTAATTGCGTCTACTTTAATAATGTCGATCGTAAAAATAAATTTAGTGGTGACGTGAATTACCATAAAATATTATTATTGCACTAATTATATCGCGGAATTAATTAAATAAGATTAATTAGAAGACGAATTATAGGAGTTTTAAAGTAATATTAATATAAAATTAATTTTTCTAAATTCATCAATTGCATCCACTGCATTTATGTATTTAGATAAATAATAAATATTTATAATATAAGCAATGTTGTAGTTAATTATCTAATAGAATTTCTAATCAATGCAATTTTTATATTTATAAATTAGATAATATTTAATGTTTATTTTCAGATCAATACACACAATGAAGTCTATGGCTATTTTTTTGGTATTTGTATACCTTTCTGTTATAATTTGCGTAACTTTTGGGCACGAAGGTCCTTCATCAAAAAGCAGCGATAGTTTCCGCCAGAAAAGGACCACGGGCGCAATATCGTTTGGAAATATATTTGGGGGCATACTAGCCGCTAATAATGCATCGCTTTTATACCCAGATCCGAATGCGAATTATATATACAAACAAGCACCAAAATATGAATAAATAATTTGTTTTATAAATGATTGTATCTTTTAAATAAATCCAAACAATTAAAATCTATATGTTATCATATTTAAGACACTTTAAGCATTTTCGATAACTAATTTTCAAAGAAAATTTATGTTCTAAACAGAATAATAAATTCGCAATTATCGCAATTTTTCCGCGTAAATATTTAAATTATTATCCAATAATTACGCTTATCAATGACACTGACATTGTTCAAATAGACAAGATAATTAAACTTAAATATTAATAATAAATTAACAATCATTATTAAACGTTCAATTCTGTCCAATTTTTTTTTGTATATAAACTGTATGCACTTTGGCAAAGTGCAGTTTCAAGTTGCAATTGTTACAAAAACTACCTAAAATGGCAACATATTTAGTTTGCATTGTTTTAATTTGTTGGTTCAGCGGTTACGAAGCAGGTAAGTGAGAAATAATTAAATTTAATATTAAAGGAAATAAAAACGTTGTTTTTAATTTTAAAGCCTCATTGGCGAATTTCGAAGAAACTAATAATCGTTTATTGGAAAACTTCCCTATTGTACCAGGCAAGACAATTAAATAAAAAAATCGCAAGCAGAAGTGTTAATTAATTAATGCATTTTTAGGGACTTATTGGTGTGGTCGAGGTAATATTTCAGGGTCTCCTGATGAACTAGGACACATAGCAACAACTGATAAATGTTGCCGTGCTCATGATATGTGTCCTGATAGTATTTCGGCCGGAAAATACAAATATGGTCTACACAATACCGGAATTTATACTAGGTATACATTAATGTAAAACTAATGTTAGAATCGGTTTGAAACCAATTCTAAAATAAGTTGTCATTCATTTATATGTGAAATGTAATTTAATAATCGTGTATTTAGGTCTCATTGTGATTGCGATTCTGCTTTTTATAAATGCCTGAAAGAAGCTGGTAATCCATTGTCGATTGCAACTGGGACTACGTATTTCACAATTCTAGGACCGAAATGCTTCAAGAAAGATTACCCAATCACTGACTGTCTTGAAACACGATTTCTGTATGTGTATATTGTTTTATTAATCAAGGAAATATTAATTATTTTTTTTATTTACAGTCGCTGTATTAGATATGAACAGGATAAAAATAGCAGTCCCGTTTACCAATGGTTTGATAATCCTACTTTCCAATAAATGCAAATAAATGATTCAAATGTATCATACTTTAAATAATAAATAATTGCAGATTTAATAATTGTTATATATTCGTTATTGACTCTTAGAATTATTTATGTTGTGCTTTAAACCATAATTTGAGTTTGAGTTACTGGTAAAACCAAGATTTGTGGTTATTTTAGTGATAAGGTGATATATAACACGCATTTTATAGTTGAGGTTTATTTAACTCAAGTGTCTAGCTTTGTTAACACCGTTAGACAATCATTGAATTAAAGATGAAGTCGTTTTTACTAGTAACAATCCTTTGTACATTTACGCTCGTTATCGGTCAAGATTATTCAGAGGACGAAGATAATTATAATGTAAGTTTTATCAAATATTATTTCGCGATATTTTGTATAAATACCTTTTTTGATTGGTTCGAATTTAGGCGTTACCAGACGAACCAGAAACTCTTTCCGAAGAGGATATTTATAATCCTGAGGCGCCCCCATATGGATCAGAATATTCGGAAGAGAATGAGGTTTCCAATCCTGAACCGTTTCCATATAAACCAGATTTTATTTCAGAGATGGAGGAGGCGTATAATCCTGAGCCGATCCCAGTTGTTGATCGCAGACGGAGGCAAGCCATTGACTTGATCGATATTTGCAATCGGGAAACTTGTAGAAATCGCGGCAATGGCGTCCGGGCTTTGGAGATTTGCGGCCAGGCGTTCTGTACTTGCGTTAACGGCAATTCGTATCTGCAAGGCTGCGGCCAAGGACTCGTTTACGATACTCAACGGCGAGTTTGCAATTTTCCATACGCCGTTGCAGGATGTTAAAATACCCTACCAGACAATTTAATATTAAATAAAGATATCAAACAGTTTTTGTTATTACAAATTTCAAACTATTATTATAAATAAACCTCCAAAGATTATATACTTTAAATATACTAAATAAACTAAATTAATAAAATTTATCTTTCAAATCGTATTAATTTTTTCCCTTAATAAACAAATATAATATAATACAAGCATTTTATCAATAATTATTCGTTATAAAAAATAAATTGATTAACAATTAAGCAATGTAAATATGGAAATTTTATCGCAATTTTTATATATTTAGAATTATATAACATATAAATATTATCAAATATGGTTTTGTTACCGCAATTTATAGGAAACCACATAGATGTAACTGTAAAAATATTGCGAAATTCAGGATGCGTTTGACTGTTAGGTCAAACGGAAGTTTGTTATGTTTTGGTAAAAATATTACATTAAATAAAAATTGTTTACGTTAACACTAAAAGTATATTTATTAATTGACGGATGATAAATCTATGAAATAATTCCCTAATGTGAAATTGTATTCATTTCGCGTAACCTTATAAATAATCCATAAGGCAATGAATATTCCTAACATATATATGGGTGTTCGGGTATATGTTCACCGGATATTTACCATTGCACCAATGGGCAACCAATTTTACAGCAATGCGGCACTGGCACTGTGTTCGATCCGTTGCAATTGGCAAACAATGTCAAGATTTGCGGATATTAATTATAGTTTATTTTTAGGACGAATACAAAGTATGAAAATCCGAGACTAAAACTGCATTCATACGAATAACATAATAATGTAGCGCTTTAATACATTTTAATAATTATATTAATTGGAGTTTTTTGTTATTTATGCATAAAACAAATTATATATGTTATATATTTTATGTACGAATATAATATAAAGATGTTTGATTAAATGAAATAAAAATAAATGGGTTTCTCCCGAGTAAACTAATCGCGGTTTGTGCCAATTTGGGATTAGGCTATAAAAGCTAAGATCAACCACTTATAAACCACAGTAGCTTGAAATAATTTAGTTTGAAGTAATTTGATTCATATTATTGTGCTCTAAAATGCAGAAATATGTCGTGTTTTTGGTGTATTTATTCGCGTACCTTCAAATAAGTCCCGCGGTTGAACTGAGCGTCAACAAAGAAATTGCGGAGAACTCAAATGAGAACCAAGTGCAAAAAGTCGAGTTCCTACCGCGGCAGAAACGATTCATTGGTGCGTTAATCGCTATTGTTGCGACGTTAGTGACGACTGTCGCTGCGACGGTTATTGGGGAACAAATCAACAGAGCGATCGAACGATCTCAAGAACGAGGACAAGATAAAGAGTCAACAATCAATATTGTGATCAACAACAACTACGCACAGGTAAGGGGGAGATGTGATCAAATTGAGGCGATATAATAAAAATATGTGTATTTTATGTATAGGCACAAGCGTTGAAAGAAGAAGTTACTAGAATTGATAGACGCGCTGGTCAAGCGATTGTTATAAATCCTAATGGGTTCCAGTGTGATTGGAACTTTTGTCGACAAGCTGGTGATGGTCAAGGAAGTTTAGGTTTATGCTCACCTGATATTTGCCACTGTTCCAATGGCAATCCAATTTTGCAAAGCTGTGGAGTCGGTACTGTTTTCGATCCGTTGTTCAAAATCTGCAACTGGCCCTACAATGTTAAAATCTGTGGATATTAATTAACTTTATGCATCATATATATATACACTGTTTTATAAAATCGATTTAAATCATTAATAAACTGCATATTCACAACTAACTACACAAATTACTTTTGGCACAAAAACCGTTCAGCTCCGTCTGTCAAGTTGCGTTAACAGAGAAGACACATGAGTTTAAAAGCGTGTGCCCGAACGCTATTTCAAAAATAAATCGTACACTTTAGATCAAAAGATTTGTTTCTATGCTAGGTTCAAAGTTTAAACCTGTCAGTAACGATAACCTAGAAAATAAATGGCAATATATAATTGTGAATTTATCCTCCCTACTTAGTAAAAGCATCACACAAAAAATGTATGTATTTCTAGTTTGAAATGCCGTTGCTTAGCATACATGAACATTGGTCTAACTTAGCAACGATAATCACCGAATCAATCGACAGTGCAGTGGTGAAATTGTGCGCGTACACCGTTAACGCCGTGGAGCACCTAGTGTTGGCGGTGCTTGCGTACGTGGTGCTGTGCCTTCTGCTATACCGTCTAATCAACCGGGGTTACAGCCTACGCTACGAGAAACCATTTAAGAATGCGCGCCGCGTGTTGTTCGTCACCGCACACCCAGACGACGAATGTATGTTCTTCGGGCCAACCATCTACAAGTTGACACACTCCTTAGACGATGACGTGCAGGTGTATTTAATATGTTTATCGAATGGGGACAAGGATGGACTGGGGAGCAAACGCAAACCGGAGTTATGGGCTGCGTGTGCCGCCCTTGGGATACCAGAAGGCAATGTCTGTTTGTACAATTGTACAGTGCTCCGCGACGGGCAAACGAAACGATGGCGCGAGGATGTCATTGCACAAATCGTTTTACGACACATCGAATCATTAGACATTGATACATTAGTCACCTTCGATAAACATGGTATTTCGCGGCATCCAAATCATTGTAGCATTTATTTTTCGATTGCTTACTTAAGCATGGAAAATAAAATACCGAAATGTAAGTCTAAGAATTGTTTCAACTTACCAGGAATGCTAATTGTTCTGTTTAGATTGCAGGGTGTATATTTTAGAATCGATAAATGTGTTCCGTAAATATTGGTTGATGATGGATATGCCGATCAGTTTTATGCTGTCGACGCATCGTTATATTTTGCGGTGGAGCGAGCGAGCCACTGTTTTGGAGGCGATGCGACGCCATAAGTCCCAATATGTTTGGTTCCGGAAGTTATACATGCGTTTTTCGCGGTATATTCTAGTCAATACGTTCCAACGCTTGGACACGATCGATTTGGAGCTTGATTTGACCATTGATGATTGAGTCATCATCTAGAATTTGTTCTAATGAATACATTTGTTGCGCGCTTATCACACTCAATACTTCTCTTAATACTTCATGTATGCTAAATCATTGTACAAATTCATCAATAAACGGAATTTTACGTTACGTCTCTCACTTATTTTCTAACCAACCATAATTACTCTATAACAGAAACTAATATTAAACATTTAGACAATATCAACACGCTTAAATTAAATAAACGCTAATTTAAAACATTTTCTGTACATAATGTAAGAACACGAAAATTCGCATCTTGGGTATAAATCTATAAATATGATTAAGAATGAGGCACGAAGTATGGATGAATAATTAAAGAAATTTGAATGACAGCTTAAGATATGAATGGGATGTCATGTAAATTACCTCATTTGATGGAATTTTCAAGGTTACGATAACCCTGAAATACTCGTATAACACTCATTTATTTAAATAAATAAGCGTAGAATATATATTTGAAAATACAAAAACAATGTTTATTAAATATGATTACAATAGACGTCCCCTACATTCAGGACTACCACAATGACAAAAAATTACCTTACCAGGAACGCTACCCACGTCATAGTTATAATTCCAGGTGAGCTCAGTTCCAGCACGTATGTAATACATGGCGAAAAATGCCACCCATGGAAAACGCACGTCATGAGTGTCCACGAAGACATTCTGGACGAAGACGTTCGGGCTGCACGAATGCTGCACCATATGTATTAGTTATTTATGTACCATCAATCATTTTATATACTTACGTTTAAAAACCGTCCAATATTACCAGTGTTCTTCGCATCCATGATATAGCAAACTTCGTCTTCCCCAAACATTTTCCGTACAGATTTAAATTTGCATATATATGGTTCTTCCATGCTGATTGTTTGCGAGCATGGATCAAATCGCGACGGTTCACGTACATCTAATCATTATCTATTAATAAAACGAAACAATTATATATGTTTTGCAACTTACTCTCATCATCATCGCTAATTGTAACTGTATCGTCTTCAGTTCCGGTTGTAGCACTTGTTGGTTTATTCTGGACATCTTTTTTCTGACTAGACGCACTTGTTTCACAGTTCCGTGCAGGTGCTGAGCGTTTCCTTGATCTTGTAGTGATAGGATTTGTAGAAGCACGCGATATGTGATTGGTGGTATCATCCGACGCGTAATCCTCATCGTTTACGTCCATTTTAGCGTCATCTTCATCTTCTACATCCGTCGCATCTGATTCATAACCTTCCTTTTGTCGCTCGACAACTTCAATGTAATCCAACTCAGCGAGGTACTCATCGCCGTAATTGACACCTCCCTCATTCGCCATTTTATCCGTAAGCAAACTGCCGGCGTAAATGCAAATGAATGCACCTTGTGGAATGTCGTTCAAGCAACGAATACCCCAACCGCGATTCACCGTTTTGAACAGTTGTAGTTTCAGCTGCAATGGATGTTGCACGACGCGATTTAAGCATGTTGCTTTTTTGCATTTGCATCGCGAATTGCACTCATAGATACCCGTGGTGACGAACTCTGGTAGTCGTTTGTAGGTGTACCCGATCAGATCATCTGGAACGCGTTTGTTTAGGGTACGAGCCTCACGGATAGTCATTTGCCAACAGGTGCACTTGGTTTTGTCGGCGCAGTCGTCTTCGCAATCACACCCGCATAGAAACTCAGTTTCTAGATTCAAATTGACGCCTTCCATCGGTTCGCGTTTCGTGGAATAATTACAGAAATCAGGGAATGTTTGGTCTACGTAGTTGACGCATGGAATAGGCACGTGTTCCACTCCGAGTGACATATCTCGGATGCTGCAGAACGTTTTGTCGAGCACGAATTCGGCGAGGCAGTGCACCCAGAAGTCAAAATCGAACATGTCTACCGACATTTCGGAGCCGGTTTGGCGGAGGTACCGGTGCAATTCGGACATATTGCGAATTGTACGCGAACATGGTGTACGGTATTGGATGATTTTTTTACCTTTGTAGCGACATAACTGGCGATACCAACCCCTTAATAGCGGTTTTGAAAGCGGGTTGTATCCCTTAAGTGACTCTAGTTTAGTCTCTACTAAATCCCTACATAGGACGCTGCACTCATGCGGTTCATATACTTTTGGTTGTATCACCGATTTCGGTGTGAAATACTAAGAAGATATTTTATTTAAATAACTACTATAACCTAATTGGTTCGGGACACATTCAGAATATATTACACAAATATTTCAAAACAGTTATAATTGTATCGGTGTTTATACTTACGACAACTTTTGATTGAGGCTGCGGCGTCGGTAGGAAAGGTACAATAGTTGCAGTGGAATACGGCGGTGGTGTATGAGATACGGGTAATGTGTTAGCTGGACGATTGGTGCTTTTCCTGGCGACAGCTCGTGGAAGTGGTGTGACAGGAGGAGCGAGGGTGGCAGTGGGGGTGGTGGTGGCGGTGGTTATTGGTGTTATTGTTGTATTAGCTTCCACCACCTCTGGCGTAACAACAGTAGTAGTTTCAGGCACTTCAGACGATTGGGAACGCGTGTACTCAACATATGGAACATTTTTCTTAGCATTTTGTATTTTGGGAATATGAGGACCGCGTTCTTGTCGATTTGCAGCTGCTTGCATCTCCAAGAAAAGCGGGCCTAACAGGAAATCAATTCATGTCGCATAGTTACACTTCGCTGGCTAATCACTTACCTAAACGTGTAGATCCACGATATATCCATTCAGATCGAGCGTCTGCGTCAAAATACATCTGCACCAAGGACCCTTCGACGCGAATGACCCTCGCTATCCACCACTTGCCATTCCATTCCGTTTTCACGATTTGACCCGACTGCAATTTAACCATCGGCCGCTCGGGATAGTTCTCCAAATATTTCTTGATAAAGAACCGCGAATCCGGATGAATATCCTCCCAAATATGAACACTGCACTCGACAACTAGCAACACTTTCTTGTGCGGCACATATTGCGCGTAGCCATCATCGAAAAACACTAAATACCTAAACTGATTCGTTTGACTCAAGGGCTCGGCAACAACGCCCGTGAAATACGATTCTTTCTTCGGTGTACTCTCGTCCATAAACACAGCGATCACACGCGTACCAACATCTAAACGGACAGCAGCTGGATTTGCGTACGCCAATTGCTTACCATTCACCATCTTCATCACTCCTTTTGCTTTCCCGTCCAATTTCACTTTATAATACATACAAGACGGGTCGCCAGCTGATAATACTGATTCTATGAGCCGCACTCTGCCCCAGGCGCCGAACACAGATTGGCGCATTGCGTAATAGGCTTCCCCGACGACTGGTGCTGGTTTTAAAACAGGTCCTTTGGGTGGTAGGTCCGCGCGATTGACTACTTCTGCGTCGCTGGGCACCACTTGTACGTCTGTTTCTTTCTGCACGCGCGGCTGCTCACCGTTTGGGGATTCGGTCGACTCCAAGTCGTCTGCTAATTCACAGTATGAAGCGGGTTTGTTTATGATGCGATTACTACGCCGTTCTCCGAGCGATAACGGTGAACCTTTTCGGTATGATTTGCTCAGTTATTTAATTTATGTGGGCGATGTGTTATTACTTACGTTGTTGGAAATATGTTGGGGGTGTTGTTGGCTTTGGTACGTGGGTGTCGATGATTTCAATCGGCTCTAGTTCCATTACGTTCGGACGGAATTGTGCGTATAGATCTTTGCGAATGAAATCGACATCCTTTTGGAGTTTCTTACAATAATCGTCCATGTCGTCGAATGTATCTATTTACAAATATATTTAGTTGATCATTTTGCAAAGGCAAATGCCTAATAGATTCGTTTTAAAACACAAACCTTTTAGTTTACTGTTGCGCTTCAACAGACAATCGAAAGTAGTATCGATCTGGTACTCCATTCTGTATTCATTCATCATATTGTTGATAGCATCGACTATATTACCGAATAAAAACGTTGTAACACCTGCCCCCATCCGAGTGGGATCGCGGGCGCGCGGTAGAGTACTAGGATCTATATCTTTGTCTTCATCGCTATCGATTTCGACGTACTCATCGCGAAGTGGTTGTTGGAACTCTAAATCCACCAAAGGCTCGCCTTTTACAAGACATGTTGCCAAATTCTACCCAACAAACATATTCGATAATTATGCAAAGCTTATGTTAGATATAGGTTATAATTACCTCGAAGTATTGAGTAGCTAGGTTGTAGCATTGTTCGCATGCTTCTTGGATTTTGTGGTATTTGATTTTCACGCGATAAAAACTTAAAACATAGTTTGGGGCAACGCGTAAATTCTCACCGTTTTCGCACTCGAAATTGATGCATCGCGTCGACGCTCGTTTTGGCCGTTTCTTCGCGTGATCGTCATACTCATCCAAATCAATGATCATTGATGGTAACAGGTTTTGTTTTGATTTCCCACTAACACGGTCAGGCACAATCGCCGAGGGTTGGTCTTTGGAGTTACCCGGCTCCATCGGTAAATTTAGATGAATCGCATCTGAATTGCTACGTTTGAGCTCTTGACAGATCTTCGGTGTTTCAGTAGGTTTTGTTACAAGTTGATCCATTTTATTGAGTATTTACTCAAAATATCGTTATTCTAAACACAAAACATTTCACAACACATTCTACACGTTTTCTCTCCTACTACTTGCTTCCACTCTACAGCCATTTTGTTTTTATTTCTACACTAGAGCACTCTTGGGGTAAACAAAAACGCAGTTGTTCTAGTGCCATCTTGCGGGGATTTGTCAAATAATAAGCGTATAAAACCGCGGGAAATAGTTTAAAATATTATTTAGTATACATTATTGTACATTTTATAAGGTGCTAAAAGCGTTGAATCTTATCCTGGGGGCCAGGATAATTGTCTTCCTCCGATGACGTGAATATGTAAGTGATAAACGGATTGGCATCCATCGGGGCCGTTGTTGATTACGACGCGATATCCTTTCGGAAGACGATTTAGCGCTAGAGTTTTGGCGGTTAATAATAAGTGACCTAAAAGCTGTAATAATTACGGTAATTTATGGTAATTGTTGCTCATTAAATATTATATATATTCCTTATACATACATGTTGATCAGATTCTAAACTGGCATCCAAGGTAGGTATGCGTTTTTTGGGAATTACTAGGAAGTGAATAGGGCCTTGGGGCATTACGTCATTGAACGCTAAACATTTATTATCTTCGTAGATGATATCCGCTGGTATTTGTTTCTTGATTATTTTATCGAAAATCGTTTCTTCATTTTTCGTTTTTAACGCTTTTTGGGCCTTTTCAACTTCAGAACAATACTTTACATTGTGTCCCTATTCAATATTTACCACATAAATAACTACTACATCGAAATATATGTACCTAACCTAATTTTACAATTATCTAATCTATAAAGTAGTTATTAAACTTACAGAATCATGAACGATTTTATAATTTAATAACGCAGACGGACTACGCTTGAATGCATTTAATACATTTATTGATGAACGAATCATTATGCGTAATAAATCTTAATATGTCATTATTTTGTTAAATTAAAAATATGAGTGAGTGGCGACACTCATGATTGGTCAAAAATTGATTACGCAATAAAAACAATATGTACTAGTTACGTCGAGTAGTTTATTTAATATGTACATTAAGTAAATAATGGTTGTGTAGCCCTTAAGAATCCTTTCTGGAACTCTTGACTTGTAAACCGGTCAACGGATGCTCTGGCAGCGTTTCGGATAACAGCTAACTGATGCCGTGTTAGTTGTAATATGAGACGGATGGAAATGGCGTAATCCTCGCAAGTGATCGCCAAAAAACCTGTGCGACTACTCTCAGAAGTCTCGATAATGTCCATCAAAGGACCTCCAGATCTATGCGCAATTGTAATCAAACCAGCGGCCATACACTCAACGACTCCAATCCCAAAATGCTCATTCCACATCGCGTGCAAACCAATCAACGCTCGACTGAATTGCTGCAACAGTTCTTCGTACGATATATTCAAATGGAACTCAACATTGTTCTCCAATGAGAGATGCTTGCATAGATCTTGCATGTCTTTAACACGCATACGATCCTCATCGTTGCGAACCGAACCAATAAACACTAGCGTTATCTTTTATAAATAAACAAATTAGACGTTGTTTCGTTAATAATAATTGATTATGTTTACCTTATTCCACAACTGTTCACTAACCATACTTCGCAACTCATACATAGCTTTCAACTGCAAAACATGATCTTTCTCCGGGCGATACTGTCCTACAGACACAATCCGGATGTTATCAATAGCTTTATGCTCAAGCGTTTTCAAATGATCAACATCACAAGGTGGATAAACCCGATGGGTTTGTAAAGGGTTTTGCCATAAACCATTTATATGATCTTCCGTCCATGTAGAGTTAACCATAATAGTTTCAGATGCTTTTCCAGCCCAACGATACATCTAAAACATATTGATGACATCACTGCCTCACAATCAACAATATTGCCAACTGTCTACTAAGCAATTGTAATCTAGTGACATTCTTACCCAAGCGAATATTTTATAGTAAATTAGCTTCCCGACGGTTAGAAAAGGACTCCGGGCGATGATATTCCGGTTATTATGAGCGCTAACTCGACTAGAAACACGCCGGAGCATATCTTTCGTGATTGTTGGATAGTGCACGTAACAACCGACGCGAGATCGGATTAAATGCTTAAACAATGGGATCGTAAACGCGTACCCCATTGTGTCGATGAAAATATCTGGTTGTAGTTGATTTAGGGCTTCTAGCCCTAAATAAACTGACCCTAAACTTTGTCCTAAAAGTGTAAAATACGGGTACATTTTCGCCTCGACCCATTTTCGCTTATGTAAATAAATAAACTTGACAGAATCTCGCACGGGAATGTTGAAAATCGTGGTGACTCGCTTTAATATATCAGCAGGGGATGCATCTAGATCACCAGTGTAAATATAGACTTCACTGTCGGGATATCTAGAAACAATCGCTAAATAAAACTGATTTCGATTTGTATTTATTGTTATTACTTTTCCTGCAAAGCTTTCACTGCACACCATAGAACTCGTTCGCCGCCGCCCCCGGCGTTGCAATACGGGTGGAAAAACGCCACTGTCAATTTATCGGTGAGGTTTTGTCCCTTTTTCCGTGTGAAATACCATTTTAAGAATAAAATCGTAAATGGTATCGCAACAGCAGCAAATATACTGAGGAAAACCGCACCGGCAAACGCAAATTTGATTGCGAACCACATTGCGGCTCCGCAACAATGAAAACAAGGGAAAACAACCATTCAATAACAATCGCAACAATTCAACAAGTGTGTGACCACGATGGCATTCTTTCGCGGATGCGAAAACAAGCTGGTTAGTTGATAAGGAAAATCGTTGGTCGCAATTTTATTAGATGATTCACAAAAAATGTATGTTATCTTGTGTTTTGACGTTGACTTTTAACAGCTGACTAGAGCGGATTAGTAGATCGGATCGGATCGGATCGGAATCGGATCCGCCATTTTCGCGTGCATTACACGATTTGACAGTTATTGGTTATGAATCTCAAATTTTTTTGCGTGAATGCTCGATATGTATATTTTTTATTTTAATATAATAAACAATTATTGTGAATGAAATTGTGTTTTTACGTACGTGCTTATTTTATTGTCCTTGTATCAGGTGCGTTGAACTGATATACGAACGAGTGCCCTATATATTTTTTTATTATCAATAAAACAAAGGTTTATGCAATGACGGCGATAAAATTGATTAATTTTTTATGATATATTCATCACTTAATCATAATTTAGTGAACTGTGTAATCAGTTAAGGTGTACAAATCACAAGCTTAGAAATGGATTCAAATCTGCTAGTATTAAATTTAAAAGGTACGTGATTGATTTTTCTATATTAGAATAGGGAGTTATTTTTTTGAATATTTAAAAGTGGATCATCGGGATCCAAAACACTGGTTCCAAGCGATCGCAAGACTGCAACAAATTGATGGGATTGTCGTGATAAATGACTCAAAAATCGATGGACGCATCGAATTGACGGTCACAGAAGCGAATATGCACATTGTCACGTAAGTTCCATCAATTGTTAAACAAAACAACAACAAATGTCTTTTATATATTATAAACAAAAGAGAACTGGTGCAGTTTTACGAAAAATGAATCGATTGTTATTCATTGTTCGTGAATTCGTCATGATTTCAATAACAGCGATAACAAAACACAGTTTAGAATTTGCACTAATGTTTTTCTGATATAAATCAAAAACAATATTTAATTGAAATAAATTAAATGATCTTGACCGCTTTCCTTTCACTATTTACTCTACTTTAAAACATTTTTACTTCCGGTTTGATGAAAAGTAGACCACCTTTCACTAAAAATCTAACTTTAAACAGAAATCAGTCGTTTCCCAGATAGATTTGTCTTTAAAAATCCTCCAATTTTGGTTGTTTTGTTTGTTTCAATAAGTGTTTACGATATTGCCTCTTATCAGTTTGTGGTAATTTCTTATTTGTGTAATGATAGCTGTTTTCAAATACACAATTTATACAGTTTTGTGTTACGTTCTATTGAATCAACTATCAAAATATGTTTGGATGGAATTTAATGACCATACGAATCATGTTTGCATTTTTTATCTACAATTAAACGTATTTTTATTTTTCCTATCACTATCAGTAAGTACAGCTAGATATACTTATCTGTTAAGTTTAATAACAGCACTTATATTATTCGATTGTTCATTTCGTGACAAACTTGTACCACTTTTTTTTAAAAAAATACACAATGTTTAATGACAAGGAACCGCTTTTAGCAAATGATTGGTAAGAAAACAATTTTTTTATTGTTTTTAATCAATTTTTTTTATATATGTATATATGAAATTACGTGCTATATATAATGATGCAAGCTATAAATATATAGAACTATAAGCTGTTTTAAACATTTATAAACATACTTACGATTTAAGGTTATTAGTAAAATGACTTAAAATTGTTATAGGGATATAGCAGATTCGTTAGGTTTTGAGCAGATACAGTGCCAAAAAGTGCCAACAGTGCCCAAAATGAGCCCTACCGGCGATTTCTCATCCGCTAGCACGCCACTACTTATAAACCATGGACCGGATGCGGTCGTAAAGGTGCACATCGATGGAATGACTTGTCAATCGTGTGTGAAGACAATCGAAGGCACAATCGCGCAAAAAGATGGCGTTTTTAGTATTAAGGTACACAACACACTAATTTCGAAACGATTTGTGTGTAAACGCGTATACAATCAACAGGTAAATCTAGAAGAGAAATCCGGACTGATAACTTATGATCCAAATCACGTGACGCCGCAACAAATATGCGATTCCATAGAAGATATGGGCTTCGAGGCGTCGCTTCCATTGTTAACAGACGCTGCAACAATGAATCAATGCGTTTTACATGTGGGGGGGATGACGTGTATCTCATGTGTGCAAAACATCGAAGGTAAACAATCGCCCGTTAAGCAACCAACCTTACACACCTGTATTACAGGCGTAATTAATTAATAAATAAATGAAACTCTTTTACAGGTATGATCTCAACGAAACCAGGTATCAAAACCATTAAAGTAAGCCTCCAGGATAGTCAAGCCGATGTTTCTTACTTTGCACAAATAGTAACAGCGTCCGAAATCGCGGACGCAATCGACGATATGGGTTTTGAGGCGTATGTTAAATCGGTGAATGGTAAACCGATTAAAATTGATGCAAAACCACTGAAAAGCTTGAACGAGGTGAGCAAAGCGAACGGGGGCCCTGCTGGGGACAGTGAGGAGCCCCGAAACCTAGACAAATGTTACCTAAGCATCAAAGGCATGACTTGTGGTAGTTGTGTTGCGGCGATCGAAAAACATTGTACTAAACTCTATGGTATGTTCACTCAACGCATAAAAGGATTCAATATATGATTGATTGATTGTTTGTTGAACAGGTTTACACAGTATTTTAGTAGCTTTGCTTGCTGCAAGAGCTGAAGTTAAATACAACTCAAAATTCTTACGACCACACGATATAGCTTCGTCTATTTCGGAATTAGGATTCCCTGCTGCAGTCCTCGACGAACCAGGCACTGGAGAAGCTGAAGTCGAGCTTCAGGTACTTTAAACGAATTGAAATATATTCCAAAATCATTGATAATTTATGTATTAGATATCTGGTATGACTTGTTCATCTTGCGTGAGCAAAATTGAGGGTTCTATCTTAAAAATACCTGGTGTTCGATCTGCGGCTGTTGCGTTAACGACGCAACGAGGCCGTTTTCGTTACGACACCGAATTAACCGGACCCCGTGATCTATGCGAAGCCATCGAGCGCTTAGGCTTCCACGCTCAGTTGCACAATAATAAAGACAAAGATGCGCACGGTTATTTGGAACACAAAGAAGAAATCGCTAAATGGCGAACGGCGTTCTTCGTCTCGCTAATCTTTGGGGGACCGTGCATGATCGGAATGACTTATTTCATGATGGTCATGTCGATTGATGATAAAAACCACGAGGATATGTGTTGCGTATTACCTGGTTTATCACTCGAAAACTTAATCATGTTTATTTTCTCAACACCAGTTCTTGTAAGTTTACTCTACACGCTTATACATATATAAGTATTAATAATATTTTATTTATATAGTTTTTCGGTGGGAAACATTTCTATATCCAAGCTTGGAAAGCGTTAAAACACGGTACTAGCAACATGGATTTGTTGATCACGATGACTACAACTGTAAGTTACGTTTATAGTGTTTGCGTTTTGGCTGCCGCAATGATAATGCAACAAACCAGTAGTCCGCAAACGTTCTTCGATACACCACCCATGCTTCTAGTGTTTATATCACTTGGTCGATGGCTGGAACACATCGCAAAAGTATGTTAAATAACTAATGATGATGATGATGATACATTGATTTGTAATTATAGGGTAAAACATCGGAAGCGTTATCGAAATTATTGTCGCTCAAACCTACGGATGCGTTGCTTTTAAAATTGGGTGCGGATGGGGAGCCAGTATCGGAGCGTTTAGTTCCGGTGGATTTAGTGCAACGTGGTGATACATTAAAGATACTTCCAGGCACGAAAGTACCGGTGGATGGGAAAGTTGAGCATGGGATGAGCACGTGCGATGAGAGTTTGATTACGGGTGAATCAATGCCGGTTAATAAGAAATTAGGTAGGTTGTTATAGGCTATAAACGATTCGTTTTGTAAATTGTGTTTATTTAGGTTCGATGGTGATTGGTGGTAGTATAAATCAAAATGGAGTGTTGATTATCACTGCTACGCACACTGGTGAATCGACAACGTTGTCACAGATCGTACGATTGGTGGAAGAAGCCCAGACATCTAAAGCGCCGATTCAACAACTTGCAGATAAAATCGCTGGGTATTTTGTACCTGTTGTTGTTATTTTGTCTGTTCTTACACTTTTTATTTGGACAATTATCGGGTATATCAACATAGACTACTTACCAATCCATGTAAGGGAATTTATAGTTAATAAACTACTAGAGCCTTAATAGTAAATACCTTAATTTGATTAGGATATAGATCGGCAAGGGTTCAATGATCATGAAATCATCTTCCAATTCGTCTTCCGATGCGCCCTAAGCGTACTGGCGATCGCATGTCCATGCGCTTTAGGTCTAGCAACCCCGACAGCTGTGATGGTGGGTACTGGTGTTGGAGCCTTGAACGGGATCCTAATCAAAGGAGCTGAACCCCTAGAAAATGCGCACAAAGTCCAAGTGATTATGTTTGATAAGACTGGTACAATAACGCATGGCGTACCAATGGTCGCTCGCGTTTCAATCTTCGTTGATCAAAGCCAATGTACGTTATCGAAACTATTGGCGCTGGTTGGCATCGCGGAAATGAATAGCGAACATCCGATCGCATCAGCAATTGTTCGATTCGTCCAAGACGTTATCGGCGTCAACGTCCAGGGTAAATGCACAGATTTCCAAGCAGTTCCCGGATGTGGGTTACGCTGTAACGTATCCGGTATCGATTCGCTTGTATCTACAGCGCAAAAGTCTGAATCTATCATTAATTTCAACAATCAAACCCGGTATTTATTTATTTATTTACTTAATTATTTATTCCGTTGACAATAAATGATTTTGTTTATTTGTTATAGATCAGGTTCTTCCGGAACATTCCACATCGGAACAGTTCCAATCGATGTAACAAATACATCTAGTAGTACTTCCAAACTCGGCGAACTTCTCGGTTTAGATGAAAATGCACCTGCAGCAACTGTTCACCAAGTCTTGATTGGAAATCGTGAATGGATGCACCGAAACGGTCTCGTAGTTAAAGAAGATATTGATAGGAGGATGATTGAAGAAGAGGAGATGGGACAAACAGCTGTATTGTGCGCGGTGAACGGGGAATTGATTGCGATGATTAGTGTCGCGGATATGGTCAAACCGGAAGCTCATCTCGCTGTTTATACACTGAAACGCATGGGATTGGAAGTGATTTTGTTGACAGGGGATAATAGGAAGACTGCTGCTAGTATTGCGAGACAGGTAGGTATTTCGAGGGTGTTCGCTGAAGTGTTACCATCGCATAAAGTTGCACGAATCCAGCGGCTCCAAGCGACCGGAGTCCGAGTGTGTATGGTAGGGGATGGGGTTAATGATTCCCCAGCTCTAGCGCAAGCTGATGTGGGTATGGCGATCGCTACCGGGACAGACGTCGCTGTTGAAGCCGCCAATGTCGTCCTTATGAGAGTAATTATTCGTACATGTTTTTTTTTTTATTAAATAATTAAATCACTTCTTTTTCGATAGAATGACCTTTTAGATGTGGTGGCATGTCTAGATTTATCAAAGAAAACCGTACGGAGAATCCGAATGAACTTTTTATTCGCAAGTATGTACAACTTATTAGGCATTCCTTTAGCGGCTGGTGTCTTCAGTCCTTTAGGAATTATGTTACAGGTAATAACAAAAATGACAAATGTATGATAAATGGGTGACTAAAATGTATGTTTGTAGCCCTGGATGGCTTCAGCCGCGATGGCTTTAAGTTCAGTTTCAGTCGTAGGCAGTTCGTTATTATTGAAATTGTAAGTTATATATAACAAAGTAGCACACACTGGATTTATAGTTTTTTATGGATAGATACAAGAAGCCAACGAAAGAAAAACTTACCACTGGTGAGTATATGGCGGCCATTGAAGCTAGACAGCGTGCAATCGAACAACTTGATACGATTTCCATCCATCGTGGTCTAGACGACGCAGAACCACCGCTATACCGGACGACATCTGCCACACTTTCGAGGTACTTCAATAATAACTACGCATGACTTCTATAATTAACCAAACCATAAATGATTAAGTGTTATTTGTTTCACAATTTATCATTTTTTATTCCTACAGAATTCTTTCATTAGTTGAACGAAGTAAATTTACAAAACAAATTGTAAGTTTTGTATGTATATTGACTGTGTGCGTTTTTTTTTTTTTTTACTGTTTACATATCTAATTAAATTATTATATTTTATACTAATCTGTATCATTTTATATGTTTTGTGATTGTCTTTACCTTATCTAAAACAATTAGCGTGTACGTAATGTATGTATTCGTTGTTGGATTTGTGGAGTCTTATTTGGTTTTGTTTTCTAGGTTTTTCAATCGGAATAAATCGGAAAAGCAGAATCATTTGCTGGGGAACAGCGATGAAAACGACGATGATTTATCACTTATGTACTCGCAAGGTAAAATAATTCGAACCAGAGATATATCTTTGTAAATGTTTACTTAATTAATAATATCTAAAGAATTTTAAATCGTATACAAGTTTTTAGGTTTATATTATTCGAAACTTAGCCTAATTTCGACTCAAATTAAGAATCTCATGTATAATATATATATATTTTCACTTAAAACTAGTAATAACAAATAAATAAATGATTTATTTTTAAACACTGTACATATTTATTATTTTTGATACAAACCGTTTAGAATCGTTAAATAATTGAGCGTCTCGATTTGTTTTTGTTCAAAATCGTTTTTAACTCTTCTAGAGATTTATTCTCGAAAATCGCTAACGGCAGCGAATTGTTACCGTCGTACGGTTTATTCGAATTCGTTTCTTGCGGATTCGAATTATCACGAATATTTGCAATTGTAGTTGCACTTTTTTTTTGATCATCTACAACATACGTAATCACGTTTGCATTAAATCACATTCATCAATAAACATATAAACTTACTAAATATTTCATTTGCAATTATAGAATTATTTACAATTTCCATTTTTGTATCGTAACCCAAATGATCGAAATTACCTATAAACCGAAACAATAATCACGCAATTGTTCAATACTGTTACAAGTACCTAAGTACATACTATTTGTTAGAATCGGATACACTAAAGAACCATTCTCAATAAACACGCAATCAGCAAATTGTTTCTCGTATTTTAACCGTAAAATCGCTTCGTTTTCGTCGACTTTTAATTTAAAATCATTAAAAAAAAAACAATCAAAACATGCTTTAATATATAAAAACGTTATCATACCACTAAGACCACATAACGTTCTTGCCGCTAACACTTCCAAATCAGTCGTTTCACTCCCAGAGCCGCTGGAATTTGGGAGCTCTTCATTACACCGCAAATAATCGGTTGCGGAATTATTGGTGTCATCTGCATTGATCAATCGATCGATTTCTTGAGATTCCATCGTGGATAATGTCGATAATGAACCTTTAAAAAAAATCCGTAAATATAAAATTGTCACAAAATGAACAAAAACTCTCAATTGGCAATTTTCTATTTACGGACTATAATAAACGTTTAATTACTTTTATCAAAACTGGACATAATTGATTCTTCAATATCTGCATTCGAACCACAGGAATCAACAAATGAATTCCAATTGTTTTCAAACATTGAGTTGTCAGTTTCTGCGAAAAAAATCAACAATTATTTTAGTACGCAAAATAAAACAATAAATGCCCACGATTTATTTGTGTTGGTGTTGGATTGAATATTTCATCCAATTGAGTAAAATTAGAAATATCAGCAAACGGATTTTTCGGACCATCATAGTGAGATGTAACGGTTTCGATAAGCTCTTTCGAGCTTAAATAATATCCAGACTGAACCCTTTCCGCCTAAACGATGTAATTTATCGTTAAAAAAAGCTTCGGTTTCACGCAAAACCACACGCACCTCTTCTTGGTACATATCTTCATCTCCCAACAGGTGCTGCAGATGAAGTCGGTTGTCCCTGACAATTTTCATCGCTTTTACTTCATTGGTAATTGTTAACAAGTGTCGTAAACAGTTTTCTGCGACTTCAACATCTAAAGGATACGCCTGGAACCATAGTAAATTTATTAAAAATTATAAGTTGCTTGCCATTATCTACCATTTTAAAGTCGCCATTAATAATAATAAAAGCCCGTGCAACCTCATCTATCTCTATAATATGGACAAATCTACTCTAGGTATTCATCAATTTTCTATAAATAAAGAAATACGTATACTTTGTAACATATTTCATGAATTATTTTTTTATTACACAATATACGTATTTATTTATTTATCTTTAAAATAGTGTTATTCAGCAAAAACTAAAACACATTCATAGACTAGTCTCCGATTAGTCAATAAAAATGTCAACATTTATTTCAAAAATAACGCGGCTTTTTACTTATAGGCCTTGTTCGAAAAATATTGTTACCAACCCTATCATTATCCCCTTTTTGCACAAATATATGCTTGATATTTAAACGAAAATATGTAATTATAAAACATATTTAGGCCATAAAATCAATTATTGTTATAGTTCCATCAAATCATAGAGGTGTAATTGCGTAGTTAAAATTATATCTTATTAAAAATTTAGGGGTTTTTTTTCGAATATGGCTGGTAACATTTAAATTAGTTTTGAGATTTTGGGGTAGGTGTCAAAATATAAAATTTTGAATTTCGTATCTAAATTTGTAATTTATGTTTAATTAAAGCATAGTAGTTAATTTCGATGAGTTTTACGATTGTTTTGTTATTAATTAGAGATATTGTTCAATAATTTTATTTTATGTTTATATATATATATAGATATATGCATATAATAAATTTATTTTATAATGTTTGAATTTTTTATTAACAATAAAAATATGTATAGATCTTAGTTGTTTTAAAGTAGATAAATAATAGAAACTAAAATTAAAAAGATTAGTAAAGAGATGAAAAAAAAAAAAACAAGAAGAAGAGCATAAATTTTAATATGGACAAGATGGCGTCACATCTTTCCAGCTAATTCTAGCATTACACTTGTCGTATTTATGAAATTTTCATCGAATTCCGGTGCATTTCCGTTGGCGAATGTAACGAAAGTAACGCCAGAAACAATCAGCAACAAATATCCATCGAGTGCAACGTCGCGTTGTGAGTTTCAGTGACGATAAGTCGTTTTAAAAATGTGACAAGAATGTCTTTGTCTACGCGATAGGAGGGCAATGTTTGTTAAGTGGCATTAAAAAGCAGTGTTTTGTGGATGAAAATGTGCTCTAAATACAGTGCGGTACGGAATCAAATGTAAGTAAACGCGCAAAATAGTGATTTTCATTGTAAATTAGTTGTATTTGTATCGGCCGTGTTATAAGTAGGCCATGGTATTTCTGGGCGTACGGGCCGTTCCCAAAAGAGAATGTCCACACTATTTGTCTGGTCCATGTTCATCGGTATTTGATTTATTACTTTCTCTATGAATTTTTATTAAAAATATCGATTTTATTAAAATGTTCTGGCATCGATTTTACTTTTGATTTACACCCGGTGTTTGAATTTCATTTGATTTGTTTATAAAAAATTGTTTACATAATACGTATATACCTATATATATTTATATAAAGTTTAAATCGTTTTAGGTAGTTTGAAAACATTGTCGAATTGAGTCGCCTACCAAAATTGAGCATCTCTTGCCATCATCATCGAATCTAACTTGGATTCATTGTTGAACCCAACAACAATAACCAGCAGCAGTGTTCTCTTTCCTAACTGTTCAGCTGTGCCACATGTGATTTATTTATTAATTTAATTTACATATTTCTATAATCTATACATTATCGATTTAGACATAGTTACTTATGATATTATTTATTCTCGTTAACCCTCGAAATAATAAAACAATGTGTTTTAATTGCAATTAAAATGCACAACATACATTATTTCACTGCCAGAAGAAAGAAACACGACGATGCTGCATCACATCATAAGCACAACACAAAACCAGACGAGAACATAGCGATGCGTTACGATGACACTTCAACAATAGGAAAAATAAAAAGAACAACAGTAAATGCATGCCAATATTTGGCAAGGCTTAGTACCTTGTGCCTGAAACAGCAACAGCCACAACCACAGCCCCTTATTAAACATAAGTCTTATCCTCGCCAAACGAATCACGAGCGGCGGAAGAAACCTCCACGAAGATACTTAGCATTTATACTGGTGACAGTAGCTGTGTCTCTAATCGGTGGTACCACCGCTTCCGCTTCCTCGCCAGATCTCGACAAAGCGGATCGGTTTCTCGATAAAATCAATGAACAAAGCATCGCGGCCGTTTTCAATAAAGTCGCTTACGGCTCGACAACGAAACGGTCCATTCCGGATAATGCGTATCTCTACACAACACTTGCGACACCTCTATTAACCACGTATCGCTACAGCGATGGAAACCAGGAATGGTATCGTGTTGACGTTAAAGAGCCGGAACTTGAAGTATCCGCCAACGATAATAATAATAATAATGATGATGATGATGAAGAGGATGAGGAAGAGATTGAAAGAGTACCAGAACGTAACGGTGACACTTACGGAAGTGATTTAGAGAAGGATCATGTACTTCCGACGTCGGCTCCCGCCGCTGATATACTCAAAAATAACAACAATCGGAATTACAACAATCCTAATCGATACAACAACGACATGATGCGTCCTGAGCGCCCACCAGGTTTGGAGACAGTGACAGAGCGTGAGCCACCGCCACGCACCTCCACTGGGTACTCGGTGCTACGGAATGTTCGTCCTACCAAATCGATGTTTGGAAAAGACATTCCTAGCTACGTACCACCTTCCAGATCGTTTTTCACACCCCCACTGCCTCCTGAGCTACTAAACCCTTTCGCGGATAAACCAACACTTCGGGGCACGAACTCTGAAGGTGGTTATTCGATCAAACGGCCCTTGCCACCGCCGAGTGTTATGCCAGATAGAAAAGAACGAGTTCCTTATAGGCCAGATTTTGCCCCACCAGTCACAAGAGATAACTCGCAACGGGGTGTACCAGAAAATGACCATAAAAATGAACGACCTAGTCCACCGCGCGACCAACAAAACCCAGTTAAAGTGAAAACCCTAAACACTCCTAGCGGTAATACTGGACTACTAATGCCACCTGGCCTCAACCACCTGAACGATTCAATCGGTCAAATTGCTACACCATATTTACCATCAATTGGTAGTATAACAAGACTTCTTGCGGGTACTAATGGTCCCCGTGACAACGCAGACCTAATCCCAGATGTGTTGCGCAATGTGGCGACGTCACCACCAAAGATTTATCCGCCGTACGAACGCAATCGTGAACCGATTATCGAAACAAACGAATCTAAACCGGTTGACGAGGTGCGGTCTTCGGATAATTTAGACTTGCCAGCCGCGGCGACTGTACCACGACTCCCTAATTCTAGTTCCAACGTTAAGAATCCCGTAGAGACGCGGGACCGGAGCGCCCCCTCGGAACCCCAGAAACCTGACACCACGACAACTGTGTCAGATATTTTAAACCTACCAAATGTCAATGTGAAGACACGATCGGATGAGGTGTCTAATGCTACGAAAGCAGCAACGAGCGGTCATGAAATCTGGCATATTTGTTGGAATGTTCATGTATATTTGGTAGTGTTTCTATACGTGCTTCTAGCAATCTTCTCCATTGTAAAGCTCATTCGATTTGAGCGAGAAACTCACATGTTCTCCAAATCATATTTCTTATCTGTCCATCTTCTCCTCACCACTATTTGTGTGTTGCGCATCTTTTACTTGGCCTATGATCCGTACAACGTAAACGGTTCTTTTACTAACTTCACGTATGATCTCTTGCATAACTTGCCGCTGAGTTTGTTGGCCACAACATTCGCAGTACTAATCGTTTTCTTGCTGAAGCGAACGTTGAATCATTTAAAAGTAAAAACTCGTCCCGTTTTCCTGGTGTTATTCGGGCTGGGCCATATGTTTCTCTGTTTCTGCCTAAATCTCTCCGAAACTTTCGGATTATTCAATCGCAGTTCGTTTCTCGGACTCGCTTGTCGATTCGTTTATATCCTGTTGTGCTGGTCACTCGGTTTATCCTACGTTTACTTATACAAAATCATTAAGAATGTACTGGCGAAGAAGAGTCAAAATCTATCGGAGATGTGCACGCAAAACATCAGCTATGCCTCGCACATAACAATTGCGATCGCTTTGCTCTTCACGTTGCTGGGTTTTGTGCAACTGTACGGATTATTCTTTATAAAAGTCGATCGTTTCACGATTCCGTATCATTGGATCTTGTGGGGTTTCGAACTATCTGTGCGGTTGCTGGAAATCTCAATAGTTGCTCTGCTCGCAATCGTTGTTTCATTGCGAATGTCTCAGCGGGAAAAGCAAACTGTAGGCTTTCCCCTATTCCCATGCACCACATCGGACTCCTCGACTGATAATATTTACCCGAATAACTGTTCGACGAATCTAAACGCCTTGAATTATAGTTTGCGGTCATCGCAAGCCCAGTACCGTCAACAGCTTCAACACCAACAGGAACTTGCATTGGAGAACCTCCCGACTGATATCGTAGATCGTCCAAATTTATTGATTGATCAAAAATCTACGCTGGATAGATGTTTCGCGAACCAAGGTGCTTCCGAAGCTGGTTCCGATCACGATAGAGGCTCCGTGTACGAACCTCCACCACCTCCTATAGTACGCGGCTCTAGTTTTGATCGGTTTGAGCGGCCCACATGGGGCGGTTCATCGCAGCGCTTTGCTGTCGAAGCTGATGGTTTCCCTGTGCGAAATTTCGAACGATCGGATGATCAACCTAATTCAGGTCATTTCGAACGAAATTCAAGCCGAGCCGCTCGGTCATTTGATCGATCCGATCAAGACTTCTCATCCGGTCACTTTGAACACGGTTCTGGGCGAATAAAACCGTATGAAAAGTGTCGGTATTATGCAAAACCTAAGTACGACTCAGATATGTATAATACGAGTACAGGTGATGAGGAACAACCTCCGAAAATGTTGAAAAGAGGTCAGGATTTGGATGAACCGAACGTGTACTCGGAGCCATTGGATGTAAACGCAGAGTATGAGCGTAGTAGACATGATATGGATCGCACAGATTTGGAGCGGCGGTCTAGGACGTCGTGGAATAATTCGGGCCGCCGGTCGATGGGGCGCAGCGGGCGTAAAGCAATCGCCTGTCGGCCGCATACGGGTGGTGTGCACACTCTGCCTAACCAGGACACGCAGGCCGCTGCCAACTCAATGCTGGTGGATGAGAATGGTTTTGTGCGGTTTCGGGCGCTGGCTGCGGGTGAACAGCCGCCGCCGGAGCCCCAGCATGTGGTGAAGGCGTCGCGGAAGCATCACAGGCACCACCACGGTGACGTGAACCATTACAGCGATGCGTAATTGTTTGAACCTCTCCTCGGTATTGTTGTGATGGGGCCGGGGCGCAGTGCAGCGCAGCGCCCTGGTTTTGTATATAGCGAGCACTTATAAAGCCTAAGTAAGAACACGACGCCGACGATGCGAACTGCGCGTTCTTTGACTAAATCATTTAAAAACCGAGTATATTATTGTGTTTCAATGCTACTAAAATATACAGAATTATATTGAATCATGTCTAGAGTTGAGTCATCTCATTTGGGATACTAATAAAAAAAAAAAAAAATGAATGTGTTGTATTTTTGGCAAAACATAAAGATATAACAATTATTTAAGTAAATATAAACACACATTTTTTAAATTGTACTATATGTTGTAAATACTTATATATTTATGTTAAGTTGTTTTTTTTTTTTTAATTATTATTACGATTTATACATATAGTTTTTATATACTACGATATTGTTTAAGTTAAGATATAAAACGTTTTTAAACAAACAAACAAACAAACGCTTAGGGAATCGAATTTAAAAATCTAAATCCTGACCGTGTAATGGTGTACTGAAAAACATTTGCATTTTTTCAGTTTCTTTATAATAAAACACAACTAAATTACCGTCCCTTTATGATAGGTAATTAATTAATTATATTGTATATATATATAAAATTGACTATTATAAAAAGAAAAAAAAACAACACGAAACTGTTGGATTATTGATAAAATAATAACTCACTGGCAGGGCAGCTCTATTTTATATTTTTTAATTGTGTCAGGATGTGTTTATTTTTAAACTAGCGACTGTCAATTATTGTGTATTTATTTATTTTTTTATAGATATAATAATGAATTTCGCAGTATTATTTTTTTTAACTATACATAGAATTGAACTTCATTTTCTCGCCCATCAAACAAATTGTACAGGATCCGAAAATGTTGCAGTACAATTAGTTTCATAAAATGTTTGAAAAAAAAAAATATATATATATATATAATTGTCTGCGCGTGCTTCAATAAAAAGAAAATGTTTTCTGTTAGTTGTAAATGATTATTGCAATATTTTCGAGATCATTCATCTCATTTCTTATCTGTTACATTCCATCAATTCATTAATGTTTATTAACTAAAGACAGCTAGTTCACTCTCATTTATATATTTCACAAACTGTTACTGTTGTAGACTGATTGTTACTGGCTATAGGTACTTATTATATTTGTCATAATTATTTTGTTTATTGTCGTCATCGAGTTTCGCAACATGCTTAAACTATTATTGTTTTTCAATCAAATTCGATTAATAACGGCTGATATAATTGAATTGAATAAAAGACATAACAATTGATATTTATGGAATAATTAGATACTATGTGCGGTATGCTTGTGTGTGAGAGCAAATGAACAAATTTTACAAAGAAAAAAAAGACTTAATTTTGTTATAAATACGTACAGTTAATATAAAACGAGAAATTTATTGCAATACAGCTGAAACAATAATAGTGGAAATCATGCTGTGCAGTCGTAAACAAATATATTGATATTATAAATGTAATATATAGTTATAAATTATATTTCCAAGTGCAAGCAACATAAAACAATGACAACATAATAATGAATACATAATTGAATAACTCTCTATCTCTATTCTCATCTTACTTAGCCCTCACAAATATCTTTTCTTAAATGTCTTTTTGTATTTATTTTTCAATGATATTAGAGTTTAAAAAAAAAAAACGGATACTTATATGTTTTAATAAGTAAGGAGGTAATAATATAAAGATACATAGATTTAAATCGTATAAAAACAAATGGAAAATTGAAAAAAAATATGAATAAATATTATAATTCACTATAATTATAGTAATTCTGCGTTAAATACTATTGTATATTATTAAAATTATTGTATGATATAAAAATATACATATAGAATAATTACATTGTGATTATTTATTTGTATCACATCCAAATCCCTAATATTTCCTTTGTTTCACTCATTTCTCCACCTGAACGTTAAATTAACTATAAATTTAAACTTAAAAAACACCTAGAATTGCTTAAAATAACATTAAAAGGTGTGAAAAATTCCTTGGGATTTTTAGGGTTATATATATGTATATTTAGAGTGTTTTTATTCAAAATTAATTAATATAAGTACAAAAATCAATGATACAGCCCTAATTATCTATACAGCACGCTCAAAATGAGTATAAATATGTAAAAAATATATAGTGAAGTCGAATTTGTTATTAAATCAATTTTAATATTTTCCGCTTGTTTGAGCAAATTTAAATATTGGCACATCATATATATATATCAGAAACGCCGCAACAATGTGTAAATGCTTAATTAATTATGAACCACTTGAGTTCAAATAAATATATAAATTAAATTATATGGAAATTTAAGAGCTTTGGTAGCGCTGTAGTTAATTATTAAAAACTGACGATTTAGGGCGTTATTCTTGAACCATTATGTATATATACCATTTGATAACATATATGTATTTAAAAAAAAAAACAACAATTAATTAGTATAATAACAGAATAAATTCATACATTTTTTTTTGATAGGTGTGATAAGCACACAAATAATATTTCTTTTATATATACCAACACGTACAAAAAATAGATATTAATGTTATATAATAAAAATAATTATGAATCGCATAACGCTTGGTGGCTGAGTAGTTTCGAAGCGGGATAAAGCTCCAAACAGAATTCACATGGGAGTTCTACCTCGGGACTAGCCGGTGGCCGAGCAGCCATCGTCAGCGGCCCTTCGACTCGAAATTGAGCCAAATCAGGCCGACAACCAGTCTTCACGCATTTATTATTATAAACATCAATAAGTACAATCAATTTCATATAATACCTCATGTTGCACCAATTGCATGGCAGGTACCATTTTCGAACAGAACTCACAGGGCAGCGTTACCTCGGCCATGAAATCATTGAACTTTGGGGAGTCTTCCGCTGGGGGTGGCAAACAAACTGGAGGTGGAGGAGCCGGGGCTTTTTTCTTTGATGTTCTGGGCACAGCTCCCAAATCCCTACACTCGTTTTAACAATACATATTTTACAAGAAATAAAAAACACGATTGAAGATGTATAAACATTAGTATGTATAAATGTCACCTTTGTTTCGGTACAGTTCCATTCGACGAATGTTTCTTTGGTGTTGTAGTACTAGAACCTTGTCGTTCCCTTTCAGGTTGACCGTTGCTTAATAGCGGTGGCGTTTCCGCGCCCCCTAAATAGTTAAAGTATTTCTTTGGTTTATCCTCGTCGAGTGGCATTGCGTTCACCTCAAAGCTCTTATTCTTCTCGTACGGCACGAGATTCGTGACAAACTTATCGCGAGGTCGTTTATTAGTAGCTGGTAACTCATCTACAGTTGGGCCCCGGTTGTTCGCAGCCGCCGCCCGATGATCATGGGCTGCGCCCAAGTACGAGTTTTTAATTTCGTTCAAATCATGCCTAGCTAATTTCACTTTAGCCCTCAAGTCCTCAGAAGCATCGTACGGCGTTATAAGAGTCCGCGGGGCGTCGCGAGGCGCTTCATAACCGCCTACATCATCCAACACCGGGCGTTTATAGTCGGCTTTGTTGCATGATGCTTCAATCGTTTCGTTTACGTTCACCGGAGGTAAAACACTCCGTAACGGTCGTAAATCAGCTAAAGGTGGTTGACGGTTACGCACGCTTGGTACTGGTGTCTCCCAAGAGGGAATTGGACCTGGTTCTAACGAATCAAGAAGTGTTTATTTAAAATAACCTAATATATATACACACAATACATATATACCATCATCTAGTTTTAAGAAGCCGTGATTAGAGTCCAAATGTAGCTTCTTGTATTTCATCATAACTAATTCCGCACAATCTTCACAACGCTCCGTTCGCGCGCCGCAATAATTCTCATGGTCGGGGATATCACAACTTGGCAATTCTAATTCGCAGTACTGGCACGCTACCACTCGTTTACCACAAGAGTTTAACTTGTGGTGGTCCATTGCGCCGCTTTGCACTTTGAAACGGCAATCTTTACATTCAACTAGACACGGAGAGCAACGAATTATGATACGTTAGAATTATATGCAATCGCGGTACCTAATGTATGTTGCTGTTGTTTGTGCTCTTTGATTTGTCCTTTGGGGACCGCGTCCCCGCAAATGGGGCACACCGTCATGTTTCGGGCGCAATGAGCTACATGCATCAAGTAATTCGCTTGCGGCACTTCCCTTTTACTGTACGAAATAAAAGTTTGGTTAGATTTCTGATAAGGAATTTACGCAATCGGTGATTTGATTCTAAACAACTATATATGAAGTCATTTTAATATATATTTATTTAGAAGCATGAAGGCTAACAAAGAGGTTACCTCTATTTTTAATCCTTTTGTTAAACCAAAAATAACTTATCTCGTTACTTTTATTAATTGATTAGTAGATTTTACATACCAATTGTGGCATATTTCGGTTTCCATCGGTAAATTTTGTTGGTCCATGATGATAAGGTGCACAATGGACACAGGAATCACTTGACTAATCGAATTTGCTTGTTTTGCGCTACGTTTGATAAGTCCGGTAAATCACCACACACGTACGCATCCTTCAAGAGTTTATTTTTAGTATGCAAAATTGTTTATTTATATAAACCGATGTTTCCTCCTCCGCAAGACTGTATGCGTAGATAAGAACGTAGGTGTAGTTCATTCTTATCATTTACTATAAATATAGGCATTTTTATTATGAGATTCTTATTGATATATACAATTAAATGTACAATACATTGGAATGTAAATTAAATCAAAAAGAAATCATAAAAATAATCACGTAAAAGAGACAACAAATTAAAACTATACACGTAAATAGTTGAGTATTGTTTCGTTAGAAAAAATAAATATTATGTCTACATTATTCATTTTCTTATTATAGAAATATATATATATATCATAACTATATGTTAAAATGGAATGTTTTTTTTTTTTATCTCAAATTCACAATATACTACCAACTGCAGTTTCTAATTCACTCTCGTTTAGAGATTCGCCATAATCATCAGCATCCATCGATATCGATCGGATTGCGTCGTCGACTTCGCTTTGCTTTACCACAAAAGCTGCAGCCGTCGATTCATCCCAATTCTCATTCTCCTCATTATCCTCCTCCTCCTCCTCCTCATCACTCCTCCACACTTCCATTTTAACATCATACTCATCAACTACCTCAATCTCAAACGCCTCCATCGCCTGAGGCTCTTGTTTCACCTCAAACTCCGTCTTCACTTGCAACTGCACCGACCGATTCTCCCCAATCATATTCTTGAGCATCTCTTGCTCTAATTCATTCTCAGTGAGCTGCTCCGCTCCATTTTCCGATGGAGTCGAATCGGATTCGTCCTCCGAACTAGTATTTGCTTCCTGGGCCACTGGCATTTGGCTATTCGAATCCGAAGACGCTTCAATTTCTTCAATCATACTCTCGTAATTGATATCTTCTTGTTTCACTTGTGGTTCATCTTTAACCAGGGTTTCTTCGTCTGCTGTATCACACTCGGAGTCACTTTGTGGTTTGTCATCTTCGTTGCACTCAGTCTGAAATTAAACTAATTATTGTTGTAATTTTATTAAATATAACAAATGATTACCTCGTCATCATCATTCTCCTCATCCTCTTCGTCATCTTCATCATCCTGTTCGTCCATTTCTTCTTTTATTTCCATTTTCACACCAGCTTGATCTTCACCAGCGGTAAACCCGACATGGATGGCCATGTGCAGCTTCAACTTGGAGCTGGCGTTGTGATATCTGCCACAGATTTTACAGATGAAATTCGACCCGAAACCGCAACCGTGCAATAGGTTAGGATGTGTTTCGCGAAGGTGTGTATCTAGTGATGAGTAGCTGGGGTTTGTCTTGAGGCAAATGCCGCAAACGGTGGCCGCAACTTGTTTGTGGCACCGGATATAGTGTTGCCACAAATGCTTTTTAGCGGGCCACACTTTTAAACAGATTTCGCACAGCGATGGATCGTTACTGTTTACGTAAACAGTACGTTTAGAGCTGTTTTGCAAGATGTCAATCGATTCATTTTTAATGCTTGGTGATAGAGTGGCGATGTATAGATCGTCCGGTTCCGAAATTGGATTTGTTGGTTGATTTGATCTTATAAATATTTATAAATGAATTAATATTCTTGTATTTATTTAAATGTATTCTTACCTGTTTGGAAGATGATTTGATTGTTTAGTTGTTTGATCATCCTTTTTCTTCTTCTTTGTTTTATCATCTTTTTCATCCTTGATTTTCTTCCCAATAAGACGCTTCTCGAGCAATGATAACTTAGTGTCTTGAGCTCCTTTCCCAAATAAACCATTCTGCACTTTGAACACTTTCAACTCTTCCTCTTCTTCAGGCAGAACTTCTTCTTCAGTATCTCCATCATCTGATGACGATGATGAAGAAGACGATGATGACTCTAATTGAGGCGGTGCGTCTTCAGGTGAAGGACTCACATCACCATTTAGCTCTTCCACAGCAGCAGCAATATGATTCTTCGACTTCTGTTGCGGTATTGCTTTCGGCACAGTTGTACCATTCCTCAAATGTTCGCGCTCGAAGTGCAATTGGAGTTCGCGTTCCGTTTCGAAGACATCCAAACATGCTTTGCACGCTTTGAAAATGCGACCGTGCGATTTGTTTAAGTGATCGTACGTCTTCCATTTGCTTCCGTAGTTCTTGCCGCAAACGGTGCACGATGTAAGCGGTTGCAATTGATCACCGTGCACCAATCGGACGTGTTCTTTCAATATGTGTTGCGTTTCAAATAGCTTTAAGCAAATACCGCAACTTAAACTCAAGATCTTTCGGTGTAGCGACAATATATGCATTTTTAGTTTGATTTTCGTGGGTAAAGCGTCGCCGCAGAATTGACAAACGTGTGAGTCGCGATGGTCGGACTTGTGACGCGCTAGATCGGATTGGGATCGTAGGATTTGGCCACAGTGACACTGGAGTTCAGAGTTGGGATGCGTGAACCGGATATGTGAGACAATTTCGCATTTGCTTTGGACTGCCACTTGGCAAATTTCGCATGTGTATTCCGAGTGATAGTTGACTAGATGTTTCGCTAGTGATTGGCGATCTTTGAAGATTCGCGAGCAAGTTTTGCAGCGCGTTAATAAATCCTTTTGGAGGCGCGGACGACAGTTCTTTTTGTGTTTGATCAACAAGTTCTTTTTGTGGAAACCTTTAAAGCACTTGGCGCACTTGTACGGCCCTTCGTTTTGGCGCGGTGAATAATTGGTGATTATATTCGTGTACAAATCACTGGATGAATCAATTTCTTTTGGTGCTCGAGCATCATTTGCGTCACACATCTTCTTCCCATGTTTCGTTGTTGTTGTTGTTGTTGGAGGAGGTATTGATTCGTTTTGTGTTTCAATTTTGAGATTAATCTTATTATGCCGTTTGGTTAGTAAATCTTGCTTGAGGAAACTCTGACGTACTGATTTGAAATCAAACCCTTGGAACTTTTGATTTAACAAATCATCCTCTTCGTCACCGACATCATCGTTTTTGTCTTTGACTAAATCGTCTAGTAATTGCGATGGTTGTTCAGGGGACTTGGTGCGTTTACTCGCGCTGGAAATAGTTGGAGTTTTCGTCGAGTGCATTTTATTGAAATGCTGCGCTAAATGATATTTGGAGGCGCTGGTTTTGTAGCACTGGTGACAAGTGATCGACGGGTGGCCTTTATGAACACGGTTCACATGTTTCCAAAGGTGCGAATTGCGTCCGTAGAATTTCGGGCACAAGTCACAGTGGAAGATTTGATGTTGTGCTCTTCGGTGCGTTGAATACTCGCCAAATGATGGGAATATATTGGAATCAGGACACTCTACACAAGAGAATTGAGTCTTTTGGGGCGGAACAACAACGGGTGGTGGCTGGACAGGCAATGATTTCGATTCCACTACAACGACCTCATCTAAATAAATTAATATAAATATGTTTTAAAACATAATTAATTTAGAGATGAATAAGTATATTTTATAGAATTCTTACCAAGAGTTTCATGGTTTTTCTGTCGTCGTGGTCCGAGTACATCGCTAATTTTCACCAATTCCGGTATTTTCCTATTCTTGCAAGCCGTAGAAGGCGCCTTCGACATCGTTGGCATAACACTAGTGTTGCCATAAACTTGCGCTAAATCAATACCATGTGTCTCATACATATGAGCAGCTAAAGCCAACAAACCAGATGTTTGTTGATCGCACAGTAGACAAGCTTGGCGTTGATTTTGATTTTGACTTGGAACTGGAGGCTGGTTATATCGCCCGGACATTGGTTGTTGTAATGGTTCTCGAATGATTGATATATCAGCGGGTAGTGATAATAACGGCGTTGGAACATCCATTAATAATAGAGCGTCATTGTTGGCGTAATACGAAGTTTTTTTCGGTGCGGGCGAAGCCCGCGCACCTAAATGGTATTCGACACGTTTTGGAGCTTTACTCTTGCGTCTGCTACTCGAATCATTGGCAGTCGATTCGAGTTTCGCCAATTTCGACACGTAGTGAGGTGTGTCATCGCGAGTTTTCCGTTTCAAGTACTTTCGTTCCACAATTTCGTCGATAATATCTTTTTCCTTTATGTCTATCACTGTATTATTAGTATCACTGGGTTTCTTTTCGTCTGGTTCGTCATGATCTGAATCACTGGAGCACTCGTAATCAACTAATCCTTTAGAGGTGGAGAGGTTTGGTGGATCTGCGATGCTCGTCGATGGCTTTGTTTGGGTGATTGGTACAAAGTCACACGGATCCACGGAGACGGATCGGTCCACTTTGCGCTTGGTTTTCAAGCAGGAATCGAGGATTTCGTACTGGGCTTCGAGTATGATAATGTTTTGTAAACAACTTTTGATGAAACAGTAAAAATTGTCGACGGAATCGAGGCATTCTGTGCAGATCGTATCCGGTAGAGGACATTGTTCACTTACCTATATGAACACAAATAAGAAAACAATCAATACGCTCACGGTTTATTACGAATACTACTTACAACGATTGGTAGACACGTTTCGATTTTATTTTGCAATCCTTCTGTTTTGAATATATTCACATAGAAGTGATCTTGTTTCCCACATATTCGGCACAGTTCTATATCCATAGTTCAGAGCACAGAATCTACATTTTCTAATTGCGAATTCTCAAAACACAAACAACACAGCCGTAAAGTAGGATAGAGAAACTTTTCCGACACCACCTGTACTGCTGTACTGTACTCGTATAAATATATTGACAGATTGCCTTTTAATGTTTTATTGCATTGCAAACAGTCGGTCGAAATTCACACATTGTTGAAACCGTTGTGACTTTCGATTCAACCATCACACTTAATTCTAATTTAATTTTATTATATAAATTATAAATTGCAATAAACATATCGTTCGCAAACATCTAGCAAGCGCTTTTCTCCGCCATTTTGTGCATGTTTCTAAAGGTGTGTTCACACTCTAGATTTCGCAATTATTTCATATCGTTCAGACAACCAATTTCATCATTTATGATCAAAAGTAGGTAGCTATTTTAAAGCAATATTTAACTGGTTTTTTATTCAATTTTAAATATGTAGCTCATATTTAATAAAATAACGAGTGTGTATTAAGCTTAAGCATCTTTCCTATGTGGAATGGATGGATGATAAACGCGGAGATTTAAATAATAGCAAGTTTATAAAAAATTGGGAAATGAAAAGGTAATGTAACAATAATTTTAACACAAAATTCAATTGTCTTTATTACATTTGCAAAGGCACAAATTTCAAAAAAATGAATTTACATAAATGTGATTTGATGCAACAATTCGAAAATAATAATGAATAAACTAGAATTGAAACTACTCAATTGTTATTATATAAATACCTTGTCTTTAAAAAACTGTTTGAATTCTATGAAAGTGATAACAATTTAGAATTTAAACAGTTTCTAACTAATGTTTTACCCTAGACTTATTAAACCTCCTATGAATGAAACCGAAAAAGTAATCATAATAATAATAATAAACAAACAAACAAAAAAAAAAACCTAATAATAAAAAGTCAAAACTTAAACATGTTTTCTATACGACACAAATTGCAAACTAGAAATGGCTATGATTTGCTTTTTTAATTGAATCTTTTTTCCGAAAAAACATTATATATTAGTTAAAAATTGCGTGAATAATGAAACAAAAGAAAAAAACAATAACAATAACGTATGCAACTAGAGCAAAACGTAATTAATAAAGAGAAATTAGTAACGACATTTGTTTTCATAATATTGTATATATATATATATATATATATAACTATAATGCATATAGTTATTAAGTAGTCACGTATGGTGAACAATAAATATATAGATATTTATGTAATTATCAATAATATACCTATGTATCAATCAACAATATCAATCATAAATATCATTTACAAGTGGGTAAATAAATGTGATATCTATGATTTAATTTATAGGTAAGTATCGTCCTGGGTGAATGATTTGTTTTAAAAATGGGCTATCAACAAATGAGTTCATTGATTAATTGATTGATTGATTGATAATTTGAGCGATAACAATCACACGCAGAAGAGTAATAATAAAGAACGAAAGAAGAAATAAGCGCGCGCGTACACGACTACGACAAATAACAATTCTACAGATGAGAGAATAAACCTAAATCTAAAAAATGGTAACTTGCTCAATCAACAACAATGAATATGATGCTCACTTATGAACTATAATAACAATTATCACTATGTAACAAACAGAGCACAGATGCAGATCAGAGAGACATTTGCAATGTTATTTGTTTCTGCTGGCCTTTGTGTTTGTTTCTTATTCAGATTTAAACAAACTGATAGGATTATTTTGTATGATTGGATGGATAAGATAAATGAATGAACGCGAAATGTTTTTTTTGTTTTGTTTTGTTTGTCTTTATCGGAAACGAATGGAAGGAGAACAAGGATTTATTTGTACGACGTAAAAGCACCCTGCCCTGTCCTTGTTCATTGTATCAAAAGGAACCGTCACCAAAGCAGCACCGCCGCCCCCAAACTACCCCCACAATCCAAACCATCATTTTTGTCACAATTAGAATCGAGTACCAAAGAGAAAACTTACATGACCGTACAACAAATCGCTCGATACGGAAGACCGCCATCACGAACCCCAAATGGGGCCTTAGTCGCAGTTGCCTGGGCCCCACCATCCTTAACCTCGGCTTTAATACGCAAATAATCGGCATTCTTACCATACACGCTTTCGTAAACTTCCAATGCGTCTTCGCCCTGTTCGATAACTGGCTCAGGGGATGGAGTACGCATTTCACATTCACATTGTACAACAGGCTTTTCATCTTTTTCTTCGGCTACCATTTCCGGTTCCCAGCACTCGAGCAAGTCGGCGCTGCCCTCGCGCGACGCCGAAATCGTCTCGTCCGAGTCATCTTCGATGTCGCTCAAGAGAAACTCTTGCCGCAGCTCCTGGGGATTCTTAAAAATCTCTACTTCTGGGGTGTTTTCGCGTGTCCGATCCATCCACTCTTTGACCGCTCGCGTGATTTGTAACCGGGCGACCGAGTCGATGCTAGCGGTGATGGTAGCCGTTGTAGTCGGTTCGTCCATCGTAAGGGACTCGATACTGTCGTGGGGCGAAGTCACCAGTTCTGTAACAGTCAGCTCTGTAGTTTTATCATCATCGGGTGTTTTAGGAACGTCTTGGCATACATTTGACGTCGTCGCAGTTTTCAGCGCCATTTTTGTCGTCATGGCGCGCTGCAACGTTCTGTTCATTGTCGTGCCGTTGAACAGCATGCCGCTAAAGTCGAAATTCTTGAAATTCTGCAGCTTATTATTATTATTGTTGTTTGTAGATTCTAAAGATTTCACCATATCAAACGAGAATCCATCCATGACTGAGCTCAAACTCGGTTCAACATCCTTTTCCGTGGATGCATGTATGAAACTGTCGGATGGGTTAAACAATCGAATCTTCTCCTCCAGGTTCGCGTATAGTCCGCGCTGGATCATCCGGTCAATCTCCAGTGACACCTCAACATTGGTTTTAGACGCATCATCATCGGCGCATGCTTCTGTTGCATCTATTGTACTAGCCGTAGAGGAATCGTCACAATCAGATGGTTCTTTATGCGCTTTAGTATTAGTACGTTTCTTTTTCTTCTTTTGCTTGGTAACCACAACGGGCGTTTCTATCTGAACAGGAATTACTTCGGGTGTTTTAACAATTACAGCAGGTGTACAATTTTCAACAATTATAGGCGGGACTTGTTTGATTTCTTTTGGTTTCTTCTCTGTCTTTACTTCTAGTTGTGGTGTTGGTGATTCTTCTTTCCCATTCATCAAGAGTGCTTCATCATTGATAATAATTCTCCTACGCGGTTTTTTCACTTTGTTGCTATTTTGCTTCTTTTTAGGTGATTCGTTTATTATTGCTACGTCACATTCCGGTTCCTTTTTCGCCTTCGACACTTCCGCCATGTGCACTAGTTGTTCTTCAGCCACCACAATTGGAGTGTCTACTATTATTTTCTCTACAATTGGTTCAATCTCCTCCACAATATTGGTGTAATCAATCGTGTCTTCCACATCTTCTTGATTCTTTGTTTTACGTTTCTTTTTACTGGAAACAGAAATCCATGCATCTGGGGGTGTAGTTCGAGACTGCACAGGCGCCGCAATAACTTGCACCGGTGTTCTTGGTTTGATGGGGCGCGATTCTACTTCAGGGCGAGATCGTTGGCGTTGTAGGCGAGGACAGACCGCCACTGGTTTCGGTGGCGTTATTTTCCTACTGGAGGACTTTAGTTTTTCTGTAAAGGTTGGTTGTGGAGTGTGTACAGCTGCAGGAAGAACCTCCTGGATTTGTACCGGTGCAGGAGCAGCGTCCACTGTTGTTAACAGTTTCTTATTAAGTAATGGTTCTGTTGTACTAATGGCAGTAGTGTTGCGTGTAGATGGTTCAGTCTTATGGTTAATTTTTGGTTCAACAGTTTCTAGCTCAGTTGACACAGATTTATCCGGTTTCTTATTTATAGAGTTAAGATGCGTCCTTCGTTCGCGGTGCTGCGATTGCTGCGCCCTCCTCACCGGCCGCGGATGCATTTCTAAGTACTTTTGGCTCTTCTCTGATCTGATCTCATCATCACCTTCTTTCGTCTTTTGTTGCGCTTCTTTCTCCAATCGCTTTTGCTCCAGCGCAGCCTCCTCCAATTTTGATACTATTTTCGCAATATCAATTGCATGGGGTGGAGCACCTGTTTGTTTTTCGGACGGAACTGCTTGTTTTGTTTTACCACCCTCGCTCACATCATCGTTATTCTTCTCAGCGTCACTAGGTGTGACTAGATGTGACTCAATCGCTGCTTCTGGATTCGTTGCTACTTCTACTTCTTCCATGTCTTTAATTTCATCTTCATCTTGTATTTCTTTGTTCGTTGTAGTTGCGTCTATATTCTCTTGCACTTTTGTAGTTTGGTAAAACGGATTCATATCGTAAAACCGTCCTGGTATGAAATGGGGCCCAGGGGGCGGTGCCATCATCATACCGGGTGGGATGAACATCATATCGGGACAGAGGGGCATTGGGACAAAGCCCGGGGGTAGAGCATTCACTGGAGGACGATACGCGCGCGGAACGAACTCTTCAGCATCCACGCGGTATTTGATCGCCGTTGTTGTGGCGTCTGTCTCACTGGGGGCGGTCGTTTCGATTGTTTGGGGCTCGTTTGAGTCTGGTGTCACTTTGGAATCGCTGCTAGACTCATCTAGCTGAACAACAGTGGCACTAGCTTCATGGCTTTTAGATTCCTCATCACTTGAGCAATCTTCTTCGTTTTCGTCATTCTAACATCATCCGAATATAAAATCGATGCTTATTTTATTATGGATGTTTCAAATATAAAAAAACTTACCTCATCATCGTTCTTAGACTTCCGACGTTTTCGTTTGTTTTTGACGGGGGTGTTTTGTTTATTTGTCTCTTCAGTCGTTTCTTGTGCAACATTCGCAGAGTCTGTGTGGGGTACATCGTATACAGGAGGGAAGCCTGTATTGTAAATAAAACATGGTGGCATTGGGCCGAATTCGGTCGCATCGTCTTGACATTCGTTACTCGGACTAGTCGAGTCAGTCTACATAATAATTAATAAATAAATAAATAAACACATCTGATACCACCACTGTTTTAATGGGTAACTTACCATTGAGTCGGTGCTGTATCGTTTAACGCGCGGTGCACCGCCTCCAGCTACGTAGGGGTAGCATAACGTCGGATTATACATCACCATCGGATGATGAGAGGCGGATGCAGCATATGGTTCGTAACCATTCACGTAATAAATTGTACTATGGTGGTCCAGGTAACTACCAGGGAATACGAACGGCGGTTGCTCAAATTCACCGAGATCACCTTCTGTACCATCTACATATTTAATCCAGCAACAAAAACAATACAAACATTTTAAAAAAACCAACAGTTTTAATGCTTCTTGCAATGTTTTGAATTAGCCGCTTGTTTAGTGGGGAGTTTTAAATAAAAATTCATAAAATTTATTGATAAAACAGATTAAATAAATCAATAATTAACTAAATATTTAGTTTAAGAATGAAAGCGCTGTAGTAGTTTAATAAGCGCTTATTTTAAATTGTAATCATTGTTGTTATTTATTATCGGTGAACTTTGGTAAATGAGAATTTGTGTTTATATATTTTTTGAGAAATAAAAACGTCTTGCGATGCGCTAATCTCTGATGACCTACATTGCAATGTAATTAAACTAGAAACTTGTACAATATATTTGTCAAATATCGCAAAATTATTATCAAACGAAATGTAACGGTTTTTACGTATTTCGAGTTTTTATTCGAAAATCGTAAACAAATGGTTCCCAAGGTAAACGCATAAATGTTTAATGATCCCAAGTCATTCGTAACAAAACGCACATGTAATGAATGTGAACGGAATAAATGGAACGATGAACTTTGAAACGAAATTTCACGTCAGAAAAAACGAATTGTGTAATAAAACATGAAGTAACAGATAGATTCGTGTTTGAAACAAATTATATATTTTATTTATTATAAAAGTAAGTATATTAAAAAATGGAAATCTTTATGGTATGGTTTAACGAGGAAATTGAGTGACCGCAAATAAATATGAAGAGGAAAAAAACCATGTTTTCAGATGATAAATTACATAAGAATGTATCTCTATTTCTGTCTGTGGGTGCACGAGTAACGCTTTTATGTTTAACGCACGTGAGTGTCACGAGACACACGAAAATAAAATAGGACTAAAAAAAAGGCACAACGACCGCGTGCGCCAACGCCACGGCACGCCGTTCGCTTAAAAATAACTCAACAAACCTGCAGACTGATGATCAGGCGTACCATCCCCCGTTGAGTTTCCCGTCGACGTCAACTGCTGCTGTTGGTGATGGTGTTGCTGCAAATACGGCTTCGGCTTGCTGAGATATCCCTTCTTGAACAACACATCCTGTCGTGGGGTTGTGATTCGTGTGTATTCCTCTAATTTATTTTTCAATCACAAAACATTATTAACCTCACAAATAACTCTAATCTCTTTTACTGTATATACATTTAATAAAACCTGATGAACATACCCAAATAAAATAAATCACGGTTAAACGAAATTTAGTCGATATGTATCGATTAAAACTAACCAAAACGATCAGTAATCGATATATCGCATTTATACTGTATAAATATGCAATTCATTCAATTTAGTATATATAAATATTTATATATATATAAAATTTATAGTTAACTAACAATTCTACATAATTGAAATGGAATCTGTAAAGATTTTAATTCAATTCTGAATCATTTGTTATATGTTTTTTACTTATACTTGCAATAAACTGTATAAAAAATGTATTCGATTTAAAACTGTAAGTCTATAAGTGGTAGAAGCTTTATAAATATTAATAGAATGTGTATTATAGAAATTTTATAAGATATAGAATTTATATATGTTATAAGTGTGGGTAACGGTTATAATGAGATACAGGTTGCTTTAAATGTCGTTATAGTCGACTTTTACAGTATATATATATATATATAATTGTTTGTCATAGAAATTATCACATTTCACAACCGACAGTATTTGTTAATGAAATTATGAAAAAGTGGCCTAGAATCGCGTTAGAGTGTTGAAATATATCTAGCGAAATGATATGTATAGATATTGCTTAATGCGTTTGAGTCCCTAAAGTAAAAATAAAATTAAAAGTTAAAAAAAAAAATACCTTCGTTAAATGTAATTTTGTTTTCGCTGGCCGTACTGCTGGACCGTGTTGTCGATTTGCTCGTTTGGTATTTATTATGGTAACCGTTGTACAGTCTTGTCGGTGTCGAATGGCTCGAGTAATGATTTGTTGAGTTGTATTTCGGGTGGCTATTATTGTTGCTTTGGTAAAATCGCTGCTGAAGTCGACCATGTTTCTCATTTGTATGGCCCTCGTCCCCATTCACAATTGACTCACTATCACTCTGGGTCCCTTCACCAAATAAAACAATGCTTATTCACAAGTACACGCGCCTTGCAACTACACAACATACATTACATCTAAGTGTTATGCGACTTACGCAAACTTAATAAAATACAATAGCACACGGAATACAATAGGTAGCTAGCAACATTTATGAATGGGTTTCGATTGAAAAAATATAATACTTGGCACGAGTTTCTAAATGTGTCATTACTAAATCTGCCATTATTAGGATTTATATAATTGAGTACATTTTTTTGTCGGAAATATATTTGTAAGCTATAAATATTTGAAAAATAGGAACGCGGGAGGGCATAAATAAGCACATGTTGAGAATTGAACCGGCATGTTATACTTATACGTGATAAAGCACGTGATAACGTTTTTTATTATGCATATGTAATAGCCTATAAGTCGCGTAATCTTATCAATCATTTCGTTTATAAATATATGTATGTATTTATGTACAAATATGTTAAGGGAATGTATGTATAAAATGTGTCCGACTATCCCATATTAGAGATATTAGTTCACGCCCCGAAAAGCATCGTTGGCATAGTAACGGAGTAAGGGAATATCGGAAGTCGAAATCGATTCCTGGACTTCAGGGTAAAAGGACTTAAAAGCAGGAGATGATTTTTTTCCTAGTTGAATAAATACGCACATGCATTATAAAATGTGAAAAGAGTACATGTAGGTGACCTTGGTAGTTATAATTTAAGGTAACGTTGAAGTAATAACTTGGTTCAGATAACATTTTAAATATAAAGCTAAATGGCCGATGAAAGATTACATCACACACTCACCACTTATTGATAAAGTACGCCACCTAGTTTTCCTCGTTTTTTTGCCCATGGTCGACGTGGTGGAGGTAGTCGACGCCGTCTTCAGGGAGTTCGCAACGACCTAGTGCACAATCTTCAACTGGTCATGTCGCGGAGCAGATGACCACCAAAGCACCATTCACAATTCCAAAAAACAACAACTGTGCGTTTACTGGATGTAAAATGATTCAAATACTCCGTCGTTTTATCGGTGGTTCAAGTGCACGTTCGTTTTCGTACGTATTACATAACTACATATACATATATATATATATATATATCGACTTGTTGTGATCCACTGTTCAGTTCTGCTCTGTTCTGTTCGTGTTTGCCAAGGAACCGACAACTGACTGGAACTGGCGGGGCGCGCATTCACTACTCACACCAACACTACCGGCACACTTCGGACTCCACTCACTCGCGGACCGCTATTTATGTGCGCCAAACTCGGGGAACATCGATCTGAATCGTACTATTCGACTCAAACCAAGCGCCATCGGACACTTACACACTTCCTTGACATTTAAACCAACTAATGTCATCAAAATAACAATTACTATTTATCTCGTTGTTATTTTATACCCCCAACAGTCTCCATGGTAATCGCTAATTCCATACCAGTCACATCCAAAACAATTGTTTCAAAAATCGCTGCAACCACTGAAATATATAACCATAATATATATAATTAATCGAAAATAATAAAAATATACACCATAAATGATACCACAAGTGTCAGCGTTGTTTATTTTAATTTAATCCCAAATTGTACCACAAGAATATTTGACGCTAGTATCAACGTATTTTTTTGAATTTAATTTAATTGTTTCAAATGCCGCTTTAACCCAGTGAATTACAACGAAATATATATATATGTATGAAATGTATCCTTAATATGAATTCATGTGTAATAAATAAATAAACGACAAATGATAACCTCACTTTTGATAGGCTGATAAAAATAATAATCGTAGCATATTTATACATTTTGACTATAATATAGACGCAACACACATGTGCTACGTTGGCTAAATATAAAGTAACAGCATGGCTGGGAACAAGCAGAACAAACAGGCGAAAGCGATTCTTAAACGAAAACCGGCGAAATATCTGGATTTGTTTAATAAATATTGCAACAAACAGTTTGCGATCGATTTGCTAACGGATCCACGTCACACATCAACGATCGGATGGTTGTTGATTGCCGTTGAAGTGATTTTAAACGTGATTATTGTGCACAAGGTGAGTTATACCGAAATAGACTGGACAGCTTATATGCAAGAATGCGAGGGTTTCCTCAATGGAACTTGGGATTACTCCCAACTAAAAGGTATTTACAATCAAAACAATCGTTAAATTAACAAACTAATACATTTCTTATATATATATATATAGGTGATACAGGACCTTTAGTCTACCCGGCAGGATTCGTCTACATTTATTCCGCATTCTACTACTTAACTTCCTACGGCACTAACATCCGGTTAGGTCAATATATTTTTATAATAATATACACTTTGCAATTATGGCAAACATTTCGTATATACGCGCTCACAAAAAAAATCCCACCGTACGCACTTATCCTAACAACACTTACCTCATACCGGATCCATTCCATTTACGTATTGCGGCTATTCAACGATCCGATTTCCGTTTTATTCGTTTACGCCAGCCTAAACGCGTTCTTATCCGGCCGATGGTGGCTAGGAAGCACGTTATACAGCCTCGCCGTTTCGGTAAAAATGAACGCGCTATTATACGCACCATGTCTCCTAATTCTATACCTAACATCGCTCGGTTTCAAAAAAACAATCGGACAACTCTCCTTATGTGCTTTTATCCAAGTATTACTAGGAGCTCCGTTTCTATTAACGAATCCCTTCGCGTATATCGCCGCTAGTTTTGATCTCGGACGCGTTTTCGAGCATAAATGGACTGTAAACTATAGATTTTTAGAACGCGAGACGTTTGAAAACGGTTATTTGCATATTGCATTGCTCGGAGCACATGTGTTTCTTTTATTAGTGTTTGTACCGATGATTCAGCGTTATTTGAATAGTTACGCTAAGTTGAAGCAAGTCGAAGCGGATTTGAAGCCGCAGATGAGTGTCAAAACGAAGAAACGAAATGGGAAAACGGAAGTGCTATCAGGGGATCAACAGAAGTTTTTGGATGCGTATGAGACGGGATTGAAGCAACGTTCCGGTGGGGTGCGACAGGTGGAAGAGGAATCGGATGAACCGGAGTATAATATTAATTTCGATAGCGTATCGCAGTTGTTCATTTTGCCGTTTTTCGTGACGAATTTGATTGGAATTGCCTGCGCTAGATCGCTTCACTATCAATTCTATTCGTGGTACTTCCATAGTTTATTGTATTTGGTGTATTGTACCGGATATAGTCGGTCTGTAATGTATTTAATATTGGCGGTTGTTGAATTTTGTTGGAATTGTTATCCGAGCACGGAATTGTCTAGTGTTGCATTGCATTTCTGTCATGTGTTGTTGTTGATTGGTCTTTATAAAAGTATGCGAAAATAGTGTTTAAATTTGATTAATGTATGTATATAAAACCAGCAGAAGCACATTTTTATTGTTAATTAAAAAATAAACAAAATATATATATATATATACAAAAGCGCAAATTACGCTTGAATTGCTTCTTGAATCATCTCTTGCACCAATCCTTCTGCCTCGCTTTCATTAACACTCATATGATTATTAACGATGTGGCGCGTTAACGACGACACAAAGTTGTACTGGCATCCGCAAGTCTCGCACCGAAACGGAGAACCATCGTTGCCGCTGTCGGCCCTATGGACGAACGCGTGCCGCACCATGTTACTGTGTCTATTGAAATGTTTGCCGCACACATTACACCGATACTTCCGGATCAGTTCGTGAGTTTTGCGATGGTAATTCAGATCAACTAGTTGCGAAAACCGTTTGTTGCATAATTCACATGTGTAACCCTTCGTCGTGTGCCGGAGCTGCTCGGAGTCCGTGTCGGTATCGGAGAGCTTCGGTTCGCATTGTTTTTGGGTGTCCGGGTCGAGATCATGCGTTCTTAGATGGCGACGTAAGCAACTTGATGTGGTAAATAGTTTATCGCACAAGTGACATGTGAATCTAGCTTGGGTACAGTTGTGTCGTTGCATTTGCAATTCGGAACGGTATTGCTTGCCACAACTCTCACACGACCACGTGAACGACGATGATGATGATGATGATTGCTGTGGGGGTGGTGTTGGTGGGGATTGTTGTTGCAAATTGCCTAGGCAGAATTTGTGAAAACACAGACATACGATAAAATTCACTTGATTGATTGCAAGCAATTATTTATTGAATCACTTTCTGTGTGAGTCACTGTTGTTGATAAAACTTAATTGCGTCAGGTTATAAACTTACCAGCAAGTTGCGGGATCATTACTTTGGTGCGTTTTTTCCCGTGTTCGTCGTGTGTGACCACAAGGATCAAAGTAACTGTCGGCACATTGTCCTTCTGTGGCTTGGGCACGCTGACCCCTGACACCACAGGTCCTGCAAGAGCGCCAAACGCCATCTCTCGAGTGCGCCCGCTTACATCTATTTGCTGGTTGTCTTCCTGTTTCAATTTCAAATCGATACCACTATTCGCAGTTTCCCCTTCATCCTCATCATCACTCAATTGATTCGATACAAACGTCCAACCCGAGCACGGCTCGTTGAAACAATTCACTGTCGGTTGCCGCTGCATACGCCCGTAATAGTAAGTGACTTCTTTTCCCGGTAGTACAACACCACCTTGACTTCGTTTTAAGACATGGCGCACAATTAAATTCTTCCCAGTAAGATTCTTTTCTATGGTTTCCATATCCATTAAACCAGACAAAGTTCGAACTATATTTTGATCTAAAAACGCTTTCGAAACATAACGCTTCTTTACAATTACGTTATGTGTAGTTTGTAGTTTTTTCTGTAATTGTAATTGTGTTTCATCAGTTGGAAGCGGCGCAGGGGGCGGTGAAGGGGATGGCGCAGGAGGTGGTTTTTGTGGTGGAGTAGGGCGTACGATTCTGGGCCGGCGTCTAATGACTGGTTTCGCTTTCGGTTCCACCTTTTTCCGAATCTGTAAAATCTTCCCGATGATCCGTTTACCATCTGGTGTTCGTCCAACAACGACTTGTTTGTGAACGGGTGGAACTAACACGTAATCACTTCCAGGTGCTTCTAGTTGTGTTTTTTGGTAGTAGGCTCGTCGTTGTCGTTTTACATTCTCTGGGTAACACTGACCATCGGATGGTTCTTGGCGCGTTGGGTAGTTGTTGGTGCGTTGCCGGATTTTTTCGAAGAATCGACTCAATGAGATTGTTTGTCCGGTTATTAGGTTCGTGCCTGTGACGTCCGAGTCGTTTCGCGGTGTGATCTCGCCCGGTTCCCGCTCATCTGCTTCGTATATGAATGTGTCTTCTAACGCTTGAAGTTTCTGTTGCATCTCTGCATCTGGTTCGTCTTCCTCTTCGTCATCCTCTTCTTCTTCGGCGGTCACTTGAGATGTTTGTATGTGTAGCTTACCATCTTTAAGCACAGCGTACTGTTTAGCTAATGGTTCTTGTTTCACTAAATACCAGAAACGGTTTAATGAATTACACATTTTTTTTTTGGATTTTATTTAAACAAAATACAAATGCCACCATGGCAATAATATGTATATATATATATGTATAATTCAAAACAAACCTTGTGTTTCTGAAGTTTGTAGATCATCTTCGTCATCATAAATCAAATAACAACCGTCGTCGTTTTGTTCCGCTTCTTGTGGTTCATCAACATACATCTCCTCTTGTTGCTCTTCATCCTCATCCGCCACTTGTGTCGTGTAATATGTGTCCTCACTAACATCATCATCCGTCGTAGTTTGGACAATATACTCTCCGTCTTCATCATCGTTTAACACAATTGTTTGCCCCGCGCGACGGATTTCATCTGGTATCATATATTGTTTACCGTTATGCACGATTATCGTGTGTCCATCAACAGTTTGTAGCTCCTCCGCGGCAGTGTCATATGTAAGCTCGTCTGATTCAATGAACTGCACTTCTTGCATGTCGTTCTCATCGATTGTGACAACCTCGCCGTCGATTATCTCATCCGTTTCGTTGGTCACCTCTTGGTCTAAATGCTCTTCGTACACTGGCACATCCAGGTATTCCACTAGTTCCATCGTTTCTTCAGACATTTTCGTGGTTGTTTATTTGAATTGTTTGACAGTTTGACCGATCGGTATTTTACCAACAAAAAAAATGGCTACTTACAACTGATAACCAGAGAGGTTTTAATAATCAAGCAAATTATTCATGGTTGGGAACACCCAAAATATTCTAACTAATTCATTATTTACACCTAATAATTCACGTATTTAATAAATATGTAAACTGTGTTACTTAATTTACACGACATTTGACAGTTGCGGGGAAACGCTGAACTATGTTGTACAAAATGGCTGATAGTGCGCATTTATTAAATATTATACACTTATAAACGTCACCCATGATTTTATATTGGACGCCATTTTGAGAAATAGTCATGTAATACCATAGGTTTGTATAGATAATATATATGGCGTTAAATAAAGAATTAAATGTGGCGTCTTTATTTAATTGCTATAAATTTCAAATATATATATATATATGAAATTAGGGTTGTTTTTAAGGGAAATTGGTGTTGTAGTGCATAGGGGGTGAAGAAAAGTATGAATGCATCATATATAATTTATATTTGTGCCACAAATGTTCAACAACTCTTGAATTCGAGTCTAAAAATATACACAAGTAATTATTGGGGAATGTACTCGAATATCAAAAAAACGCTAGATATTATTAAGTCCGAATGTTTTAAGTATTCATGAACGAATATGTAGGTATGTATAACTTGTTTCATTTCAACTAGATTAATTTATAGAACGGCACCTGCGGTTCGATGGCTACTTATAATTATAAAAATACTGTTTTCTTTCTAATCACGAGTGACGAGTTTCATATTTAAGTTTGAGGGTATAAATTCTGGACGCTACTGGGGGGGGGTTACGCTTCAGCTAGATAGGAGAGGAACGATGAGTTATCAGCGGGGCCCCACCGATGCGGGGAGGCGCCCACAAAACGCCACCTTATAATACAACAAGAGTATACTAGCTACTCTATATGTAGTATGCATTTATATCATATACGTTATGTAAAGATTAGAAATAAGTAAAAAATGAAAAATAATCACCGGAAATAATCCTCTAAAAAAACCAAAATCCCTGAAGTATTGTCCCTGACAAACCAATGCGACGAAAACACACTAAAGTCTGTTTGTTGATGTCTATTCGATTCTTATATATATATATAACTAAATAAATAAATAAATAATAAGTACTAGATGGAGAAAACAAACAGACTTTTAGTGTCGTAAAAAAAAACTAGAGTATAAAGAGAATATAAAATAGAGAGTAATTAAAATTGTTTACATGTATGTATGTATGTGCGTGTGTAGTGTGTGTTTATGTGTATAGTGAGAGAGTTTGTGTGTGAATTCATCGCTGCGGTTCTAGAATTAAAATTGGGCCTACGAACAAACATTATTAAATTTGAACAACAATGAAATCATTTGTGTATACACACACATCTACGCCGGCATAGTTGCCTTACATTTATCAACCTTTATATTATCATCATTGTCAACAAGCTCCGTGCCAGTCGCATTCTTAATCACCACCGTCGAGTTCTTCTCAATCATCAATTCAGACTCAGCCCCATTGGACTCCCCGTCCGGATAATTCCACGGTTGAATCTTCAAAGAAAAACGAACCAATCAAATAACCAAACCACACATCAATTACAACAATTTACCTCTCCAGTGCCCCAGATTTGATACACACTATATGTAGCGATCGCAACAATCGCACTCACACCAAACACATACCGCCATGCCGCTAACGTGTGTCCATCTTGTGTGAGATATCCTGCCGCAAGCGGACTCAAAAAACTAGCGGTCATGTGAATGGTTTGCGCGAACGCAAGCACCGGCCCAGCGAAATTCGGCGCAATATCCACCACGTTCGCCATTGCACCAGCATACGCAGCCGTAATCAAAGTAACCGCGACGAACCAAACAACCAACGCCATCGTCACGCTGCACCCCATGTAACCAATCAGCAAACACAGTAAACCGGGTACTACTTGCGCAAGCGCAGTGAACATCTTCCGGACTGCTGTCAGCGTCATATAACCACCCGTAACCAACTTATCAGCAATATAACAAAAGACAACTGAAGATAAATAGCTACAAATAAACGGGGCGCCAGATAATAACCCGTTTTCTTGAATACTGAACCCCATGACGCTCTTCATATACATAGGGCCTGGTATGATAAAAGTGTAGTGCACCCAAATGCGTCCAAACGTCGTGATGCCTATGGCCCACGCCGGCATGGACCTCAAAATAGCTGCCCACGGTACACGTCGCGACTTGGACGTCGCAAAAGTGTTCACCGTGTTTTCTTGGATATACCGCATTTCGGATTCAGTAATGCGTGGATGGGATTCAGGTGAATCAAACGCTAATAGGTACCAGAATATGCACCAGACAACACCGACGGTTCCTGTTGTGTAGAACACGCTCCGCCAGCCGAGGTGTGCAATGAGAACGCCGCATAGAGGGTATGTAACGCCGATACCGATTGAGAAGCCTTGGAATGATGACATGAAACGACTGCGCTCTGGTGTAGGGATCCAGTGGCCTACTAGGGCGTACATTGCCGGCCAGGTGAGTCCGGAGGCGAAGCCTTGCACCGAGCGTAACGCGATTACGAAACCGTAGTGCGTGACGCTTGCGACTGGTATGCATAGTGAACAGAGCGCTGTCGCTAGTTGGGCGTAGCCAAACACGCGTTTTGTGCCCAATTTCTGGGTGGCGTAACCACCGATTACCTGAGATACGATATACGCCCAGTAAAACGAAGCTAATACATAACTTTGGACGTGCGGCGACCAATCTAGAGTCCCATCGTAGTTGTTTCCCTAAATAGAATCAAATATATTCATTCATTTCACAATATGGGCCTAGAGTTTATAAGAATGACTTAAATGCATGCAAATATGGCGATATTTCTTAATTTAGTTACCGTTTGATTTGTTTGGTTGCGAGCCGCTTCGACGTCATAGCAATACTGTTCTTCTTGTTGGTCACCACTAGTGTGCGTGGTGACGTTTGGCGGTGCGTTATTTGTTGCAACCATTGCAACAATTGCTAGATTGATATCCGTGCGCATCATAAACGATACCAAAAATCCCGACCATGATAACATATAAAGCACTAACCGGGCTGGTACATGACCTATAAACAAACGTATACATACATATACACATATGTACATATATATATATCAACAAATCGATATCAACAATCGGCAACCTGTGGCACGCGTGTCACTCAATAACACAAACAACTTTATAAGCGCACACTAATTATTTAAATTACATAAAAGTCATTAAAATACAATTTATTACTTTTACACCACCCCTTTCCCCTCTGGTACCATATAATAAAATCAATTAAATATTTTTCCAGTAAATCCCCTTCTGACTTACACCTATTAGTGCCTTGTATAAAAAAATCTTAAGCGTCTATATATTTAAAACAATTGCAGATCTTATAGCGCTTATAGACTCAATATCACAATTTCAATAAGTTGCCGACCGTTGTTTTAAACAATATATATATTTACGATTTAATTTGCGAAACCAATCCGAGTTTGAACTCATTGTTTATAATAAATGTAGGATTCGTTATTTATTTATTTTAAAAAAATGTTATACCGCACACAATATTTCAAATGTAGGCTAAATTAGATCATCTTGTATCGATAACTGATTTGAAATAAATCACAAATGAACTTTGATCAGTTAGTGGGGAAAAAAAATGATATCAACAACGTATTTCGGTCAATTAATTTTTGGGTAAGTGGGACCGTTTAAGTAATCGCAAACGTGCAAAGTGAACGGAGTTCTAATGATTAGATGACTTGCACACTTAAAAACGCGATTAACTAACAACAAACCAAAGGTTGACTTTCAAGGATGTTCTATCGATTAATACTTATTGTGAATTTGTTTTAATGACTCCTACTTACCGCACACTAATAAACAATTGTTATCTGGCTTTTTGTACACCAAATCGTTACCGTAGATATTATTATCAGGCATGGTTGTGTAGATTTTGATTGATTTATTTAACTACTGATTCCCAAGTAGATGCGTGTTTGTTGATTTAGCTATGATGAACTAGAGACTCTAGTTTAGAGTCAACTGAAGACTGCTGGTTGGTGGTAACGATTGGGAATCGCGGGACGAGAAGCAAAATGCAACGAAACATTTAATTGAATATCACGTCATCGTATCTATACATACACAAACAATCACTCAATTTAATTCAAATATGTACACAATTGCTTAAACGAAACAAATTTCAACGGAATGTTTCAACCAACATTCTCAACAATTTTCATTCAATTGTAGACAACAAGCAAAAATATATTAGTGTATTGTTACACGTCGCAATTAAATATAATTAACTAAGAACAAAAAAAAAACTTAACAATCACGTGTGTAAAAATTCATTTCCATCTTAATGATATACTACTAACTATATGAGGCACGACTTTTTTTTATACATATATAAATTATTTTGCAATATCCTTGACCCACTGCACTCACACACGCATAAATTAGCCATTAACCACTCGTACGTTGGATTTCCCATTTAATTGAAAGTGATTTTGCAAAATTGACAAATTGACAACCAAAGATTGCCATGACATTTATGGTGATCGCGATTAAACAATACAAATGTGGTCATAAATATCGAAAATGAAACTAGGATTCGATCACACATACTTTTTTTGAGTTTATCTCACCTTAAAGCGTTGATAATAGACGTAATCAATAAAACAGCATTCTTTAACCTCCATATTGCAGAATTGTCAAATGGACATCAAGGATACCAATTACTCAAAATATAATTCACTATTTATCGATCACACTAACTATTACTAGTAAATTTATCAATTTTTATACTTTTAAACTAATTTCGTAGAAGTTATATTTGTTAAATTTGATTATTGAGTGATAATATTAAATTAAATTGCCGCTTATTTATTTAAATATTTTCTTGTGACATCTGTGTAAAAACTCTAGAACTAAATTAAGAAGTTTCCTAACTCATTTATATAACTGTTCGTTTGTTTTACTCTGAATTATTTAGTGTGCTCGAAATATATGAATATACGATTATTAATTGATTATTTACTGTTAATTTATTAAAAACGTGAAGATTATATGAAAATGATGTTAATTTAAGGTTTTTAAACAGTTTTGAGTTGTATTATGGTTAGTGAAAGTGACACTGAGTGGACTTTCGGAGTTGATAGTGCAGGTGTGTTGAATGTAGTTGTCAGCGATTCCTTGATTTTTACAGGTTACGTGGCGATTGGTCGTTCTTGTATAGTTTTGGACATATTTCGTTAATAGTATCGTTAAAAATGTGTAATTATTCCCTGGTTTTGGTGTTTATTTTGTGTGTGATTACTCCGGGTTTTTGTTACATTGTTACCGTGGACGCACACGCGGAAGAATGCTTTTTCGATAAAGTCGAAGCTGGTACCAAATTAGGTACTTAACCCGATAACCTACAAAGTGTGTGTTGTTTATATAATTTGAGATTCATATTCGATTAGGCCTCACTTTCGAGATAGCCGAGGGTGGATTTTTAGATATTGATGTCCGAATCGTTGGACCGGACAACAAAGTTATCTACCAGGGCGAACGGGAGACGTCTGGGAAGTTTACTTTCGCAGCTCACACAGCCGGTGTCTACACTTATTGTTTCTCGAATAAAATGTCTACCATGACGCCAAAGGTGTGTTATGAATATATAGTTGAGTTGAGTATGTTTGAGCTGTTTTTGTAGGTAATTATGTTTAATATGGCGATTGGTGAAGCGCCGAAAGAAGCAGCGGAACCGGGAGCGGATGGGGAATCGAATAAGAAGCTAGAGGATATGATTCGTGAGTTATCGGGAACGCTGACTGGTGTGAAACATGAACAAGAGTATATGCAGGTGAGGGATCGCATCCATCGAGCGATTAACGAGAGTACGAATTCGAGAGTGGTCGCGTGGTCGTTCTTCGAGGCGGCTATTTTGATTGCGATGACCGTTGGACAAGTCTATTATTTGAAACGCTTCTTTGAAGTGCGTCGTGTTGTGTAAAAATGCTTTAATAAAAAATGAGTGATTGTGTTGTATGTATCATGAATCTATCTTAGAATTAAGTTTTGTTTATAAAACTGGGTGATGAATAAATGTTTGTATTTTTCTCTTAATAAACCAATTTGAATACATATAAGCTTCATATTAATAAATTAATTCAAATTTTTATTCATACTCATTTTAGAACAAATAATAATAATAATTCAACGTTTTTCCTACTTATACGAAGTAATAAGTAAGAAAGTATTGTGATCATGATAAATTATATACATTTTATTCACCCCTGAATCAAGCCTAATTTTGGAATAAGATGTGTGTGTGTTTTTTATTAAAAATATTATGCGTAGGTATATATTCATTTCTTTATACCATTAAATAACACATACCTACCTAGTATATGCTATTTACCATATATATATATAAATACATATTATTTAAAAATTGTATTGCGCCTTAAATCATGCAACCAAATATACATGAGGGTATTATAATCGATGACGTCATCAAGCAATGCTCTATTAGTTATAAGAGATAAACATGATGACAAATATACGCTTTAGATTATTTAATATATTAGTAAATAGTGTTTAAAATGATTCATCTATTTATTTATCGCATTTATCACTAGAATAACATGAAGCAGGAGAATTAATTCAATTATTGGTCTTTGGACACGACTGGAACACGAATCGCCATTTTAGTTCGTTGTTGGTTGTCAATCCAAGCAGAAGTTTTGATACAAGTGATTTTTCTAGATACACGTTTAAACTAACGAAATTCTACGTTGTATTCTAGTGCAGACATATCCAGATACATATTCAATAAATTTGTGCAAGTGGTCAAACGATTTCCAGGCCCTAGTTTGAAAAAGAAAGGTGAGTTGCGTTTGATTGACATATTTCTCGATTTGCTGTCATCATGGATGCGTCATTAATGCATTTACGAGTTCTTTGTTGTTTTTACGTTACGTTTATCGTTATAGGGGGTTGATAGCAAAGCATATAGGTTTCTATTGAAATAAAACATGATTTATTTTTATTGTGATACTTGTGTCTTATTGTTTGTACAAGATTGACCTTGCGTTTGTGATAAAAAAAAAAAAATGGAATTGAATTGAATTGTAGATAATAGTTAGTTCATTTGTGTCGTGCAGCGGAGATGGCAGCCCGAAAGAAAGTCTTGTTGAAAGTGATCATTTTGGGGGATTCGGGTGTTGGGAAAACATCGCTAATGAATCAGTTCGTAAACAAGAAGTTTTCTAATCAATATAAAGCGACAATCGGAGCGGATTTCCTGACGAAGGAGTTTAGTATCGATGATAAAATGGTTACAATGCAGGTTGGTTGATGTAAAACTACTAAAAATTGGTTGTGTTTGATTGTGTTTTGCGACCAGATTTGGGACACAGCTGGCCAGGAGCGTTTCCAATCGTTAGGCGTTGCGTTTTATAGGGGGGCCGATTGTTGTGTGCTTGTGTTTGATGTCACAGCACCGGCGACATTCAAAAATCTTGATAGTTGGCGCGATGAGTTTCTGATTCAAGCATCGCCGAAAGAGCCTGAGAATTTCCCGTTTGTTTTGTTGGGGAATAAAGTCGATTTGGAGCCGCGTGCGATTTCGTTGAAACGCGCCCAACAGTGGTGCCAAAACAAATCAGGCATTCCGTATTTCGAAACGTCTGCTAAAGAAGCCCTAAATGTGGAACAAGCGTTCCAGAGTATCGCCCGAAATGCACTCTCGCAACAAAACCAACACACTGACCTCTACAATGAGTTCCCCGATCAAATCAAACTGACTAACACTAGTCGCGCGGGCACCACTTCCGATAGTTGCTCTTGTTAATTGAAACAGTTTATTTTAAAAGAAATGGGAATGAGCGTCAAATCAGATGGATTGTGTGTGTATGTGTGTGTGTTTGCGTGTGTGTATCAGTTACGGAATGGGCAATATGTCGTTTCCTGTGATCGCACCACCTCCCTCAGTCACACCTTCCTCTCGGAATTTAATGGGCAATTTTATATCGATTTAAATTTATAATAATATAAACCCTATATATTTTTATTAGTAAAATTCTTGTAACCGCGTCTACGCCTGTAGCTCTATTATTATTACTCTCCCAAGGCCCCAAAACTATTTGTATACTACTCACGCATACTTGTGTATTGTTGGAAAAAAAAAAATCAAGCAATGTCTAACTGCAATTTACATTTGTATATGTTAATATATAATTATTATTTACTATTAAAAACAATGTATATTACAAAAATCATTGTTTAAACAACTTATAATACGCCCCTTAATTACATCTCAAACTATACATTTAACCCTTTATCAGGTTAAATGAGTTAACCTTTAATAATACAAATATTTCCTTTAATAAGTGTACCAGTTGGTAACACTGGTTAACAATATAGTGATATTATATAACCTTAAATTATGAACACAATAAAATTATTTCGTAAAAAAATAATAGAATACAATAGGTTTCAAGCATGTCGACAGTTGCAACAAAAAGGAAGCGATCTAAAACGAAAGCCGCCAACACCTGTCAAACTAGCTTACGCGTCTTTAGAAGGTACTGAATCTTATAGTGCGAGTGCTCCGCCCGCCACCCCTTTGATTATCCACCATGGTTTATTCGGCTCCAAAGGCAATTGGAGCAGTATGAGTAAAGCGTTGCACGCGAAAACGAAACCAAAACGCCGCATTATCTCAGTAGACGCGAGGAACCATGGCGATAGTCCTCACGCAGCTGTCCACACATATGAAGCACTCGCGCTAGATGTGTTACAGTTTTTAGACGACCACAAGATCGATAAGGCGTCGTTGTTGGGGCATTCGATGGGTGGTCGTGCTATGATGATGTTTGCGCTAAAATGGCCGGAACGAGTCGACAATCTATTCATTGCAGACATCTCCCCCGTCTCGTCTATCCCTGACGCAACGCACACCTATGGGTACCTGGATGTTATGGCTTCATTGAAACTCACTCCTAATTTACCACTGTCCACCGCTCGGATCCAAGCCGATAACCACTTAGCGCGCGTTATCAGCAATAAAGGCATACGAGCGTTTTTGCTAACGAATCTCGTCCAACAATCGGATGGGAGTTTTCGTTGGCGAATTAATATCCCAGTGTTGCACAAATATTATAAAGATATTTCGTCGTTTCCTAGCATACCGAAAGGGCAACAGTTTGTGGGGCGAACGGTTTTTATCGCCGGTGGCACTTCTGATTTCATTCAGAAGAGCGATCATAAAAAGATTTTAGAGCTTTTCCCCAAAGCGGAATTCCGAACAGTGGAAGGCGCTGGCCATTGGTTGCACAGCGAAAAACCTTACGAATTCCTATCAATTATTTTAGAGTTTTTAAATCATAAATCTGTTACAGCTAGCAGTACTTCGCTAACAAGTTGATACCAGTAATAATAAATTGTTAAATACATATTTATTTATTTATAATAAATTTTATTGTTACATTTTCGCTCTATGATAAAACCAAGTGACAATTAATGATTGGAGTAGATATATCTATTTTATAACTACATGCATTAAATCAGTTCATGGTTGATTTTTATATTTTCATCTAAACATTTCCAACTAATTATTTGGTAAGACACAGCTAATTGTTCTATATATATATATAATATCTAATAAATAAACGTCTGGTGGAATGTAATCATTAAAATGCTAAATACTATAAATTTGCATAAAATAAGTGCGCGTTGAGAAGGAAAACAGAGCGTTTGGATCATCAGCATATATGTAGTTTAAGAAATGAATTAAGAAGCTCCCCCATTGTACGCGTAATCCGCCTTATTGTGCATCACAAGTTGATCCTCAACGAAGTAGAAACTATCCGAACGCGTTTCGAACGGATGTGCAATCATTTCCCGAACTGAAAATCAATCAATCAATCATATATTGTCTATTTGTTGCAAGCTGCTGCACACACATACACACACACACACACAGCGTGTAGGTACCTAAATCAGATGGTAAAGTCGGGAACTCGTAAATATGTTCGCAAGTGTTCCTTGAAAACGGTATGCAGAACCCGAACTCGAAATCAAACGTTTTGAGTAGTTTATCGCGGAAGAAGTGGCGTTCAATCATCCGAAATCGGTTCACAGAGCGACTGCCAACTGTGAATTCCACCCTAAACGCAATTAACCATTACATTATAGGGTTGACCTAAATAGTGTGGGCGGAGACTTACGTAGCACCGACAGTCTTCAGTTTTAAGAACTGTGGTGTGAACTGGTAGCGAACGAAACGACCAGCGTTTGGATCTAGACTTTCAATCTCTTCACTCGTGTCGGATTTGTCGTTGCCTCCGACGCCGCCGCCCTCCGATGATTGCTCCTGTGGTTTGGCGATTTCGAACAACACTGCGCCGCTCTCCAGGTCGCGGATCTTGAACCGTGTAAAGTCTATTTCGTAGATGTTTGCTTCGGGTGAACACAAATAATGCTCCGAGATTTTCGGTAAGCGCAACACTTCTTCAGGTGTTATTATCTTAACGGGAAGTTCCGATATACTTTCCAACGGCTTTGAAGTCGATTTTTCGACACATTTACTTCGAACTACACTCATATTTTACCACATTTGATTTTCGAGACTAACGTCACTTTTTGACATTTGTTTATTTGCTAAGGAATTTCATTCGCGACATACGTTCCACTTGCACAACAATTCACTTCATAATAAAAACATTTTATACACATTTACAACAATCATTTATTGATTTATAAAGGCTACTACAATAATAGTCATTTAAAAATATTTAAAACAATATTTCGCAAAACATAAGTCGTTACTAGTACATTTATCCAGTATACATATTTTAAACATTTATCATTGCATATTTAACATAAAGATCAATAATTTGCATTTATTAATGAATATCTAATCATATAAACCTATGAAAAGCATCTTGATTATGTATTTGATATGGGAAATAATTATTTTTATATTTTATAATTTATCAAGCATGCGGTAACACTGGTTGTGTTTATTTTGCACAATCGAATTTTGACGGCCGTCAAAATGTGCATAGGATGTTATTTTTTTAATCAATTTGATATACGTTAAAGATAATTTATTTAAGATTAATAATATAATCATGTTTACACCAATATGGCTATTGCTCTTTATATACTTAAGTGTTACGAGGTTATGTATGACACAATTGTTACCTATTGTTCAAGAGACTAATTACGGTACAAATTACACTTTTCCCATAAATAATTCTATTGAATACATCTTCTTATTTAACAAAACAGACGTAAGTAATCGTCAAATAGGCGTAAATTATAACCCTAAATGTGTCGTCGATTTATAGTTTATAAACCCTTCTCGAGTAACCGTCAATTGCAATGCAGCAAGCGGTGAGTACCCACTGTTCGTGGTCATTCGACAACAAAAGGAAGTACTTTCATGGCAAGTACCCCTCTTCGTGACCACACGTTTTGGCGATCTTCAATACAGAGACACATCTCGAACGTTGTGCCCCGATAACTTAAACGCAATGCTCTCATTAGCGCAGGAGGGAAATCTAACCTCGAATCCTACAGTGTCACCAATCGTTTCCATCTCAACATCAGCGCCTTCCAACATAAATTTCACACTGAAAATAGACTCGGAATGTGAGTTTTACTTAACCGAATCCAAAGAATACTCTAGCGTTGTGAGTGCTAGTGGCCCCAAAGTGTTTTATTACCGGTTCGGAAACGGCACTGGGGTAAACAAAGATAGCGATACAGTTTTATTACAAATCGATTCGAATAGCGATGTTTGTATGTTAGTCAGCATCCAAAACAGTTCTGTATGTTGGTTCAAGTAGTTTTAGTTTCGAATTTATACTTATAATTGATTGTTTTAGTGTCCTGTTTATGATTTGGAGCATGATGTCCGGTTTGAGGGCTTCTGGGAGACTGTGACTAGGAAGGGAGCAATGACAATACCTGTATGTAGTTTTGAATAAATTTTTTTCATTATTAGGTAATGAAGCTTTTATTCTTTATTGGGTAGAGGTTTAAATTTCCGGATGGGTTCTTTGTGGTTTTCGTCTCGAAAGGCGATGATTATGAATGCGCTGGTAAATCGGAAACGGCTGGTGTTATAAACCGGGAAAAACCAATAACGTTTTCGATAAAAGCTAGTATCTCTTATCACGATTATAGAAACGCGGTTCTAGCAACAATTGGCGCTTCTTTACTGTTTTATATATCGTTTTATACTCTGTTATGCTTTTGTTCGCGGAACACTCACCGCCCGATGACTATGGACGCGATTGATGACGTCACTGCGATAGCAGCTGAAGAGCGGGATGATTGTGCTCCAGTTACACCGTGTAGCACTATCGGTGGTTTATTGCCGCATGATTTCGAGGATGAGTGCTCGATGGATGAAACTGAATATGATACGATTACAGAAGTTGATTTGGATCGTGATGTAATCCGAACGAAGCGGGTGTTGTTTTTGAATGATTTGGCGCGTAAAGATCCACGAATACTGAAGAAGAAATCGAATTTGTATTTGTGGCATGTGTTAACAGTTGCAGTCTTCTATGGGTTGCCTGTTGTCCAATTGGTGATCACTTACCAAAAAGTACTATCGGAAACTGGCAACCAGGATCTGTGCTACTATAACTTCCGGTGCGCGCATCCGTTAGGCATTTTAAGTGATTTCAATCACGTTTTCTCAAATATCGGTTATCTCGTATTGGGTATTTTATTCTTGTTGCTGATTTGGCGTCGGGAACGTATGCATAAAGATTCAATGTTTGATCGCGTAAGAATTACAATATAAATGTAATTTATAGATCTACTAAATTGGGGGGGGGGGCTTTTTTTTTTTTTTTGTAGAGTTACGGTATTCCTCAACATTATGGTCTATTTTACGCGATGGGCGTAGCCCTAATCATGGAAGGTGTCCTATCGGGTAGTTACCACGTTTGCCCAAATCATTCCAATTTTCAATTTGGTAACTATTCCACGTAACTATATCACTCAGTTTAATTCGAGGTAAAACTCTTCTAGATTCTAGTTTTATGTATGTAATGGCGGTTTTGTGTATGGTCAAGATTTACCAAAATCGCCACCCAGACATCAATGCAACCGCGTACGCAACATTCGCCGTTTTAGCAGTTGCGATTTGTTTGGGGATGGTCGGCATCTTAGAAGGAACAACCACCGTTTTTTGGGTTGGATTCACCATCCTCCATCTAGTCACTTGTCTTCTTCTAACAGTTCAAATCTATTATTTGGGTTGCTGGAAATGCGGTACTAAATCAAAAATGTGCCATGTTGTAAAAATGTTACGTAAAATATGTTGTAGATCGCGGTATAATCATGAGAGTTTTTCGTACACTGGTGAATGACTTCCGGGCAGGTCCTGCTAACATCTTACGGCCCGTGTATAAAGGTCGGATGATTTTGCTACTTTTGGGAAACGCTGCTAATTGGGCGCTTGCCATTCTGGGCTTGTATAACCACGACAGAGACTTTGCAACGTATTTATTAGCGATATTTATGTCGAATACGCTTTTATATACTTTATTTTATATTGTAATGAAGGTACATTTATCGCAATTGATTTATAGATATAAATAAGGATTGGTTCATTTTTGTTATAGTTGTGCCATAAGGAACGAATTGAAGCTCAAGCAGTGTTGTTTATTGTGTTGGCAACCGTGGCTTGGGGTACTGCGATGTATTTTTTTGTACATAAATCAATTTCATGGGCAGTAAGTTATTTTATTAATCAATCAATTAATACATTACATATTTATTTTATTGGAAACGTATTTATTAGTAGTATATATATATATATAATGATTAATTTGTGTAGTTAACACCTGCAGAATCACGCCGTTACAATCAGCCATGTCAATTGTTGCAATTTTATGATCCGCATGACATTTGGCACTTTTTGAGCGCCGCTGCAATGTTCTTCAGTTTTATGATCCTACTTACTCTAGACGACGATCTATCGCATACGCACCGATCAAAGATTCATGTTTTCTAATTGATTGAACACGTAAATCGATTAAGTGATATAGCCAATATAGATTTTTGTACATTTACTCTTTTTTTTTTTTTATATATATACAGTAGTAGAAATGGGTAAGAATTGGTGTAATAATTAAAACTTTATTCAACAATTATTGTTACATCATATTTTAAAAAATAGGCCACATTGTATAATTGACGAATTAAACAGGCGATTTGTGTAATAAATAATTCGTGTTGCAATGAATCCATTCCTTCAAATGTACCACTAACAACCCGCCGAGAATGATTTGCGTCGGATGGTAAACGAGCAACGGCAAACTAATCTGTCCCAAATGCGCGAAACCATGGAACATAATCCGCAATATTGGAACACCTAACGTTAGCGATTTATGCGTCGAACAAAACACAATCGCCGCTACGTCTTGCGGACTGAAATGCTGCCGGAAGTGAACTGCAACGCCGAAACTCGCTACTAAAAGTAGTATTTGTAGGACGACGACAACGAACACTGTGATTAGAATGTCTGGGGCGCTTAAGCCGACGTCGTGCGACGAGAATGTGTCACAAAATGTTGTGTAGATGACGAATAGTAACGCGCATTGGCCGATGGCGCTGAGGGGTATGCGGTGCCCTCGAAATGGGGTGAAGCAACGCACACCTTGACCTATGAGGAGTGGTAGTAAAACTGTTATAGATAATTGGATGACTGTGGCTAGTAGAGGGACTAGAGTTGTAAAACCGAGCTAAAATTAGATTAGATTGTTTGAATATATTCATTATTGGTTTGTTGTTAGTTGTTATACATTTATAAGTAGGGATATTGGTGTTATGAGTATTCCGAGGAAGCTCCCAAGGACTGAATTAAAAATGGCTGCTGCTTCGTTCCCGTTCACGGCTCTAGTTAAAATAACAGCGCTTGACACTGGTGGTGGCATACATGCTACTGTTATCAAACTGAAATATTTTAAATTGTATTAGTTAATTATTTCTTGAATGAGACTATATTTGTTATGCCTCGCCCTTTCAAAATCCAGCCATTTATGCTGAAAACACTCAGGAACTTGACGATTATATGCAAAAATATAGGTACTAAAACGAAAGTAAAACCTTGTATGAATATATGTAACTTGTACTGGCGTAGCGTGAATAAAAAACTCTCGGTTTTAAGCGACAAACCACTAATTAGGAATATTATAGACACAGCCCCATATTTCACTGTTATATCAGGTTTCAGTGGACCTTAAACGTATATAAACTATAACACATGACAAATAAACAAGCTTTTCTGTTGTACAGTACCATTTTTTGCACCTAAATTAGGATATATTGCCGCTAAACATATACAACCAACTATAACTATAGGAAACCAATGCTTCCTTAAAATATCCGCCGGATACATTTTAGTTTTCATGCCTTATATGAGAAATACATGGATACAATTTCAAAATACATATATGTATACATTTTCGAGTTGTCAAAGTGACATTTTACAGTAACTACATCTTACAGCAAACTCATGAACTTTACTACAATAATAACATTGAAAAACGCCTTTGATATTAGAATAATTAGCAACCATTTTAAAAATTAGTAGCTATCATTTATTGAAAACGTTTAAAACTAACAGAATTAAATTTTTATAAATATGATAAATCCCCAAACGATTAATAACATAAATAATATAATGTTTGTGCATAGTAGGGATCGTAGGAATTATTTTAAATGCGTTAAAAATGAAGGACGCCATTTTGAGAAGCAGTGCCAGTTAAAATCAAAGGTGTGCGTGTGTGTTTGTATGTTTAGTGCATGTGTTTGTTGATAGGTGTCGGTGTATGTATGAAATACATCAAAAAACACAAACGTGGCTGACTTGTACTGTACATCAAGTAGTACAGTTATCTTAATTATTAATCCTTATAACCTGGTGTTTTCTTAATAACATTGTTTATTTCCCATGTCGTCTACTGTTAGTATAAAATTGTGTAAATTTATAGTAATTCAGACTGAAAAATGGCTTTGAAAATCGTGAAGGGTAATTTAGAACGTATGTTTGATAAGAATTTGACTGATTTGGTGCGTGGAATACGTAATAATAAAGACAATGAGGTATTTATTAATAGTGATTGGTAATTTGGTAGCGATAGTTTGTAATGAAGGATTGTGTGATTGTAGGCGAAATATATCTCCCAATGTATGGAGGACATAAAATTGGAACTGAGGCAGGATAATGCCTCAGTTAAAAGCAATGCAATCGCGAAATTAACATACGTAAGTTGATTGATTAATCCTAACCTTTGGTTGTTTGACATATGAATACCAGCGCTGTTTGACATACGGCGATAACCTAAACTATTTTTCTATTCAAATATTTGTTGTATACTACGTCACGTTCACAGTTACAAATGCTCGGCTATGATATTTCATGGGCCGGTTTTAATGTGATCGAAGTGATGAGCTCGAATAAATTCACATACAAACGGATTGGTTACTTAGCAGCTAGTCAATCATTCCACTGTGATTCAGAAGTATGTTTTCTACTCACTAATCTATATATATATAATTATAAATAAGCACGCACTTTTTCGTATTAGCTATTAATGTTGACGACAAATATGATCCGGAAAGAGTTAAATTCACAAAACCAATACGAATGCGGATTAGCGCTAACTTCATTGAGTTGCTACATCAGTGCTGATTTAGCACGCGATTTAGCAAATGATATTCTCACTTTGGTAATTATTTATGTGTTTTAAAAACATACATACATACATACTGTGTATGTATACATATATATATATTGTTTATAAATAAAATTAAATAGTTGAGCTCTACTAAACCATATATACGGAAAAAAGCTGTGCTGATGATGTATAAAGTATTCCTGAAGTTCCCGGAAGCTTTACGGCCAGCTTTTCCGCGTTTGAAAGAGAAACTTGAGGATCCAGACCCCGGTGTGCAATCCGCGGCTGTGAATGTTGTTTGCGAACTGGCCAGAAAGAACCCGAAAAACTATTTGAGTTTAGCCCCTGTGTTTTTCAAGCTAATGACGACGTCTACGAATAACTGGATGCTGATTAAAATCATAAAGCTCGTAAGTGTTTTAAGTGTTGGTTAATCATGTTATTAATTGGTGGATTGTATAGTTTGCGTCGTTAACGATGATTGAACCAGCGGTAGGCGTTAAATTAACGACGCCGTTGGTTAATATAATTGCGAGGTATTTATTTATGTGTATAAATTGTAAGCTATTTGTTGTGTAGTTTGGCGCTTTGACACCATTGGAGCCGCGCTTAGGGAAAAAGTTAATTGAACCTTTAACGAATTTAATTCATAGGTAATTACGCTAGTTGATTGGAATGTGGACGTAAACTTCTACTATAATAAGCAGCTTTTAATATAGCGTTTTTTTTTTTGTTTTTTTTTGGGTGTGTGTGTAGAAGTTTACGTTTTGATTGCAATTTAAATGAATTGTGAATTAATTGAGATGACATTTGTTTAGTACATCAGCGATGAGTCTGTTGTATGAGTGTATCAATACGGTGATTGCGGTTCTGATTAGCATTTCTTCTGGTATGCCGAATCATGCAGCGAGTATTCAGTTGTGCGTTCAAAAGTTGCGGATTTTAATCGAGGATACCGATCAAAATTGTAGGTGGTTTTTTGTTGTCGAATTTAGTTGGTGAAACGTGACTAATGATTGATTTGGGGGGGGTTAGTGAAATATTTGGGACTTTTGGCTATGTCGAAAATCTTGAAAACGCACCCGAAAAGTGTTCAATCGCACAAGGACTTGATACTGCAGTGTCTTGAGGACAAAGACGAGAGCATCCGACTTCGGGCCCTCGATCTCTTGTACGGAATGGTCTCTAGGAAAACTCTTATGGAAATCGTCAAAAAGCTAATGGTACATATGGATAAAGCTGAAGGCACTACGTACCGCGATGAATTATTGAGTAAAATCATAGAAATTTGCTCACAAAACAACTACCAATTTATTACCAACTTTGAGTGGTAAGTACATACATACATACATACATACACACACTTGAGACCCTGTTCATCTATTCTAATTTAGACAATCGCCATTGAACACGTTTTGAAAGCAAAAATAAGCGCGTTAAATAAGTGTATAAAAAAATTGTTTTTCAAAGGTATATAACAGTTCTGATTGAGCTATCCCAAATGGAGTTCGGTGCGCGGCAAGGAAACGTCTTAGCAAACCAACTAATGGATGTGTGTGTACGCGTGCACGCCATCCGCCATTTTGCGGTGACCGAACTTGCGTTTTTGTTATCAACCGAACGAGCTGGAGTGCCCGGTGGTACGATGCAAGAAGTATTGTACGCCGCCGCTTGGTTATGTGGCGAATTTTGCGACGAGCTCTTCGTAACGGATGAGGAAGAGCCAGAGAAACAAACCACTCCAGTTCCACGCGTTAAAGATACTGAAGAAACGAATGATGTAGACAATTCGGAAGATGAAGCCATCGAAGTTGATATTCCGACGAGTAAGAGTCATTTCGGTGCGAAACTAGAAGCGCGCGAAACCATTGAAGCAATGCTGAGCTACAAGAATTTACCACCGCATATCCTAGCGGTTTTCATTCAAAACACATTGAAAATCGCGTCGAAATTGATCAGTTACTTAGAAGAACGCAACAAAATCGTCGAGTGCGCTGAAGTGTGCGATCTTCTAAGCGAGAAACTCGAAGAACTTATCAAATCAGCTGAGTTAGAAGTGCAGGAACGCGCCAGCACGTCTCTATGCATCATCAACCTGGTGCGAGATGAAATGGCAAATCGTATCATGGACGACGAAGACAGCACAAAGGAAATGCGTGGTGTTGCGTTGGAAATGGGTGCGTTATTTACAGGTGCTTTAAACCCAGTCGCGCCGAAAGCTCAGAAGAAAGTACCTGTACCCTACGGGCTAGATCTAGACGCTTGGATCAACCCCGCACCGGATTCCTCATCATCCGATACAGAAACAGAGGATGTCGATAACATATTTTTACCGCGCCATGAACGCAGCACTGGCGGCGAACGGCAAATACATCACAAACAACCTGACCTCACAACGGATGAGATTACAAAGATTCGCGAAGCGCGACAAGCGGAACAACTCAACAATCCACACTACTTGAAAGGAACGACAAAACTCAAAGATTCTTCCGTCGATTCGATCCCAATCACCGAGCTAAACCTATCAATCCCTTTAAAAATTCGGGATGAGAAACGAAGCGATATATATCTAAGTTCACATAGGATGAGGACGGCAGCTAAAAAGAGAGATAAGAAAAAGAATAAACTGAAGAAGCGATCGAACGAGGATGACGACGCGCGGAGAGTAGAAGAACTAGAGGAGGAAAGTAAGGTTGTTGTTATGAAGAATCTAGATATGCCAGAAGGTGCAACCCTCACCGACGATAGTGTCTCGAGTCATGGACCTTCAGATGACCCACATCGGGCCCTTAACATTGATTTGGATACGTAAGTAATTTTAGTTTATAATCGGGGGACTTTGCATGTTTTTGGTAGTTAATAATATCCATTATAAACATCGATTAGCCCATTGGATGAGGTGATCCATAAAAAGCAACCGGAAGTAGTAATAGAAAAGAAACCGAAAAAACATAAGAAGAAATCAAAAGAAAAGGTAACTTTGTTACACGCAGCGCGGAATTTGATTTGATTTCTTTTTATGCTCGATTTTTGTAATTAGACTGAAAAGGCGGTGGATTTATTAGCGGAAGGGGCAGATGCATCGGTCGCTGATGGGAAACGCCCGGAGAAAAAACGGTCGCCGCATAAAAAAGATAAAATTAAAAAAGAGAAAATCCGCGAGGGTACGTTAATATTTATGCATGTTTTGGGGGTGTTCCTGTATTGTTACTCGTTTATTTAGGTAAAAAATCGAAAAAGTTCCTGAAGACTGGGTACGAAGAAGCTGCTGGTATCTCAACGCCTAGCACTGAATTCCATTGAGATATTGTGTTTGTTTTTAATAATAATTGTTTGTTGTATGTGTTTATTACCCTTAATTTTATGTTTATTATTTAATAAGTATGAATAAAAAGCTTTAATCATTTCAGAAATATAAATCACTTGTACTGTTTTAATATTATAAAAATATATTTCATTTTTATGCATCTTTATTAACCAACAGATTTTATTTATTATATTAACAAATGGTGTAATTAATCATCTAAATACCATATAAAATGTTTTCATTAATTCTGACGTCAATATTCTACACTCCGTTCAATCTAGTACTAAAATTGTTTTTAAATCATATATTACAAAACCGGGAAGTAATTCCCATAGTTTTGACTACAATTTAATTTTTAATCAAATTTAAATACTTAGGTAGCACTACAAATCAATCCTTGCATTTGCAATAAAACATCTACTTAACAAACTGTACGAAACCTAGTATAGCATACCAGTCAACCACTTATACTGCGTTCCTAATAGTAACATAAACCGTACTAATAGTTTTTAAGTACATATACAACCAATAATTTCATTATTTGTTGATTAAATATATATTATTAGTTATTTAAATTAGATTAGAGGAGTAAATTTAAGTTTTAAATGTGAATTATTAAGGAAAATAGTAGACTGAGGTTGTTTTATTGAACGTAGTATAGTAGCGCTGTCAAAGACTTTCAGGGAAGTTGCGCTAGATGGCTCTAGTATGGATTCGACGCGTTATGCTTGAAAATATGCGGGAATAAATAATATTTCGAGTAAAGGCTCCGCTGCGCTCACCAAGGCGCTCAGTTTGTGTCCGTGCGTGGTAATGTGTGTTTCGAGAGCGTTATTTAATCAGGTATCAATTGTTGTAATTTAATTATTACAATCATTGAACTGTGTTTGTGATAAATGTGTATTTAAATTGTGTTTTTTTTTTATAACGTTCTGGATTATATATATATTAATTAAGGTACCCAACTAATTTATCTAACATATTATATGAATTAAATAATCGTTTACGTTTCTTGTAATTACATAGTGGGAAAAATGATAATAATATTATTAACAAACTTTATAATATTACATGTGTTTAAATATTTTAATGAATGCATTATTACATAAAATGATTAAACTATCTTTAGATTAGATATTTTTTTTCGGAGATTCTTTGTTAAGAATGTTTTTATTTTTTTACGCATATATACATATGTGATTTTTTTGGGCTTGTGTTAATGATTACTGATTATTTGGGTATGGTGCGGCGGTGAGGGGCGAGCACTATAAGTTGTCTCCATTCATGAAATCATATACATTGATGTCTGTTTGCTGTTTTGACCTTTTTGCAAGTTCAATTTGTATAAAAAGCAAACTCAGATGCACGCTTTTTCATTTTTATTTTGTGTCTCACAATAACCAGGCCCGGTTCGGCCCACAATACCAATGATTAATACGAGTCGTCTTTTCTTACAGAATTGGCCTATTGTCTTTGTACTCTACTTTCATTATATAACAATACATACAGATATATATATATAAATAAATAAATAAATCGTTTTTTCCACTTGTATTACACGGAAAATCGTTAATATTGTATTATTTATACGAATTATAAGTGATATATGTATTATGATGCTATTAATTGTATTGTTTGTTCACAATAGGCTTCGACTCTCATTCGCCTATCCCGGCATGTGTTAACGATAAAATATCGAAAAATAAATCAAATCATTTAATAATGCGTTGCTCTGGTCACACCCGGTTTGCATCTTATTCCGATTTAAATATCATATATTGTAACAATCGACAAAATATTTTAAAACAATTAATAATTACTTATTGAAAAATACATACACATATTGATCACACACACATATATATATATATATATATATATATTTAAAATGACATCCAAATTGAACCAAAGAGCCGCAAGTATTTTGGCCGGATTCGGCATCGGTGTCCTGGTCATCTTAATAGTGTTACTATGGGTCCTGGTGGGCCATGGTGGCAACGTCACCAAATCAGGGGATGTCCCAAAGTATATATCTGCAACGAAAATCGATCCATCATCTAGTAGATCTATCGGTGAGAATTGTATTTATTATATATGCATATATGATTTTTGTGTACTATTAAATATTGATCAAATTTCAAAATGCGATTACAAAATCATACGCATTAGCATTAGTCGTAAAGTTTTTTCGCGTAAACAAAATTTGCAATCACCTCATGCCCAGTATCGCTGAACTTGGCAATAATAATTGCGAAAACCAATAATTATATAATTCGATTACCGAAAGTAGGCGCCTAAGAATGCTGGGGGACGTCATGTTGTTTGAAATGTATATACATACATACATACATACATAATATATATATATATATTTTTTTTTTGTTGGTTTTTTTTTTTTTTTTTGAATCCTCGTCAAACACTTTAAAGACATGCTGGGCTATTATATGCTTGATTGTTATCTCGAATAGGGTTCTAATGTTTTGAGAGGTGCTTTTTCGTTTATTCGTATATAAGGGCGTTGGCTAAGGCTATTTTAAATAAGTTTCGGTTGTGTGATGGCAAAAGTCGTGTAAGTGGAGTGCTAATTTTAGGTTTTACTAGCGCGCTATATAATACTACTCCGTCAAGGTTGCGATAAATGTATAAATTCGTTTGCGAAAATTTGGAATTTAATAAAAAAATAAAAGATATTTCCGCATCTTCCAAGAACTTAAACGATCATCGTTGTTTTCTACCGGTGTTTCTAGGAAACTTCTCTCTCACTTCGAAACTGTCTACCTTGCATTTAGGGTAACCTAGTAATACCCCTATATTAACCACTTACAGGGTAGGATTCACTTAATAAATATAAAAAAAATACTAGATCAAAATTGAAATGTAACGGTTTTTTTGTTTTTTTGTTTTATTATTATTATTTATAATAAAGTAATATAAATACTTAGAGCGACGACACGACCTTGTGAGTGTCTGTCTGTGTTTCTTTCTTGAATAACGTCATCAATAAGGAAATGATCTTGAGTGTAAAGTCTTTGTTTGATTTTGAAAACATCAAAACTCTCACGATTTCTCGTTTCGGTCGAAATCTATCACGGTTTTGGTCGAAATCTGTAGACATATGAGTCGCGTTTATTATGAATATGAAGCATGAATATTTAAATAAATGTGCCAAGGTCCATCAATGCGACTAGCGCCGCACGCTATATTTAATCATATCCAGAATTGTTATTAGGGTATGTAGTACAAAACATACTCGTATTAAATGTCCTGTCTATTCCATTTCATTCCATTCGCAATAAACAGTAAACCGTATATGGCTTTGAAATATGTGCAAGAGTCGTTTTATCTAAATTTGGACAGCTGAAGGACCATCGCAAAACACTTCCTTGGTACACCAACACCAGGAAGTTGTGCTGGAGGGGTCGTGACCCAACATTTTCTCACAATACCCGAACTATTGAAATTATTTATACTCGCGTTTGTATAAACATACATATAAAAAGTTTATTTACTTTTCCAATACTACTAATGGCTATTTTATATACATGCATGCATGCATGCATGCATATATACATATATACATACATACATACATACACACTTTCGAGAGAATCTAGTTCATGTTTGATTATTCTACATAAATCCATCTTTGTAAAGTAAACAAATATAAACAAAGGGTGTAAATACTAAACCGCAATACACAACTGATAAGTGGGTTTATTTAAAAAAATATTATAAATGTAGCGTGTCGTGTGTTGAGGTGGGGTCCATTGTTGTCTGCCCCAGAAATAATTGTCTGATCTATTATTGTAGGTGGGGTAGAGTAAAACAAAGAGTTTATAATGCATTTGAGGTCAATCAGATTGATTGGTTATTTCTGGGAAATGAGGAAAAACAGTTCGTAGAAAGAAAACTGATTCGCGTGATGAGAAATTGTTGCTGTTGTTTTAATTAATATCTATACAATTTAAAGAATTGTGTTTTAGCAAATTGCTATTAAAGTGCGTTTTTATGTTATTCACACGGAAGAGAGAGATACTAGTTTATAATTGTCTTGATCACGTATTTATTATATAAAAATACACGTATGTATGTATGTATGTATGTATGTATGTATTTTTTTTTTTTTTGAGTTAATATATGAGTCATGTTGTTTCAAATGAATTTAATAGTTTTTATGGATATATAAAAATGTACGAATATACGTACATACATAGATGCAATCTTCTTTTATCAAATGAAAGTGGTCAATAAATAACTTTCGATTTTCGGCCTGTAGGCGTTGGAATAGGCTTTTAACTCATGTATGCTCCTTGATGACGGTTCATCTCGTACTCTTTCCACTTGCGTGGGATCAAATCCTACATATTACATCATAATCAATGAAATGAAAATCATTTCATATTACAGTTACTAGTAATACCCCAGCGCCAGGACCCCGATCGAACGTTGAGGGTTATGGTCATAACGTCACTACTGAATTGGTGCGACCTATTAAGATCTCACCACCGCCGTTACACCAGCACGACATCTTCTACGAGCAAATCTACAACCAACGGTTGGATAATGATACAACACCCGGTTAGTAATCTGTAATAATATATATATATATATAGTGCAATTAATTAGCCCAGAAGACGACCTCTAACTAAATGGTTGGCCGAGCTCGGATTACGCCTATGTAAGCAATGTCTGTTGTATGTGTGCGAGTTACTACATCATAGTTGAATGATCGACATGCTTGATTATTATTACGAATTTTCAGCAAATCATTCGTTAAAATCGCGTAAATATTTACGCGATAACTGATGGTCGTCATGACAGCTTAACTCACACGTCCTCGACAGTGTTACTAGTATTTCGGCATCACTTCTGACCTTTAGTTTTTTTTATAATTTTTTTTTTTATAAATATATATATATATATATATATATATATAAATTTTAAATAATACTGATGATAACCACTTCAGGTCCGTATTGAGTGATTTAGTAGTCGCGCTAAATTTAGCTGGATTTGTTGAAAGTTTCGAGCACGCTCGTGTTCCGGTAGTGCGTGTTTGTTTGATTTAAAACGCGGTTTGTTTTGAAATTAGTCACGCAAAATACTTAATAATAACTGTGGAAACCACTTGAAATTTCATAGAAGCATATATATATATATATATATATATATATATCTATATATTTATATATATATATATATATATATATATATATATATATATATATATATATATATATATATATATATATATATACATATATATATGTATAAAAAAAATATAGACCGGCCTACAATTCGCCACCATAGCGGTCATTTTCGGCACCGACAGGCGGAAGTGTGGGATCCGCATCCGCAATACGAAGTCCCCGCGTTCGGACTCTTGCTGCACTTGGTGCTGGCGCATGATGACTCCTTTGTGCCCCCGACGCTTAAGGTGACCCACGTCTGGACGAATCTCACCCAGAAAGTTGTACCGGAAGTACAAACAGCTGCTTGCTACTACACGGGGAAAGTCCAGGGGGAAATGGACTCCAAAGTGGCTGTTTCACTCTGCGGCGGCATGGTGAGTTATCTAGGAATTCATTCGAAGAAAATTCATGAAAACTGTTCGGAATAATACTATTGAGTAATCGAAGTTGATTAGTAAATAGCTATAAAAATATTGTTATTATAGTAGTGTGTGGACAGAATTTTAAAATGCAAACCATAAAAAAAAAAAAAACTGCTTCTACTATGATGACCTACTTTATTCGTAAGATTCGAATAATTATTTCGATCATAAAAAGTGGTACCACTTGTGCCCTATTAACACCATACTAAACTTTAATAGTACGTTATTATCTCTAATTTACACTTTTCACTAGATTTGCATATTCTATACATACGTAGGTGTATACAAGTTAAGAAGAAAAGAAAAGAAAATAATAATAACAATAATAAAAATTGTTTATTTATTCAAACATCGTGAAAAATGCCAGACTATAGTAGCGGCCTATTTTTAAAACATCTAATTATAGAACCATCTGTGCATTTATTTATTATTAATATTTTTAATGATTCGCCGTAAAAAGTTAACTTACTAATTTGGTCAACAGCCAAAATAGTTCTATCTATCGTTTCCTTCATACTACAAATAGATTCTTGTGTATTTTAAGCATTTTCTCTGACGTCCACATGACGCTTGGGTGCTTTGGGCCAGTTTGGCCCTGTGCCCCTGCATTCTAGGGCCATTGGCCTAACTTGCCCACGAGCCTAGAAATGTGCGTGGAGGCACACGTACTACATACCATACCAGCAAACGAACGAATGCCTTTGTATTTATTAATTTTTTATAAAAACAACCCCCGTAAAGCACACCACCCGCCTCACAAACAAGTTACTACTTTAGTCATTGAAACCCATAAAAATGAACATCATTTCAGACTGGCTATATAAGATCACAAAAAGGGAACTTTTATATTGAACCCGCTGAGCCTTATCACAACGTGACCGTTCAAAGTATTTTACATAAAATACATAGGGTGCAAGATCACCAGGAGGCCGGACATGTGGAGGACGACGAGACTTGCGACACTTCTAGCGGTGAGTAATTTAAACAAAAAGTAGTATCTGTTGCGTTTTTTGTTGTTGTCGACGTATGGACGACGGAATGCGTTGTGGAACCACGCCACGCTGTCTGGTCTGGTCTGGTATGGTCTATAACAGCAGCAGCAGTAGTTTATTGTCCGGACAATTGGTTCGCGTGTTGTGTACCTATCACGAAACGCGTTTTCCAAACGCATTGCACATTCATTGAATCTTTTGTGAATCGATTTTAATGAACCCATTTTATAAAAGACAGAGAACGATACTTGTTTGCGCCCGCGGCGAAACACCTGAGACGCATTCTTGATTCTCGACGTGCGTGTGTCTGCAATTTCTCTTCATTTTAATTATTATTTCAATGTAAACGTAACGTATTGCTTTCTGATGTAACGAATCCAATATTATATACATACATATATATATATTTGACTCACTTAACTATATACTATATATTTAGTATATTTGCCACAAAATCTTCTCTAGAGATTTATTATTCTATGTTTCTATTGAAGATTGGCCAAGAACCATGTTAGATGAGCTAGACGATATTGTTACCTCGGAGCATCATTTAAAGAAACGAGATGCCTCGACGAAGAACTTCATTGGACCGCCGTATCGTCTAGGCGGGCATTCAATTAGCAACCGTGAATATTTCATCGAAACTCTTGTAGTCGTTGATCGAAAAATGGCGGAATACCATAAAACCGATGAGAATCTAATTCATTACGTGTTGACGCTTATGTCGTACGTATCCCTGTTGTTTAAAGACGCAACCATCGGAAATCCAATCTCAATATCCGTGGTAGACATAATGATTGTGCGAGACCATGAGTTTGTGACGCGACGACCACTCCCAAACGACAACTTCGACGGTGTCAGCTCCGCCGAAATGCTAAAACGCTTCTGTATGTTCCAAAACGAAGTCCTCATCAACAGCTCATCAACATACCGCCATGACACCGCTCTATTGCTAACGCGCGAGACAATCTGCCGGAATATATCGATGAAGCAGTGTGACACTCTTGGTTTGGCGGAACTAGGCACTATGTGTAACCCATCGTCCAGTTGTGCAATCGTTAAAGATAAAGGGCTACCCACCTCGTATACAATCGCCCATGAGTTGGGGCATATGCTCAGTATGCCGCACGATGACGATTATAAGTGTAAACGGTTTCACGGCGGTGGCCAGGCAGCTATTAAACACATTATGCATAAGATGATGCAGAACGAGTCGAAACCTTGGTTGTGGTCCGATTGCTCTAAACACTTTGTCACTGAGTATTTAGATTCGAGCAGAGCGCATTGTTTGTTTAATGAGCCGGGACGCGATTTGGCAACTAATATGACGCATAGTTTACCGGGGGAGACGTTCGATATTAACCAACAATGCGAGTTGGTCTTTGGAAATGGATCCAAAATCTGTTCTTATATGGTAAGTCACACATTTACATATAACCATACATTTGCGCACAAATTTAAATTGTGACAAGCGATACTAGCGCCGCCAAAACTCTCGAACTTTTACAATAATTTGTAGAAGTTCGAGTGTTTTGGTGGCGCTGGCGTCAACTGTCAATATGCATTATATTGAAAGATTCTTTTCGTTGAATGTTTGTGTTTGTTTAATGAATAGCCTGCGTGTGGTCTTTTGTGGTGTGCTCCAAAACAAGGAGAACGCGAGGGATGCAAAACGCAATCCCTTCCGTGGGCGGATGGTACGAATTGCGGCCCGGGGCACTGGTGCTATCGAGGATCGTGCGTCATGTCGGACAGGAACCTGTTGCAGCCTATAGCTGGGGGTTGGGGACCATGGAGACGTTGGGGTGCATGCTCACGAACTTGTGGGGGTGGTATACAGAAATCGGAACGCTCTTGTGACGCTCCGCGCCCTGCTAATGGGGGTCCTTATTGTATAGGACCTAGTGTTAGATATATGTCTTGCAATACAGACCAGTGTCGCCAGCCTCAGTTTTTGGACTTTCGGGAGGAGCAGTGCGCTGCGTTCAACGGAAACAGACGAGGGCTTGCTGATCTAACCAGTGAAGTTAAATGGGTCCCGAAATATGGAGGCAGTTAGTTTTATTATTATTATTATTATTAATTTATATGTAGTTATTTTAATTGTACATACGTATTTTAGTAATACCTGATCACATGTGCAAGTTGTATTGCCGCGTTCATCAAACAAACGCTTATTACTTGTTGAGTGAGAAAGTCATTGACGGTACAAAATGCGGCTTAAATACTTTCGATATCTGCGTGAATGGGATCTGTCGACGTGGGGGCTGCGACAACCGGCTCGACTCTAACCTAACTCTAGACGAGTGCGGTATCTGCGGCGGTGATAACTCCCGCTGCGAGGAAATCTCCGGCACTTACAACGTCTTAAAACCCGCGTACGGGTACAACAAAGTGATCCGGATTCCTCGCGGCAGTTCCAGCATCGACATCCGGCAACATGGCTACCTAGGCATGAACAACGACTCCAACTTCCTAGCACTAGTCGACAGTGAAACAGGCTCGTATATTCTAAACGGAGACTTTACCGTTTCGACATTCGATAAGGTGATCATGTACGCTGGCGTGCCCATTGAGTACACTGGCTCCAAGTGGGTGATCGAGCGCGTCAATTCCACCTCCAGCATGCAATTACAAAAAGATCTAATCGTGGAGTATTTGTCCGTTGGCCATTTACTGCCACCGAACATAACCTATTCGTATAAAATCATGCGGGACTCTGCGCCACGGTACAGCTGGCAATTATACGATGAATGGTCATCCTGCAGCTCTCTTTGCTCCGGCTCGCGGCATATGATACCGCGTTGCGTTGAAATCGTAACAGGATCTATTGTTTCGGATGAGTATTGTGAATCGCTGAACATTGATGGAGCGCGCAACACGCAAGACTGTAACACGCATTGTAAGTTGAGTTGGAAGGTCGCTGCAAGACAGCAGTGCTCTGCGCATTGCGGCCAGGGCTTGCGTGAAGTGCAGCACCAGTGCGTTAGAATTGATGTGACTACTGAAGCGATGAATCATTTGCATCTTCTGGACCCAGTATCAGATGTGGATGAGAGCCCATGGGCGGTGCCTGTCAATGAGAACCACTGCTCGCAGATATCACGACCGGCAGCTTATGAGCCTTGCGAGGGACCTTGCGACGCCACGCGTTGGGAGTACGATGAATGGTCTGTTTGCACCAAATCGTGTGACGGTGGCTTCCAAATGCGGCGCGCTAAGTGTATGGATACAGCAAATCATATGTTGGAGGATGTAGCATGCGAGGGTAAGCAGAAGAGAGTAGAACAAGCGTGCAATACAGGCAAGTGCCCCACGTGGACACTTGGTGATTGGTCACCGGTAAGCAACTCAGAGCTGACTAAGCTACTGTTTTTAAATATTAATAAAAAAAAAAAAAAAATACTAATTACTATATATCTATATATATTCTTGCTGTTTTGTTTGTAGTGTTCAGTAAGTTGTGGTAAAGGAATTCGTAGGAAACCCCTATTTTGTCAACTGGGGGGCAGGGTATTAAAGGCAGATGCTTGCGACACTCAGAATATACCACCACGCGAAGAAGCATGTATTTTGAAACGTTGCTTCAGTTGGAACACCGCTGAATGGGGTGCGTGCTCCGTGACTTGCGGCGCAGGTATCCAAAAGCGACGTGTCACGTGCACCGGTCTAGACAATCACGCTGTGAACGTGAGGCACTGTGAAGAAGACATGCTTCGCCCAAATTCGAGTCGTATTTGTCGAATGGACGAGTGTCCCAATTTCACAATTGACATCGAAGACAATTCCATCCATCCCAACTCGTTTGATTTGCACGGGGGGTTCAAATGGCAATGGGGCCCTTGGGGCGAGTGTTCACAATCGTGCAACGGGGGAACGCGGTCTAGAAATGTTGCGTGTCAGAATGGTACAGGGGCGCAACAGGAGATTATGTGTGACCCTGACTTGAGGCCCAAGCATGGCGAACAGTGCAATATGGCCCCATGTCCAGTGTGGAATCATGATGAATGGAGCGAGGTAAGAATAGTGCATGTTTTAGCATATTTTTTTTTATATTATTATTCATGATATAGTTTTATGTTGTTAAGTGTGATGGAAATTGTAAGAAACAACGACGCGTTGTGTGCCAAGGACACAGTGGGGCTTTGGTACCAGACGAACAGTGCCTTATAGCAAAGCGGCCAGAACATATAACGAAATGTATGGATAGAAGATGTCAACACCATCCACACCTACTGCACCACCATCGCTACAAGTGGAAGATGGGACCTTGGAGTGCGTGCTCGAAAACATGCAGCGCTGATAACAAAACGCGGACAATCCTCTGCACGGATCAAATGGCGAACGGAGCAGTCGTAAGTCACCGGCATTGCAGTCATTCACGGCGCCCCCCCAAAACACAGCGGCCTTGTCTCAACGCCGAATGTGAATACGTCTGGGTGGAAGGGCCTTGGATACTATGCACCGAGTCTTGTAATAAAGGAGTTAGGTACCGCAACGTGACCTGTCATCGATGGCGAGTCATGGGCAACAAACATCGTGGAATGGATCCAATCGCTGCAGAAGGCCACAAGTGCAAACCAGAACTGAAACCCCATACGAAAGAGAGTTGTTTAGTGCGCTACTGCAATGAAATGCACACATGGCACACCGGGACTTGGGAACGAGTAAGTAGTTTACTTAGTATTTTATTCTATTTGAGTACTACTACTACTACTACTACTACTACTGTTTTCACTTAGTGTTCCCATGAATGCGGCTTCAAAGGGCGGCAGTTTCGCAAGTTGCGGTGCCTCAATCGCAACAGGAAAAGCGTACCGAAACGGCTATGTGCAAAATCGTTAAAACCACCACGAAAACAAAAATGCAACCAACACAAATGTAACGTAACTTAAAATATAAATCAAATACGAATACTTAGTTAATGATGATCATTAAAACGTCTTTCAGGCGTCTATAAAAGTTGTGCAGATGTACAGCAAAAGCTACGAACACACCAGAACCAAGAATACGATTTAACACTAGAACCGAAAAATCGAGTTCTGCGCGTTTATTGCCACGCAATGGACACCAGCGTTCCTCGTGAGTATATCCCGCTGCCGAACGACGGCCGCGAGAACTACGCCGAGGTGTACGATAAGCGGTTACTGGACGCGGATACTTGTCCTGGGGGCGGCGGCCGTAATGATAAATGCGCGTGCATGGCGGAGGATTCAGGACGTACTGGGCTTACCATGTTTGCTAAGGTGCGATTGAACGTCACCACATTGCAACTGCTTGGGGATGATTATACTTTTGCGCGCCAAAGCAAGGGCGCCCAAGTGCCGTATGGCACGGCTGGGGATTGTTATTCGCGACTTAAGAATTGCCCGCAGGGCCGGTTTAGTATCAATTTAACGGGGACGGGCTTGAAATTGAAACCAGAAGTGAGGTGGGTGAGCAGTGGACCTGGCGCAAGTCATACAGTGCAGCGACAGGTGAGTGGAAATTGTTTTAAATAATTAATAAATCAATATGATTTTCATTGGTGTTTTAGGATGATACAACGGTCACTGGTAAATGTGGTGGTTATTGTGGCAACTGTCACCCGGATTACACCTGGGGCTTAGCTGTCGCCTTGGAGTGATTGTAAGTTTCGCGAGCATTCTGTGGACCAGCACACCTGCTCCACCACCCACAACACAATTAATAGATACATGTATTAATTAAATATAGATTTAATCATTGGTTTCCCTTTCCTCTCTCGTATATTTCTATAAAATGCGTATCTCTGTTTTAATTTGTTATGGCTAACATTTAGTCCGAAACAGATGCGTCACGTATATATTTTTTTACAAAGTGATCTAGAAAGTATTAAAAACACTGAAAAGCCAAATATGAATAATTGAAATCAAACAAAATGCTCGCGATGTTATACCTGTTATATTTTCTGTCTCTTTCTCTTCATGTATGTATTATTTTAATAGTTTTACGTATTATTATTATTATTACAATAATTATTTAAACGTGTGAATGTATGTCTGTCTGTCTGTAAATGAATTTTGTTTATTTTGACAATTAACAAGACTGAAATAAGTCGCGTGCGCTCTAGATCTGTGGTTCTATATACATATACATTGTATCCTATTTAATATTATTGTATTATGGTACAAACAAAGAAAAACCATATTTGATATTTCTGCCATAATTTGTAAGTGTTCTTCTAATCAAGAATATTTTTTACTGCCATCATTTTGCAATATATATATATATATATATATATATATATATATATATATATATATATATATATATATATATATATATATGTATATTTATTTTAAAAATATTGTAAATATTATTTTATTATCACCCGAAGTCTTTAAAACATCATCATCCCTTATAAACAATTGTAAAAGGGTTATTATTGATGAATTAAACAATCTAAATCATATGTAAACTAGTACATTTTTAAATATATAAAAATAATTATCTTTTATTTATAAGCTAGACCCTTTTACAATTAAACTAATTTTCAGCGTATTCGAAGTCCATGGAAAGTTGCAAAACATATTCATACCACAATTCGCATGTGCTGATCCCAAATCAGCCATCAGAAATACTAAAAAACGATTCGTTTCAGAGACAATGACCTAAATAATGAGAGAAAAAAAGGCACATTTTAACGATTATTATTTCCTAGACCGTTCAAATCTATTCATGTTTTGCAGTTACTGCAAAAACTCTAAAACATTTGCACTTATAGCAACAATTTAAGATAAGATCAGATAACATCTTCATTAACTTCTGGAGGGATCTACATTGCTTTGCAGTCCAATGATCAGTGTCCCATTCTCCAATCAGAGGACATCTTCATCAACTTCTGGAGGAATCAACACACTACAATCCTCTAGGTTCTAAAAGACTATGAGGAATTAATGAAGACAATCAAATCGTAGGTATTCCTTTATTTATTATGTATGACTATTTATAATTTAAACAAATTCGAATTTGAAACTTAATTATTTAAACTGATTAATTTTATTTATTTCAGAAAATGAAGTCCATCGGCAGGTTAAAGATCAGTGTCCCATCGCTCAATCAGAAGACATCTTCATCAACTTCTGGAGGAATCTACATTCCATCGGCAGTTCAATGATCAGAAGACATCTTCTAGAGGAATTAACACTCTACAATCCTCTTGGTTCTAGAAGACTATGAGGAATGAATGAAGACAATCAAATTGTAAGTATTGTTTAAATAGTTTATTTATTACGTATGTTATTATAATTTAAACTAATTAATTTTATTTCCTATTTCAGAATTTCCATCGGCTGCTCGAAGATCAATGCCCCATCCCACAATCTTAAGCTCAGCGCCCATTCCTCCCCTTTATACAGATAATTTATTATATTATTGTCATCTTTTGTTAAATATATCATTTATTTATAATATATTTTATTGTTATTGGTAAATGAAACACTTTTATTACTAAATTAATTGTTTATTTCTATTTAATTTATTTATTCCAGTAATAAGTATTACTTTTATATTTTATATTATTGTTTTATAATATATGTTATTGTTGTAAGTTGATATTGTTATAAATAATAAGTGATTGATATATTTGAACTAAATTTATAAATAATTGTGCGTGTAACAATGATTTTTGTATATATATTACTTTGCTTTAAATAAAAAAATTAAAAATATACCTACATTATTTTACTTTACCTTAAAAACTCCTTGAACACACCAAAAATTAAAAAAATTAATTAGAATTTTGAGGTTAGAATTAACCTAAAAATTTTAATTAAAATTTCACACCTTTTTCAAATTTTTTTGACCATTTGGTGAAAAAAAATCTCGAAATTGCTAATTAAAATTTTTAGGTTAATTCTAACCTCAAAATTTTTTTGAGGTTAGAATTAACCTAAAAATTTTAATTAAAATTTCACACCTTTTTCAAATTTTTTTGACCATTTGGTGAAAAAAAATCTCGAAATTGCTAATTAAAATTTTTAGGTTAATTCTAACCTCAAAATTTTTTTGAGGTTAGAATTAACCTAAAAATTTTAATTAGCAATTTCGAGATTTTTTTTCACCAAATGGTCAAAAAAATTTGAAAAAGGTGTGAAATTTTAATTAAAATTTTTAGGTTAATTCTAACCTCAAAAATTTTAATTAAAATTTTGAGGTTAGATTTAACCTAAAAATTTTAATTTGCATTTGTAAGCTCAAATGGTCAAATAAATTTCAAAACGGTGAAAAATTTTAATTAAAATTTTTAGGTTAATTCTAACCTCAAAATTTTTAATTAAAATTTTGAGGTTAGATTTAACCTAAAAATTTTAATTAGCATTTGTAAGCTCAAATGGTCAAATAAATTTCAAAACGGTATAATATTTTAATTAAAATTTTTAGGTTAATTCTAACCTCAAAATTTTTAATTAAAATTTTGAGGTTAGATTTAACCTAAAAATTTTAATTAGCATTTGTAAGCTAAAATGGTCAAATAAATTTCAAAAAGGTGTGAAATTTTAATTAAAATTTTTAGGTTAATTCTAACCTCAAAATTTTAATTAATATTTAAGACCCCTTTTTAAATTTTTTTTCCAGGCGCCGCTGTTTTCTATTTTAATTCAGCCTCTCGCCACTAGATCCCACGAGGAGTAAATAAATATTTTAATATTTTTTACAAGATGCACTGGTAAAGGATTATTTAAGGTTTAATTAAACAATTTATATATTATTTCAATAGTTTATTTCATATTTATTAATAATAATATACAAGCAATAAACAATACTAAAGATAGCAATAATTATTTATTATAACATTCTCTATATCATTAGTTTATTTTCTATTTGTTAATAAACATTTAAAATAATAAGAAAATTCATTTTAAATAGATTGTTTATACATATCCAAACAATGTTTAAAAGATGGCCGTATTTATTAATAAATACATACTTATAAATAAACATATATACATATATATATATATATATATTATTAACAATATACATTATAAATATATTACTTATACATATCCAAATTATGCTTAAAAATTAAAACATAATTGCTATTATTTATTAAATACAGGAACAACATTATATATAAAATATACAAGCAATAAACAATACTAAAGATAGCAATAATTATATATTATAATATTTTTTATATCATTGGTTTATTTTATATTTGTTAACAAACATTTAAATTAATAAGAAAATGCATTTTAAATATATTGTTTATACATATCCAAACAATGTTTAAAAGATGGTAGTATTTATTAACAAATACATAAACATATACATATATTATTAACAATATGCTTATACATATCCAAATAAAAGTAAAAATATAATTGCTATTATTTATTAAGTACAAGAACAACATATTTTAATTTTATATAAAATACACAAGCAATAAACAACACAAAAGTTAGCAATAATAATATTTTATAATATTTATTTTATATTTCTTAATTAATACATACTTATAAACATATAAATTAATAAAAGAATGCACTTTAAATAAATTATTATACATATCCAAACAATGTTTAAAAGGTGGCCGTATTTATTAAACAATACACACTTATAAATAAACATATACATATATTATTAACGTTATACATTATAAATATATTATTTATTCATATCCAAATAATGTTTAAAAGTGAACAAATTATTGCTATTATTTATTAAGTACAGGAATAACATTTTATTTATATATAAAATATACAAGCAGTAAACAATACTAAAGATAGCAATAATAATATTATAACATAAAATAATATCTATCAGAAATATTATAAATATATTATTTATACATATCCAAATAATGTTTCAAAGTGAACAAATTATTGCTATTATTTATTAAGTATAGGAACAACATATTTTAATTTTATATAAAATATGCAAGCAATAAACAACCGAAAAGTTAGCAATAATAATATTGTAAAATAAAGAAACATTTAAAATTCGACATCAGAAATATTATAAATATATTATTTAAACATACCCAAATAATAACGAATGGTGTGGAGCCTGTTAGTTTGCACATTCGGTTCGTTTACGATAATTATTTTACTATGTTTTCGTAAATGATCCGAAAGTACGTAAGCTCTGTCACCACGGCAAGGTCGACTCCACCTCGACAGAGACCTGGCCCGTTCCCGCGTTTATGTGAAGGAACGGGCCAGGTCGTTCGTAGGAATAAATGTTTCCTAGGAACGAACTACGTTCTGCATAAAACAGTTTGCTCTGAATGCTATTCATCTGTTACTTAAACGAGAAAAATGAATGCCAAAGAGGTAGCCGCAACAGCAAACAGCCCCTTTTAACCCATTTTACAGCCACAAATATATGTGGATTAATATGGCGTTCTAAACCCACACAAGTATTAGTTTTCTCCATTGTGCAATACCCAGCACCCCAGCCTCTAAGCTGTATTAAGCTGTGACAAGAGACTGACATGTCTAATCAAGCAACGTGTACTAGCTATTTTTTTCTGGTCTCAGAATAGACTGCCCGATTAACCCTCGCATTTACAATTGTGAAATAAATTTGGGGAGCGTTTTGTAATTTTGGATCTAACCTCTAGCAATGAATATTTTAATTTTCACGGTTGAAGAGCATTTCGAACAAACTGTTCTAGGCAACCAAGTCCCCTTATTTACCACACATAATAATAATAACAACACATAATGATAACACATAAGGATAACCCAGTGATTACAAAAGGATCAAATAATATAATATAAAAGATAAGATTCATCCGCGGATTAAACAAATGCTGAAAGAAAATAAACAATTATTAAATATAAATGGTGCATTAAACAATCTGAAAAGAAACACATAGATTATTAATAATATTTAATGCAATCTTGAAGAATTTGTATGTTGAACGAATCTGAAAAAATATAAAAATTATTTAATAAAATATTGATAAACGAACCTGAAAAACAAACACAGAAACACAGAATAGCCAAGGTATAGAGTAGCCGCAATAGCAAAATGGCCCCTTGTCCAAGCATAAAATGACTTGGGGAGCGATTTGAAATTTTGGATCTAGCCCATATCAACGCATATTTGTAAAAATGTCACAGTTGAATGCATGCCAAGGTATAGGGTAGCCGCAATAGCAAAATGGCCCCTTGTCCAAGCATAAAATGACTTGGGGAGCGATTTGAAATTTTGGATCTAACCCATATCAACGCATATTTGTAAACATTTTTACGGTGGAAGAACATACACATACACACATATAGATATGTATATATATTTACCTAACCGTCAAAGATATTTTGCTTCTACGATATTGAGTGCACACCAATGGACACAATTTGCTAAGAATGCCATTCGCCCGCTACTTTAAATTAAAATATATGCAAAGGTATGAGGTAGCCGCAATAGCAAAATGGCCCTTTGCCCAAGTCATCGCTATGTATAGTATATGTGTTGTCTGTAAATCAATCAAAACCGCGAGCCAAAAACCCGTGGCGATCACCCCATTGTGCAGTACCCAACACAACAATACTCTAGATATGTTAAGAGACTGCCGCGTATTACCAAGTAAATGGTGGTAAATACTACCACAGGTCTTCAAAGTTCGAGCAGTCAACTGATATTAGTGTAAGGCGTGTAAATTGAAAATAAATGACTTGGGGGCGATTTGAAATTTTGGCATAGCTCATATCAACGCATATATTTTCACGATTGAAAGACATTCTACATTTACACACACTTTATTTAATACACAAATGTTCGAAAGTCAGTCCACGTTTTAACGCCCGATATTTAAAACGCACCCGAAAACCCGAAACCGAATACACGCGTCTCTGAACCACGTCGTTCGAATTCAGAAACGATACTGAAATATGTCTATATTCGTTTGGTTATGAATTTTAAAATCAATTAAGTCTATTTAATGAATTACGTTTCAAATCTAAATATCAATGTGTTACATCAGGTTACTATTTTGTGTTGTGTATTTCTGAAGTCTTGTTTCATGACTATAATTAATCTTCTTGAAATAATAACGTAGTACCAAGATAATTCATTGTTCGACATAATTAAAGTTACATCATTTTTCTTATAATATATACACAATACTATTCAAAAATATATAGTAGGTATACAAAAGTTAGCAATAATAATATTTTATAAAATATAAAAATTATTTAATAAAATAGTACTAGGTATTGATTAACGATCCTAAAATCTGTTCCTTATTATTTGTGTGCATACCTATTTAATAAAACTATATTGGAATATAAACGATGTAAAGTCTTCATTGATGTTCTTACCTGTTCTGCTTAATTCCCTATCAATATATTTTGTTTAAATAATAGATAATAATTGTTTAATTACATTTGAAATATATAGTATATAAAATATTTATTTTTTGTTCGTTTCTTTTACGACATAAGCATATAAAAATTGCACAATTAAGTACGGTAAGTTGTAATACCAAAAAAAAAAAACATAATAAACATTTTCGAAAAGACCGTAAATATAAAATTAAAAATATATATAGAAATATATTATATACACACAAGTTTAGAACCGAAAATTTATATAAAAAAAAACACACAAAAGAATCAGTTTGATTTTTATAAAAACTTAATTATTTTGTTAATAATGACGCAACCTAATAATAAATGGTAATTGAATTTCTTGAAAAATATATAGGTATCGATTTTTCGTTTTAAAAAAAAGATCGGCTAAGAAAAGCACAAATTAAAAATTATCACATTTTGATGCAATCGATTGCACATTTTCGCAAGTCAAAATCAAAAATGGGCTTATTTAAAACATAATACATGATCGCAAGTAAATACTGAAAGAAATGGGCGACCGAAAGTGATTTTTGAGCTGGGCTGGGCTGGGCTGAGCTGGGCTAGGCTAGGCTACAGCGTTCCATTTCTCTTTGTGCTGATCCAATCCGAAACCGGATTCGTAATTGCCTTTCGCGATGAAAAGTCGCTTGAAATGCGGCACACAATACAGCAGTCCCTGGTTATAAGTGAACGAATCCATTCTATGTCCAGAAATCAATAAAAACGTTCCTCAAAACAATTCGATCGCAAATTATACCGAAACCTTACCTTAAAATAGTATTGCATTCTCGGCAACGGAAACAGTTCTTGTGGTACACGTTGTTGTGGCAGGACACCTTCTCCAGAGGGTAAACTCGACCCTCACAGCTTTTGCACATCTCTACATTATTAGTGGTGTCCTTAATCCGAAAATCAATCCAAGACATTGGATTATTAATTCAAACTACAACTATTTATTTTTCCGCAAATGTTTTTAGACAATTTATCGATTTTGATCGTTGATATTGATAAATAAAACGAGATATCAGATCTAAAGACTATTTTTATTGATACACACAAAAAGTTACAAAAATTGGCACAGCATACAGTCTCAGGAAGATATAAATTCATTTTGAATACGGTCCTCACTATCAAAAACATGGGTGGGCGTTCGAACCTCTACAATCACTCCCAAATTACAATTTTTATTGCTTTAAACTAAATAAATTTCTAGTTTAAGTATTAAACAATGGTTCAAGTGAGTATAGAGGTTCGAATACCTGCCAAGATGTCCAGTACATTCAAAAAACTAAAAATACAGTATGTATTTGTTTCATATGTATAAAACTTTATCAAAATGTCGGGACAGAAGTCTGATTTTAAAATTGGTGTTTTTTTTTTTTTGGGTTTTTTATTTTCAGTTAAATTGGCATAAAAAATAAATAATCGATTTCCGTTTTGTTCTTTCCATTTTTCTGGACACCTATTTATCTCTCTTACATGCTAGTTTATTTATTAATTTTAAAAAAGAAACAAGTTCATATAAAGTTTTTGATTTTAGTTCTTTTAAGAAGAATAATTATTAAAAAAATTAACGAATAACAAGAATAACGTAGAAAATTTCATAATATAAAACATAATAATAAATATTCAGTATTTTTAGTGCTCTAAAATTTGATATTTTCAAAATGTCCACATTTATTATTGTGCGATTAGTGATTTTTTTTTTTTAGTGTTACATCTTTACAAGTCTCAACATTTGAGCCTTTTCCAAAAAATCAAATCACAATACTCGAAGTTATTTCTAATAAACAATTTTCCAAAGATGGTAGAACGCCGGAAGGGAAATGGTACTGGGTGGAAGGGAAGGCAATTAGAATTGACATTAATAATAATCATAAAAATGGGGTTGTTATAATTATTTATCTAATTGTTTTAATTTATTTTGTATATCGCTCGGTACAGTACACCGAAGAGTTTGTTCCATTCACTAGAACAAGAATGTCAAAAATTAGTTTTTAGAATGAAATTAAAAGCCTTAAAATAATTAAGATATTAATTCGTTAAAACTCAAAATAAATCGAAAACGAAATGATGGAAAAGGTTAAATGAATATTATTGCGGGTGGAGAAAACATATAAATTCATGCCAACTTAATTAAAAACAAAAAAAAAAAAACACCAAAATAATATACTTATAAAAAAACGGGACCATGCCAATATTTGTATTAATAATCAGAGATTAAAATCGATAAATATAACAAAGAATAATGTTACTCAATCCATAAAAACATAAATGATTAAATAAGCGAGTAAATAAACAAATAAAACTATAACAACTGGTTTAAAAATGTTAGGTATTGTTATTCGATGGTTAAACTGTAAATAAAGATAAATACAATTACAATTTAGTAATAAAACAATTATTTAACAATATACAATAATATTTATTGACGTAACACCTAATTGTTTAAATACAAAACACTATGCCCTAGTTAATCAATGACCAAATTTAGGATCCAAATTTAGAATTGTTCCATTTCCAAAGCTCAAACATTGTTAAAACCAGTGTGCTCAAATCACAATAAATATGTCTAAGTAGCACTCACCACAAATCGGTTTACTTTGGCTCGTGGCGCTCGCTCTTTATCCGAACTGACTTCTCGCATTGATTCAAACCGCGCACGTAAGCTACGACAGAGCATAAAACATAAAACATAAAACACCCACACACACACACAAACGAACCAACAATTCGAAATAAACAAATAAATACCTTTTAGCGGATTCGATTTGCGAATCGCCATCAGTCATTTCTTCGGCAATATTCACTGAACTTTGTTCTCTTTGCAGTTCATTTGCTTCCCATTTCTCAAACTTGGCTCTTAACTGCTTTGCACGAGCCGCTTTTTGGGCCTGTAAATCATCACAAATATTTAATAAATCATAAATAAATAAATGATAACAAAATTGTAATTGTACCTCAATCAAATCATCATCGACTAGCTTTGCTTTCTCTTCATGATCACTCTCTTCATCCTCTTCCTCTTCATCAGATTCCTCCTCGCCGCTTTCAGAATCCTCGCGAGTGGGTCCAGGTGGTGGTGTGAAGCGTTTTAGGGGTTTAGGTCCAGCAGGTGTGGGATCTTTAGCAAGGTTCTCCTCCATTTGCCGGAAAATCGATAGCATCTTCGTAGCTGTGTGCGATTTTTGAACGACTTCAGAGTCGTCCACGTATTCTTCGCCGCGTACAACATCAGGATCGCGGTAAACATCACGCTCAGGAGACGATAACTACAGAATTCGTGTAAATGTATGTTACCACCAGACCATAGATTTAATTTAAAGTTAAATGTTAAGCTACTCTAACGCAAGCGCTAGTTAAACAACTATGATAAAACAACAATGAAAGATCAGAGAGTAGCCACTGCAGTTCCCAATTTTTGGTTATCCTAAAGCTGTTAAAATGAAAAGTGAGTACGACACACGACAAAGCACAATTTGGTTATTGTTTCACGCCTTTTGTTTGTTTTTGCTATTTTTTTTTTTTTTTTTTATTGACCTTGTCTTGTCCATCTCGCGGAGGTGTGATACGGAACACTTTCCGTTGTTTTTCCGGTTCTTTGAACGTTTCGAAGAATTTAAACCGGTTCGTAATGTCGGCCGTTTTAACGGTTACATCCTCGTACTGGTCGCTGGCTTTCACCACGTCTTCAGCCGCTTGTCGCGCCATAAATGCCTTCGTTTTAAAGAAAAACAAATTTAAATGGGGAGTCAAGCAATCGACCTTGATTGGATTGTATCGTATCGTGTAATTTTGTTGTTTTGCGTTTTTGTGCGAAAAGAAAGGTGTTGTATGATGATCGGTTTTAAATTGCACAAAAAAGGAAACGTACACTTACAATAATTCTACTAACCTCTCTAGCCCTCCGGACTTCAACGCCAGGCTTCACTGGTGACACCGGCGTCATTTGGGGTGCTTTTGAAGCATTTGCGTCCAGTTCCAAGAAGATCGAACGCGATTTTTTGCTTATACCTTAATTTAATTATAAAAACAAACAACTCACAAATAACGAATTCATTATTAGTAGTAGTGCTGCAATCATACCTGATTCAAAAACACATTTATCTTCTTCTAACTCATGCACCATTTCCTGTTCATCGTTAGTGAGGGCTTCGCCCTTCTCAAACTTGTCCTTCAAAGACTTAGCCCCCTCACAGTGCTCTGTATCTAGGATCGATTTCTTAACATTGGCTCCCGATTCACTTTCTGCAACAGCTTGTTGGTACATTTCTTTCATACGTCCTTGTTTGCCCATGAAGATCCGGTTCCGGATGGATTGGAGCTCTTGTTTCCGTTCTTCACGACGTTCCTCTTTGGTCATCGAGTTCCCAGTCTCCCATTTGTTCATAATATCAGACATATTGTTGAAGTGTAACGGCTTTTCGCGTTGCGCTCGTTTCGCACGAATTAAATCAGCGTCTTCGCCTTCAACAATATCATCTTCATTGTTCTCCTCCTCCTCCTCCTCCGAGGAGGACTCTTCAACAGGAACACCATTTAAAGAGTCATCACCAACACCTACATCCATACCTCGTTGTTGGAACTTTGCCAATTTGGACAATATCGACGGGGATCTTTTGACATTAACTGCAGATGGAGTTCGTTCTAGATTGTTCTCAATGTTTTCATGGTGTTCAAACACTTGGAAACGCTCTTTGACGTTTAGATTTTGCAGCTCGTCTAGGCCCAAGTCCGGTTTATCACTTGCTGCAATTTAAATGGTGTTTTAACGTAATTCAATAGAGAGATTTTCTCCTTTGAGTTTTAGTTCGCAAACAGCGTTAAACAGAGTTAAACAACTAGCTATGAGAAGCAACAAATTAAATTGATGATGAAGTATTAAAATAGTTTAAGTGCTAGAAATGTAATTTATAAATACTAAAACAGACAAAACAATGTTAAATCGAATCAATGGATTAGGCAATCGGTACACAAACAATACCTCTGATCACATCTGGGGGTAATTCCTCGGGTTGATTTTCTCGAATAATCATTTCATGTTTACGCGGTCGGACTATAAAAATCATCATCATAATAATAAATCATATTTCGATTTTTACCAAACTTTTCGTATTCATTCATATTTATGATTTTAATATATACAAGTTACTATTACTATTCATAAGGCATACTATAAATATATATAAAATGGGGTGAAAAAACCCTAAATAAAACATATTGAGATCTTTTGTCTGGAGGTGGTTATTTTCTTTCTAGAAATTAAAACTTACTTGGTTGATCATCTTCAACAGCTTTTGGTGTGAACAACGCTTTGAAATGGGGTTTACAATAAATATCACCGTCATTGCTCTGGTAGGTATCGAGACTGGAACAGAATAATTAAAATTGTGCCCTTTTGTGCGGTGCCGCCACAAACTTACGTCAACTGTTTATTGCATTCTTGGCACCGGAAACAGTTCTTGTGCCAAATACATTTTTCCGCTTTGATCTGTTCCATTTGAAACACTTGCTTCGCACAAGTTTTACAACTAGATGTATCGCTTTGGGGCGTAGCTCCCTGCAGGCACAAACAAAATTAGAATTGTAATTAGGCGATAGGGAATGAGGAATGATTACATTTTGTTTTTCGGTTTTCCCTGAATCGGCGGCGCGCGCTTGCAAAACAGTTTTTTTTTGTAATGCATCGAATTTCGAGAAGCTCGATTTCTGAAAGGTAATAAACAAATCAATCGAGTGATTTACGCGTAGGGGGGGGGGGGGCAGTTCACATTCGTGGTTATGGTGATTGCAACTAGGTTTTATTTGGCGGTGCCAGTTTTCTGCTTTTTTCGGTACACTTACCAATAGTTGAATTTTTTTGGATGGTATAACCGGTTGTAAATTGTTAACCAGTTGGTTTTTCTCAAAGCAATTGTTAGTATTTCGGTTAGTTAAATTGTCAAAGCATTGTCGCTATTTTTTTTTTTTAAATATTTAGTCCGTTCATGCGCATGCAACAACAAAAAATAATACAATAAATAAAGCTATTTCTAAACGTCTACTATAATTATTGCGTACTCATATATTATAATTCAAATATAATTACTACTACTACAAAACATATATAAAACACTATTGTTTCCAAAAAATAAAATAGGAGTGGTTAAAAACTAATTAAAGTGGCAGTAATGATTATATTTAAATTATATTAAACGCAATTTTAAGAATTCTTACCAGCGCTTTAACTGATACATTGGAAAATACTTTATCCCTCATATTAATATCGTCTTTTCGAATATCCGACATAGATTTTGCCCGCTAAATCACAAAACCATGCAAATACAACATAGAAAATTAATATAAAAAAAAACCTCTACTACGCTTAATAACCCGACTAATACATACTAACACATCTATAAGGATATTGAAGAAAATCAATAAATTGATAAGGGGTTTGTTTGTTTTATGCACCCAAATCAATAAAAGAGATAACATAAATTATATTTTATATATATGTATAAGCATTCGAAATGAGATTAGATAATGTTTAATATATTATTTGTTATTATATTTAAATGCAAGGCAAATTAGTTATTTAATAAATGAATGAATCATGCGGGATTTGGAGATAAACTAAACTTACCCCGTAAGAAATGCGCGTTTTAAGTTTCGCATCGCAAGTTTTAGACTCAATACTGGTTAAATCACTAAAACTTCTACACTAAAAAGACAATAAACACAGAATAAAACAAGAAATCAGAACAGCCAGTCAAACTACATAACAAATAAATCACCCATTTTCATGTTAAATTTGATGTAAAAAAATAAATAAATAGGTATATAAAAACGAAACATTTCAGAAAAAAATAAAATAAAATAAATTAGTTCAAAATGAAAACGTACCAGATTTTTAACGCTAACATGCGATAAATTCTCTTCATCGATATTAATATCACACTAAAACCGAACACGAAAATTAATTAAAACACACACAAACACACATATATTGCGACTTACGACAGATATGTTCTCTTTTTCATTGTCCTTCTTGGATTTCTTTGATTTTTTCTTCTTCAAAATTTTCTCCTGTCCCGAATTTGATTCGGTTCGCGTTTCCACGAAAGATGATTCACTGGTTATTGTTGTGCTCTGTAAAAATAAAACACCAGAAAATAACTTAACTTGTCTATTAATTAGAGAAAAAAAAAAAAGTAAAAAAACTAGTTGAATTTACCATTTTAATGAGGACGTTTAATGAAAAACTAAAAGTGTAATGAATAAATTCCAGTTAATGAGAGATTCAAGTTGAATAAAACTGATTAGATTTGATTAGATTAGATTAGGTAGGGAGGGTATCGATTTGAATGGATGAGTCATTGAATAAAAAGCTTATAAATAAAAAACAATTAAAGCAAAAACACTTACTAAGCCCTCACGACACTCAAAACTGTTAGTAACATCAAACTCTTCACTGCTCGGACTACCTTCCCCGATTTTCTTCCCCAAATCACTTTTTGGGACGTAGCTTTCGTGTTCAGGGCTCAACGACAATCGCTCAAAGATCTCTTTCGTTTTTTGAATATTCTCAAACGTCTCCGTCAGCGGCGATGGTGACTTAACCGTCTCCTTCTCAACCGAACTGAAAATCTTAGATATTTCATCAATTTTATTCGGCGACCAATCCGATTTTTTCGGAGGCAGTGCATCAGGTTTCATTGGCGTGTTTTCAATAATATCCCCAAACGACTCGTACTTCTTAGTCTGGCAAGGTGAGGGCGTTTCGGGAACCTCTTCAGCGGCGCACACTGGCTCGAATTCGAGTTGAGCTGAAGATTCATGCGCGATAAACGAAGCGGTTATTGTTAGGATTGCTTCAGGATTTGGGGGTGGTATTATTGATTTGGGAGTCTCTGAAAGATCGTTTTCACTCGAACTGGATTCAATTTGACGACACACCTCATTCTCCGCGGATATTTCGCTGATGTCTTCGCAATCGATAACTGGCTTTGAATCTGGTAAGACTTCAACATTTTCAGCTACTTCAGTTTGGCGTAGAGCTTGCAAAAAATCATAATTCTCATCTGTTGGCGTTAGCATCGGTGATTGGACAACAGTTTGGGTGAACAAAATGCATGCAGAGTCTGTTGAGAGAAACATACGATCTTTCGAAGTAGATTTTGAGGGATCTAAATCAGCTACCATTGACAGGAAACGTTCTTTTGCGGTTAGATTCTCGTTATCGACGTCAGTGACAGTTACGTTATCGAACGGTGATTCAACATCGGATTCAGGGCTTGGTATCTCTTTATTTAGGTAACTTTGTTCGCTGGTTTCTGTTTCAGGAGAGTTTACAGCGTCAGGTGATTTGATAACATCGTTTTCAAGGCCTGTATCTGCAAGGATTTGATCCGGAGGACTAAATTCAGTATGTAAACCCGATTTTAGTGGGGATGACTGGGTTGGAGAATCAATTTGGTTCTTATCGAAATTATTTTGTTGATCTAAATCGATTTGCTTAGTATCCAAATCGATTTGATTTTGATTTGCAATGGTTTGAAGTTCGAAATTTAGCGATCCTGAATCAGGATTAGTGCGAACTTGAACTAGATCGATTTGGTGTTGATCTAATTCGGATTGGAGATTTTGGAATGTTTCACCGGTATTAGTATTTATATGTTGTTCGTTTTCGTTTTGCTCTGTGATTAAATCGGGATTAGTTGCGATTTGAACGGCGGCAGTAGTTGGTATTTGTTCGTTTTCAATATCTGGATCAGTTGTTTGATCACTGTCTTTCGATTCGGAAATTTCGATTTGAGGTAAATTAGGATCACAATCGAAAATATGTGAATCGGGGGAGATACAAGTGTCTTGATCGTCAGGGGTGGTGACAACGCATTCAAATAGTTGTGGGGTGGTGAAAAGCCGTTCTTCTTCTTCTTGTTGTTGTGTTTCCGGCGTCGACGAGGCCTGAGAACTTAATGATTGGATGTGGTCCGGTGTTTTTTGGGTTGTGTTTGACGAGAAATTGTCTAATTTGAATGAGCATTGTGTTTGATTTTGGTCGTAGTGTGCGTCGTCGACTTGGTCGTAACTTTGGTGACCGTTTTCGTTGTAGTTACTGTTGCCGTTTAGGCCGCTAGTTAGGTCGGGTGATGTGGTGATAGGGACGCGTGTTACGTCCCCGTTTTTAAGTACTATCTCGCCCGTTTCGTAGGTGAGGGCGATGTGTTCGGCGTTTGGTTCTATCGGTGCCTAAAATGGTTAGTTTTGCGTTGGATTAGAGCGCCAAAATCACACAAAAACAATTCACAATATTTCTTTTACAAATCAAACATTACATTACATTACATTACGGCCTCAAATGGCTAGCTAGCTGGCTGGCTGAACAACAATTTACACATAATGATGCGTAAAAGAAATATTGGGAAATATAGATTAGGAAAACATAACCACGCACATCTGTCATGCAACTTTTTAATCGCTGATTAAATTCTTCGTTAATTATATCTTGTAATGAGGAATCTTCTGTTAAACTATCAGCAAACAAGCACTCCGATTCACTTACTATACGTGATTTTTTCACTGTATCCGCCATCTGAAACGAAACATTAACCAATTCTCACATTGAAATCATAATTCACACTATAACACATACTTAAATAACATAAATTTCTGTTTTATTTTAAATTTACAAATTCATTTTCCGCTAAAAATTATTTTTGACAGGACACCAGCGCCAAAACAAATATCCATAAATTTCAAACCATGCCATGCCATACCCTATCTTATCTTATCTTATCCTATCCTTTCCTTTCGTGTGTCGTCTATTAAAAGCTACTAAAATTAATATTATTAAAACAACAGAGTGATAATAAAAACCCAAAAATTAACTACTAGTTAGAGACTAAATGAAGAACGTTTCGCATGATTTGACATTAAAGATGATGATTTGAATGAAAGTTCGAGGACTTTGGTGGCGCTGGTGTCGCATGATTAATTACAAATGAGTAAGAACGATAAATCATTACGATTTAATGCGTTAAATGTGTTCCGATTGATTAAACGTTGAAAAACGTTAATATTCGCGAATAAATTAGTGTCACTTAGGATTTTTTTGTGGAGAAAACAAGTGTAAAACACTTAATGAAAATGTGCTAAATCGTTTTGTCCATGTGAACACTATTGTCTCGGGTACGGGGTTAAACAGCTTAGAGACAAATAGAATAAAGCGAATGATAGAGAATGAAAAATGAAAAAAAATCTACACAAAAAAAAGAAGAGAAAAGATCTTCTTATAAGATGAGGGCAGTGTACTATACTACAAGTATTCAAGGTTCACAAATGTCTGTGTACTTTACTAGACTGTGCGCAACAAACCATAGCCAAATAATACAGTCGCGGACTAAAATCTTTTTTTAATTAATTATTGTTTACTGGATTCATTAAATTTTATACCATATGGCAGAACTTACCATTATCTCTTACCATTTTAGAGTTTAAACTGTATTTTGTTTGTTGGTTAATTAATTACGGAGTAAAATAAAAAAACTGTTGCCAATCTTTAAAAGGTAGTCACTTATTTATATACTAGTTATTAGAACTGAAAATAAAACAACCTTCAATTTTTGGCTGGTAGCCCGCGCGTACAGTGCCTTAAATAACGCGAATACATCCCTGTATTGACTGTTTCGCATATAAAAATAATAATTGACCCACTTGGAGCCGAGGGGGCTAGGTATATTTGACAGTACTTGTCAAGGGCCCCCCTTGGACTAAATTGAGTATTGCCCCTTTTTGGGGCCGCGTCCTAAATCCTAACACCTTTATACACTATATTCGAAAGTAAAAATAGAAATTTAATTATATATTTCAAATACCAAACGGACCATTACTTAAAACACCTGGATGAGATTTTTTACATACCACAACCTTATTCAACGCGGAATATAATACATACGACAATTGATTGGCTCCTAACAGGGGAGGTTTTTATTACTTTACAATTAAAGGACATTTAGTCCAAAATTTATAGAGATTTTTACGCAAAAAAACGAAAATAATAAATGATATATTGCAAAATCTATACAGAAATTATAGGGTTAGATTTTCGAGCTACAGATTAAAAATGACGCTCTTTGTGATACAAAAAAAAAACAAATAAAAACTAGTAACTGGTTATAAACAAAATATATGTATGTATATATATATATATTTATTAATATATATATATATATATATATATACATAAATTTCTTCTATGACTAAATTCATACTCATTTCGCTATGGCGTTTGCGCCAATTAACTGGAGGTGAATGCCCTATTTTCACACAGCTCTATACGCGCAATAAAGACGGAGCTATGCGAGTTACCGTGTGTTAAATAGAGACATAATCCTCTCACTTCTAAACCATCTCATAACCTAACACAACATTACGATGAAAACGAAAACGAACAAATTTTGAGCGCGCGTCTCCAGGCTGATTTGTTTGTCCTTCATTTCCGGTTACATTTACCGCCGTGAAATTAGCCCCAACTCGAAAATATAAACAACATACAAAGCCATCATCTATTTCTAACCCTAACTTACAGATTCATTTTAAACAATTTCAAACACATACAGATTTGCATAAAATTGCAATTTCATGGACCGTAAGATGCGGGAATTAATATTAAATTAGTGATTGTATTTTTTAAACTTTAGATTCTTAGATATTTAAAAGTTTATGTTACGGATACAAAAAGAAATGTCTGGATTTTGGTAGAAAAAATTAACCATATGCGGTTATTTATAGGAGGATGTGACGTCACAGGCAGGATGTGGAATTGATAAAATAATACAATCTTTATATACATGTATATATATTACAGTACACTTGAATCTGAATGTGTTTAATTGTTATTACTAATTGGTATGCGTAATTGTTTCTATTGTAAATGTTTGGATAAAAATAGCGTTTCGAAAAATAAAGCAGTTAACATATTTCCGTCATTTCGGGATGATTAATTTAATGATTCTACAATATATGGTAGGAGTAATTCGGCTTGGGCTCGCTTGGTGCCAGAAACGGGCATTCTCGAAATTCTTACGATACGAATACGTATTTTTAGATTATTATACACATATCACACACAACACACGCGACAAAAATGTTTTACCTGCCTTTAAGCAAATAAACACAACTATATTCAATAATTAAAAAAAAAAAAAAAAACCAATTAAACTAAATAGGTATGAACTCAACATACATACTCAGTTTATTATTTTAAAATACTTTATAGCGATAATTTAACTATATTTCACACGCCAACGTTGTTTTCGTACCATTATACAAATAAACTCCGCCTAAAAATAAATTTGAATGATGTTAAATTTAAAATAAAGTTATTACTCCTTAATTTATGACTTCTTTCAAATGTTCTATATTTAATACGGCTATACTTGTATTACTTAAAAGGGTTCGCGCCTAACAAATAGGCAATTTGTTTTACTTATAAGTAGACGCTATGAAACTAAACAAATGAACCGTTTTTATGTTATTATAGACTTATTCAATTAGTTTTTAACATAGGTATTTTAATATTTATTCATGTAATTTGTTGTTGTTTGGGGACGAAATTAAAAAATTTGATTAATATGTAATAAAAAGTGTAAAGTAATTAATTTTAATAAGGTACGATAAAACATATCGTGGTTTGCTGAGTGTTTGAGCAAAATGTTGATTACGTATTGTGGATTCCGAGTGAATCTTCCGCAAAAATCGAAATATTTCGTCCCAAAATACCTGCGCGGCACACCGCACTTAACAGTTTTTGAATCGCAGCCAAAGTATCGCATGTTGCTACTAGAAATGCATGTTTCACATGTGAATACACTCATCCACATGTAACACAACAAAACAGATTTTCGGTTTTGCCGTGGATGAGGCGCTGCGATTTTCTATCTTTTGACTGTTGAATCCGAGCCGCAACCGAAAGAGAGCGACTCTTCGTCCGTTGAGTGTTTAGCGTGTTTAAGACAGCATGAAGGCCAGCAGCGTCCGTGTGTGTACAGGCCATTTCCTATGTTTGTATCGTTTTTAATTATATTATATGGATATGTATGTGAATGTGTCGAAAAACACAAGCGAAGGGGGGCTAACGCTCGGCTGCATAATGGGGCCGTATACAAACCCCACTTGCATGTCTAGTGTGCTCCAAATAACTGATAATAGGAAATTGGATATTCAAATTACATAGGTAGTCTATTTCGGACGCTTTACATACATACATACATACATATGTATCAACTACATATAGACAAACATGTCGGTTTTTATAAACAATTTGATAAACATTGCTAAATCATTGTTCTATATATTACTTATTAGTCACGTTTGTAATTCGATAAGAACTGTGTATATATTTTAAAGCGTACCTGAATCATAATGCTATTTTATTAACGTTGCTAAGCGAGTTTAAAATTAGAAAATTGACTACATTTTTACACATTTGCGACTATGTTTGAATTGAACTAATTTTAGATTGGCGGAAATCAAACAAATAACAACTTACATAGTAAATCAATAAACAATAACACCACTGATAACGTATTTGTTAAAACACTTGTTTACGCAATTTTTATTTATATGTTATCACACTTAGAAGGGCAAAGCCCCACAAAACTAAATTAATATGAGAATAAATAAAATTAATATAGAATAAAGGGGTCCGGGGGGGGGGCAAGATCCTCTATTTATTATTTAGTTATTTAACGGAAAGATACGCACTGAAAACCAGAAATTGCGATCACATGCAGCTACTATTGTGAATATGTTATTACATATTTTTTTTTTAAATTTTTTATAAACCGAAGAAACAGTTTCCAAACTGGGAAAATATAAGGACCGTGTGAAACTTAATATATGTTACGCCCGGACTCGGGAATCGATATATCGGATTAAATAACGAAATAAAACTTTATTATTGAATCAAACAGGAAGTCGTAAATTATATCCTATACTACCCTGTACACTCTAAATTTATTTTGGCATATTGCTAATAAGATCAAAATGGATTGTTGCTAATTTAATTTACACCGAAATTAAGTTATAAAAGTATGTAAATATTTTCAAATAAATATGGATCTAATTTCCAAGCGAGTCAGTCTTATACATATCTTACATACAATATTTGTCATACAAGGTCTGAAGTTAGTCACAGACAAAATATTTACTTTATCTACTATAGTGCATTTGCAGTAAAAATCAACATTCTTGAAGTAGCGCTCAAATTTCAGAGTTGTCTGTATGACCGTAATTAGTCAAAATCAATTGATTTCTCAATGATTTTGATGCAGTAGCCATGCCCCCATTAAATCGCTCCTTTTATGAATAATATTTAAAACAGTGTAAAATCAAAAAACTAATGTTTATAGTGTATAGTAATTAAGTAATTAATGAATGTTTATACCGTCAATTTTTGGGTCAGTGACTCTACTCAGTACCGTACCGCTAGTTTTGCATACATTCCAAAAAATAAGTATGTTTTTAAAGATTGAATTAAGCAGAAAAATACTTGAAGAGTATATGTATAGAAAGCATGCTTTCTTCAAGTAACCTCGTTTGAAGAAAATTACTGACTTTAAGATGCATATTATGTATCGGAAACATTTGCAAAGGTGTCAACGACTCAATAGGTTCTTACCACCCTATTTCAAGGGTGTTTTAACTATTAAATAAACAATTACGAATTAATTGCGCAACTAATTAACAAACAAAGTTATTTTTTAATTCATTGTTAACACAACTATAGAAAGAATGTTTGTGTACAATTTGTAAAACAAATAGACCAAATTCGCCGTATTTTTATTCATTACCAAACTAGATGTTTTGATTGATAACTAGGGGAGAAAAAAAAAAAAATAATAAAACTGTAACGATGAATGTACAAAATAAAAAAAAATAGTGAACTATTCTGGCGTGTTGTCTCTCTAGTTGAATACAACAAAATTTAATAGCTATTTCTATTCTTAGACCGATTCACCGGTTTCTGAATCGAATTACCTAAACATTCACCTTAAAACGCAATTCTAAATCACCCCGTTTATTCGTATATTTTAAGTAGTTGTTTTTGTTCATAAATAATGAATCATTTCTTTTGGAATTCGGTGGATGAAATAAAATTAAAGGTTGTTTTTGTATTAGAATAATAAAAATTGTGATGAAAGGGTGTTTTTTTTTGTCCTAAAATAGCCCGAATGTTTTTGGGTTAGTACGTATTTGGGGTGCGGTAGACACTAGATAAATAAACCAACAAGAAAAGGAAAAAAAAATCAACAGGCTCTGACTGGCGCACGGTGTAAAATGTCAAAAGACCAACAAAAGATCGGGAATCGGTTGATTTTTTGTTGATTTCAAGCCGCGGGGCGGTCAAATCTAAGTGGTAAATGTGTGTTTGCTCACCGTAGGCCCGTCTAAATCCTGGATTTATCAGCAAAAATGTCGTTGTACCCCTGGCTGGTTTGGCAGCAGCGTAATTTCAGAAACGCACGGACTCACAACACAACAGATGCATACGAACTGAAATTTAATACGAGTGACTTGGGTAACCGCCGCAGACGATTGTGGCGCCGCTGGAACGCACGCGTACTGCCGCCCCAGACATTCCAAGACATTTTGGATCACGCCCCGATTACAAAATTTTCGTGTTTCACTGAAAAAAAACCAACAAATAAACAATCTTAATCATTTTAAATCACCTCTAAACAACCATCCACACCGTACCATACTTTCATTCACCAATTAATACTCAGCCCAATCAATCAATCAACCACACACCAACACCAAACACAATTATAAATCATAATTATTCGATTAAAACCACATTTACACCCTCAAATACATCACATTTCGTGTTTTGACCCATAAATTACATTTTAAATTGAATCAAGAAACAAATGAAACGCCTTACACAAACCTACCCGCACAACACCACAATCAAAAGAATTGCATACACCTAATTACCCATTCACCTTTCACCAAATTTAACACCAAAACAGCCCTACCTAAATTACACAAAATTAACATAATTCGCACTTTAAATCGACGATAATATTTCGACAAATTCAAACATATATTGAATACTAAGCAAATTAAAATAATGGCTGATTAATAATTTGGATAAATTTAAATAATAAATAATTTTTGGGGTGGAATTGGTACGGAAATTCTATTCTAAAGGGTTTTTTTTTATTAATGTTGTCTGTCTAAAAAATTTATTTATTGTAACAGAGTAATATACTCATTGAAATTACAATAAATCCTTTTTTTCTCAATAATACTTATCATAACTTACACTTTAAATAAAATAACAAACAACGTAACATTAATTATTAATTTTTATACAATTCTTGTTCATCAAAGTTCATCGCTAATTATTTTTGTGTTTATTGGGTGTATTTGTGTGTATATTAATTAGTAATATATTTGTTGTATCTACAATACTTACCAACTATTGTTTTATTAAAAGGACTGTTACTGTTTCAAGTTCATAATATTTTTTTTTATATATATATACCACTCTAAAAAATTTTTTTTTTCTAAATTTATAGGACGTTCCAATTCACCCCAAAAACAACCCAGATATTCACTACAACTGGGTAGGTACTTTAGTAATCAAATCGAGTTACTTTAAAGTGCCTTTAAAACTCGATTATGTTTATTTGGACGATTTTATACCCATTTTTCGGTCTAAATGAGCCTTAAATAATCAATTTAAAGATGTTCTTAGTAGTAGAAGAACATTTTTAAATTTAATTTCTAAAGCCCACACAACTACCCAATATCTTTAAAACTATCTGTAAAGAGCCGAAAAAATGCTTTTCATACTCTTGTGTTTTTATTTAGTTAATTGTGTTGGCACATGTGATCGTTTGTGATTATTGAAAATCACTTGATCGTAAGGTAGGCACTGGAAAATTAAAGATTTCCGAGCTTCCAGTCGGAAACACGTTGAAACGAATTGAATATTCTATAAATGAGACGAAATGTTAGAGGATTCACTCGATTGGTTGAAGATTGAGCTGTGAGTTAGAAATGTTTCTTGGCACAAATGAATTTATTATTTTGACACAGTTGACCCTGTTTTCGCGAGCGAACCTCTTCAATTATAGTTACAATTGTTTCAAATGAAAATAATGGTTACTAGCAAATGTTTTGGTGTTCAACTTTGAGTTAAGGGTTTGAACTTAGTTTGAAATTATTACCATTCTCATCCATTTGCGTTCAATTTGTTTGTTTATTAAGGGAGAAGTATTAAAAAAATAAATCATTTATAGCCTAAATTAAGTTTTAAACTAGTTTAACTTTCCCGTATAACACATTCGCCGATTTGGTTGCGTTGCATACACAAGCGTAGAAAATATATTTTTAGGAGCTTTAGAGGGTTTTATTTGGAGGCATTGAACACAAATGGATGTGGATAACATTTAAAACGCAAACAAATTTAAGAAAAGATCCAGGTTAATGTAATAGTGTCATAGATTGGATTCAGGACAGGATAGATCATGTATTTGGATCAATGAATCCTAATAAGTGATCAGAAAGCCTTGTTGGTTTGTTTGTTTGTAGAAAGTACTAGTTGTAAGATCAGGATTTATTTTAGTAAATCGAAGGATTAGGCTTACGCCATGATCACTAACCGTTAATCCCTGCCACCCGCGTCCGCACTATACCCGCGACATAGCCGCCTTCTGGTTGCGACTTGTGCGCGCGTAGCCGACGCGTTTTGGTCAAAACTAGCGGAGCGTCGTTGTTGTCGCATCTGCGCCGCTAGCATCTCAACTTCCCAGTTACTATTATGCATATATGTATCCGTTTCCCCAGGTTCTGAAGAGTCTTCACCGTCGCCTGCTTCGGATCCGGTGTCATCTGTCGCGGAATCCAAGTCTAGGACGACGGATCCGACTTCCGGCGGCGACCAAGCTCGTTGAGGGCGCATCGTTGGTGGGAGATCTTGCAATTCGATGCATTCTTGGTTGTTGGGTTCATCCCAAGAGCGGCGGTCACCACGATGAATCACCGTGTCCAGAGAATCACTCCCCTAGTGGAATGGGGGGAATAGTTTGAATTCTAGTGAATTGTTTTGCATGGGAATACACTTACCGTGTAGGAGTCATCTATGGATTTTTCGAGGTCGTGTATGTGTTGGCGCAGTTGTCCGATGATGGTGTCCCTGGATCTGACTTCTTGTTCTAAGCGGTCGAATCGTGTCTGGTATTTCTGTTGCATTTCTTGTAAATGAGCGTTAATCACTTGTTTGATTGCAACTAGAGCTTCGCCGAAGTATTCGTGCTCATCTAGTGGTCCTAGAGTGATCAGTCTTGTTAATGCAGTAGTGGTTATTATTTCCATTCTCACATCGTACATTTAAAGAAATTCATATTTAAATTAAGAAGATACGTTCTCCTGTATTATTATTATTATTATCATTATTATTATTATTATTATTATTATACGGCTATAATAATAATAATAATAATAATAATAATATCAAACTCTGTTTTGTGACGTGTATAGTTACCTAGTTGTGACGTCCATATAGGCCTATAGAGTGTGTTAGGCTGATTTTTATTTATTAGTATTAATTAGTAGTAATTATTGTTAAATAAAACGAATCTCGAATGCTAAGCACCAAAAAAATAAATAAGAATTCAATCAGCAACTGACCTTTCTTGACTTGGCTGAGCTGATTTCCTTGCGGACAGACAACTTGAATGTTACGCTGATCGATTGGAGTAGTCTGCTCGGGCTCAAACACCGGATCATCCTCCGTTTCGGACGGGCCAGCTGGCTCGGCTTCTAATCCGTTACCTGTTTCGCAAGTAGTGACGTTCAGCGGCGGTGTACAAACACTCACGTCACTACCACCCACGCTGGGTGGACTTTGCAGCGTGTCCCTATTGAAAGTGACACTTTTTGCTAACTTACTGTGCCTGGCGGCGTATCCCTCAACTGTTGGCGCCCGCATCAACTTCCGAAACTCAGATTCTTCGGCTTGTTTCACCTCCTCGGGCTCTGGTTCTATCTGGACGCTCGTGGACGTGCGCACGTCTTCTGATAGCTTCTTCAGGATGGATTTAAGATTTCGGCGTTCGGGGGTCTCGTTGGATTCGGGGGAGGTTGGTGTTTGGGGGAATGTGGATGGGGTTAAGCGGTTACGTTTATGCATTGCGCTTGCTTCGGAGTGCGATCGCGTTAGAGTTAAATCATCGTAAGGCTGCTCGGGGATGTCGAGGCTGACACTTCTGGTTTTCATCGCAGATTCGAGCTCGGCTAGTTTCTGGCGTTCGTTGAGGATTTTAAGCTTTTTTACGAATGGCAATCCACCGTACTCAGGACTTAAATCGTCAACGGATTCATAGTTTTTCGTTCGCGATTCTTGTAAACGCAACAACGTTGGTTTAGTTCTACGCGCACTAGTTTCACAAACTGGTTCGAGTGGCTCGTTCGCTGGAGGATTGACGATGATCAAAGCTTGCGAATTATCGCGAACAATTGCGGCTTGCTTTAGTTTCGTCCACGGTCCACTATCATCACAACTATTCACTAACTCCAACACGGCTTTTGACTCACCAGTTGTGTCCTTCACGACATCCGGGGCATTTTCAACGATTGGAACGCTTTCGACTTCCGTATCCTTCTTCGGACACTCAGTCGCCGTTGTCCTCATCGCGAGTAATCTATCTTTAAATGAAATTTTACCCAGCGCTGGTTTCGGTGACAGCGCAGGACTCGGTGAACGACTTTGCTGAAGAATACTACTTGTGGTCATTGATACTACTACAGTTGTACTAGGTGGAGTTATCATAGTTGTCACTGGGATTACTGGTGGGGATTGCCGGTCCTCTTTAGCTTTGAGCAGTAGAAGCCGTTGGAGAAGTGGTAACCCAGCTCCGATGACTTCTGGTTCATCTGGAACTGGAGGTGGAGGTGGAGAAGTAACCACACTGGACGGTGACGGAATTCCTGAACAAACCCCTACGCGCTCTTCATTATCTTGTTTTTCTTTTAGAAGACGAAGTCGAGATAACAACGGCAGTCCAGCTCCTAGAGGAGATGTAATAACACCCCCGCTCGTGGTGTCTGGAAGCATAACACCTCCTCCAGGATCCGGGGCATCTTCCTGGCTCATTTCATCACTTCGAACGCGCGGCATCCGTTTCAAGACGCCTTTATTCGGCGTATGCAATGGTTGTAACTCTAAACTTTCATCCGATTTGCGATAAGCTCGAGATTTCCTCAGCGCATTTCTCAATCCTTTAGCTTCACTCTTGATTTTACCAACAAGTCCTCGGCTACCATCAGCCCCGTGTCCACCAGAGCCATCACCTCCAGCTAGTTGGTGGTGGTCGCGGTGGTGTTTGCTGCTTCGCGTCGATGGAGGATGGCGTGCAGAGTTGCGGACCTCCATAAGGCGTTTGCGGCCCAATGATTGTAGGATTTCTTGCGCTTCCGGGTAGTCTTTCATTGCCGCTAAGACGTCTTCGCGCGACAAGGAGAAAAGCTCCGAATAACCAACCGATCGTACATCGGCGGTGCGTCTGTTAGATAGATAGATAGATAGTTTTCGGAATTTATATATTTATACATTACAATTCAGAAATGAAAAATAACATTTTTATTTGTAGACTTACTTATTTAGCCCATCTAAATTCAAAATCCCGATTTCCCCGAAGAAATCTCCTGCCTTCATGGTCGTAAGAACTCGTCCAGTTTCACTCAACACTTCCAGGATACCATCAGCAATAATAAACATTTCGCGAGCTACTTCCCCTTTACGACAGATCGAATCACCGGGTGTGAAGATGTACGCTTTCATTTTGAGCACCAGGTCGTGGAGGAACTCTGGTTGGCACTCTTGAAAGATTGTGACCTTCTTGAGCACACTAAGGTTAACGTGGAGCGCCAGTTCGGTTTTTAACTTGTCTGGAAGAAGCCCTAGGGCTGTATTAATATCTCCACCACCTTGAATGCGACCGCGCGACCAAGAGTAATCGTACCAGCGGAGCACACGTTTCTTCATACCGCTGGGAACCTAATGAGCACAGTTTTAAGTGTTTGAGTGTTATGTCATGTCATGTAGGACATTTAATTTATACAGTACCTTGTGGTGTCGCATGTAGGTTTTTGCGCCGTCGAGTAATCGTTCAAACTCTAATCGATTTGCGTTACGGTTCGTAATTACGTTTCCGACTTGGCCTACAAGTGTGTGTGTGGATAGTGCAAGTGTTTTAGATTGGAAACAATGGGTGAAGGATGAAGGTGAAACTTACCGACGATTGTCGCAAAGATGAACACACCGATCAGGTAGCTGACAATGGTGAAAACGTACCTAGATCATACGTAAATTCGATTCGTATATTCGAGCAAGTTTCGCAATTTGTGCTCAAAGTTTTCGAACAGTTTCGAAACAAATTAACAAAACAAAACACACTTAATACAAAGAAAATAAGAAAGTAAGTAGAAATATACTAAGTATACTATACTACTACGAGTATTTGCTTTATGATTCGTTTGTAGAATAACGAGCGCCTAAGCCCCGACACGACTTTACCCACAAGGCTGTTCAAAAACTTTGAGTTTTTATCACAAATGAAAAACAATCAAACAAATTCGGTTCAATGCAGGGTATTATTTTTTATTTCATTTAATAAACGGCATAATTAATTCGGTTGTCGGTGAAACAGCCCTGCGAAAGTCTATGCCGTGGCGGAGCACCCATTATTTAAATATAAATTAACGTGAATTAGCTTAGAAATGATTAAAAATTCGTACCCTCCGTCCGTTTTAAATTGCAGGAGCCGCGACTTGAGACCACGACGCGGCAATGACTTCAGGCCGTCCACCGTCACCGTCTTCCTAAATACGACCAATCAGCGATGAATCTAGTGTTTTACCCACCAAAATACCAAAAATACTTACTCCGCATTCGTTTCCGGCGTCGGAAGGTCTCCAATCGTTGTTAATGTTAACGTCGACCAATATAACGAGCCCAAATATTTTCGCGTTAGTGTTGCATAGTCTCCTGGTCGATATGGGTATACCCAATCACCCTATTAGGACATAGAATTAATATATATATATACATATAGCTTTATTGGTGAGTGGGTGATTGATTATTATCTAGTACCTGGAATCCCTCTGCTTCGCTAAGTAAAAAATAAAAACACCCGAACCAGTGGGCCAGAATGAGTAAAATATGGATTAGGTTAACAACCCGCCACAAATTGGGCCATACAGTCCTGGACTCCACCATGTAGTAGTAATTAATAGCACGGTAGACTTTTAAAAACCGTGGGAACCGAAGCATCGGTTGTGATCCGAATCGGATTTGAAGCATATCTAGCGGACACAATGCGCCCAAGTCTAATAGAAACGGGCGCGAATGCAGATAATGACCTGCCAATTTTTTGCTGTCGTACACCATTAACCCTTGCTCTAAATATCCCGTCCGAAGCTGGACGCCGACGTCCAGCAAAAACACTATATCACTCATCGCATCGCACGTGTACCAGAATCGCGAACACAACGTTTGAAACTCTGGGAAACTCTGCCGAACGATCAGCGCCCACATGTTGTACAGAACACAGATTGTGAGCACGAACAACCAGTAAAAATAAAAGTTCTCATCGGGATTGACAACTGTTCTGGGCGACTTTTGATAGCGTCGTCGTCTCCGAGGTGCTGTTGAACCACCACCCGCAGCTCCACCACCTTCGCTACCCGTATCCTCGACTGTTTCTTGCGTTTCGGGGATTTGTCGCGTTGAGAACCGTTTCAGGAAAGAATCTTCGCGTTTCAGCGGTGGTTTCTAATCAGAACACAATTCAATTTAAATTAGCGTCGGGTGCGTTTAAATCAGAGCCGCATTATTACTTTTTGTATAGCGGAGGATATTTGGACTGTCGTTCGGAGTTTCATCCATCGCTGATTCGATTTGGTTCTGATAAAAAAACACCCACAAAACAATTACTAACAAATCAATCAATCATATATATACACATACATACACACACACTCAACTAGAAGTTAGACAACCATAATCAAAAGAGATCTCTATCTTGCAGAGCAATTCTACCATTTATCTCAAAGATCAAACAAGATTAAATTCGAATAAGTTTATGTATATATACAGAGAATAGTTTTGTATGTTGAACTCGTTTTTACAGCAAGCGTTTATAATAATAGTAAAAAGAACATAGCAATCATTTTGAATCAATTAAAGTAAGTTTATTGACTCAAAATATCTGCGACGGATTTATAGGTAAGTCTGAATCCAACTTTTTTACTACAATATATAACTAGCACTGGCCTACGAATGAAATAAATCGATATATTTACCAGTTTAATCAACTAAGAAACCTTTAGAGAGATAATCAATAAAAGATACAGAACAATCAATCAAAGTGATAAAAATAGTTTAGTTTAGTTTAGAAATAATAGATGGCAAGTTAAGAAATACGGAAAAATACATTTCGGGCGACAAAAAACACGCATAGCTGAGACAGAACCTCTTTATTTTGCGGAGGGTATGATAATAGGTCATTACGGCCCTGATATTTTTCCAGGATTGCGTTGCCGCACGGGCCGTAGCCTCGGCGGCGGAATGCAACGAACCGGTGTCCCCACCACCTCGGCCCGACGATTTGTCCCTATTTGGGGCACGAATTCACATAAATACTCGCCTGTATGACACAAACATCTATGACACAAACATATCAACTTTTTAGGCTATTTAGGATTCCTAATCAATATTGGGTTAGAAAACAATTAAGTCTATACATAACCGTGTCGTGAATCTGTAATTACTTCAAAAAAGCATCAAAAAGCGATAGTTACCCTGGTGATTCTCTCCCGTACCTCTGGTTGGGGCTCTTACACTCTGACGAAGGAGCGTTGCTAGAATCGTCGTCTTCGTCGCGACTCGTGTTCATCGGTGACCTGGGGCTGTTTGCGGGTGTATCGGAACCGCTATCTGCTGTCAAATGGTGTGCACTAGGACCTCCACCAAGACCGCCGCCGCCGCCCCCTGTATCGTATGTCATTCTACCAGGGGGACACTGGGGTCCCTGACCAGGCTCATCGTTTGCAGTTGTTGCCGGTTCCACCTAACAAGCGTGAAACAAACAACCTATAGTTAGATAATTGGATTATATGGAGTAATGCTGTTATGTTTTACGTGCTATGGACGATATTTTTAGGTTTATGTTACATTACAGTTTACCTGTGCAGAAATGTATGAATAATTCGCATAGATTAACGTAAGAACACAACCGAACCATTGCACCACCCACATTTTGTATCTCTCAGTCAATGCATTTTAATTGCGCAATAGTTGCATAATTAAAACTAAATAAATGTATAGGTAATAATTTAAATCTATAAGAGCGTTAAATACCTACACATGTTCTTTAAATGGGAACACAGCGTAATACTTTAAAAGTTACAGCATCGGAAATGAATTTAAGCTCATTCGGGGGTTGCGCCCGAAAAGGCACTTCCCCAAAATCGATTCTCGTATCAAGGAGGGACACTTTTATACTTCTGGCCGTGCGAAAAAGATAGCTACGTCTAATAAAAGAGAACGGTTCGACCGCAGGTCCCAAATGTTGCTTTATTTGATTTACGTATATTTATACATACAAAAACATAGGTGTATGTACATATGTATTAATATTTAAGATAAATTATAACATTGAATGTATAAAATTAGTTATAGACATACACTTAAATATGATCTGATTTATCTATGAAAACCACGCGGAATGTGGTGAAGATACTCGTACCTAACGAAAAGCGTTTTAAACGTGAAGAAGCGAAGCGAAGCAGAAGAGAACTTCGTCGAAGTACATACATTAATCAAACATGAGCCCCAAAAGGTGTTACATTGTAATTTCGCGCAGGAATTTCAGCTAAATTATGAGTTTAAATAGTTTTGCCTATATAGCGTTAAGTGTCCAGTCTTTTATCTTTCGCACTTATAAACGACGTTCCATCATTTGCATTTTTAATTGTTTTAATTATGACTCGCCTTAAACGTTCATACTACGGGTGCAGTACTTACAGTCAAGTCAAACTGGTTGTACGATACATTTATCACATAGCGCAACGAAATACATTTTCAAACGACCCCAAAAATACTCATGGGTTATCGAGTTCATACACTTTACAACGCTATCAAATGTGATCTACTTTACCTAGTTGATGCTGTACATTTTCTAGACGTTATTTTTTACTGTCATTGCATTATGCAAAAAATGTCTTTTTCTTTTTTATGTCTCGTTAACATAAATACCTATGCAATTTGTTCCAGTTCTGTTCAAATTGCGTTGACAAATTAAGCCTAAACGCACTGCAAACCAGAGTTTTATCCTAAAGCAGTACCAACTTCCTGAATTATTAATAATATACTAGATTAAATAAAAATCTAAAATTTATTTATAAGAAATTTGTTATTTTTAAAAAATAGTACACAGCAAATTCAGTCGAAATGTTCAATCTATCTTGTACTATTTTGACGACAAATCAGGTGAAACAATACGACATAAAATTCCATACGGATGTTTGTCTTGTACTGTGTAAATATTATTCTATAATCATTCGACTGTGTTGATTAAATATCGACGTACGTTCTCTACAGATGCCGAATTTAATATAGCAGCGACAAATGTTTGTCTTTAAATATATTTAGAGCGTAAATGTAGATAAGGAGGCAATTATTTCTTGCTGAATTAATCCATTTAAATGAGTTTCCACCGCCCCACTCCGAAATTGAATTTTAACGGTATATATATATATATATATATAGAATTGACTATATAATAAATCGAATTCTACTAATGTAAGTAAAAGTCTACATGTTGGCGTGTGTTCTAAATTATGAAACTGAAACGGATGTGTTGTGTGTGAAAAAACAGCAATCATATTAGAATTCAGGGTGTATTCATATTCTCTCTGCTGTTTGCGTTCATGAAGTTACTTAGTTGTTATTATTATTGAAAAGTGGATTACAAGTGCATTATACGCATTTACGATCAAAGTAGATCCGCGGATGCATCCCGTCGGATGCATCGCCGGAATCGATAAAAATAAACCGGTAAAAATAGTATGTAACGTTTATTACAAAATAGGTATGTTGCCAAGCGCTAGACGGTCGCTCGTGAGAATTAAATTTATAACGGTAAAAGACACTGGCTTTGGGGCAGAGCCCTATTGATTTTCAGCCCTAACAACCACGGCGACGGTGCTGAATTTTACAAACTTCGCCAACGCTTAATAATATATGACACAGATAAATATTACTGGAAATTGCTACTGTTTACTCGTTGAAAAGATTTCAGAAATTAATCGCTCGTATCTTTGACAAATTGCTGTACACACTGTACAGACATACAACAAAATATATAGTCTATTTTGTTGCTGGATATTAGAATAAAGTACTGTTTTTTTCTCCAACGGAAACAATCATCGATCCATTTACGTCCTCAGCGCCTATATTAGCCCTAAATCCAACCCTGTCGGCGCAAATTAAGCGTACGTAACTAAATCAACACAAACCAAAAACAAATACTCAAAGACTTCTTATCCTTGGAGTATCTCCTGGCATTTCTGAAGAGTTATCAAATTACCAAAAATCGTGTTTCAGCTTTAAATTCCATATAAAACTTCCAGGGCCGTACACATTGTCTTACTAAAAAAAAAAAAAAAAAAGTAAACGCATATATACACGCAATGTGCGATACATGGAAGTTAAGTTGGTCAAACCTTGTAGTAACTCGATTTTTTTCTTATGTCCGTTTGTTTGTTGTTATATCAAACTTTCTGGGGGGAGATTTTCGTAAAAGTTTTCCACAAACAACCCCTTGCGTCGCCCTCAAGAAAGAAGATGAGCATGTACACGATACGGCAATCCGATTAATTATAAAGATCTCTTGTCGAATTAGTATGTCGCCCCCGGATAACGAGCCACCTCTGGCAGTTCTCAATTCTTGATTGTGTTTTTGAATGAACTGTATTTCAAGCGGAACCGGTAGATTTGTTCCCATGGCGACCGGAAAGCAAATAAATCAACGCGAAAAAAAAACGCTATTTGCATATATGTATATATTTATTATTAATGGTGTTATTTAATTAGTTTATTAATAGATATTTTACGAGAATGAGTTTTTGTTGTAAATGTGTTTCTTTGCTGTGTATACGCAATTTAATTCAACTTACATCATGTCTCTGGCTCAAGTACTCTTTTGTGCAACCAGTGTAACATGAGTACTGTGGTGGTACTCGTGCGTATGTATGTATGTATGTAAATACATACATACATACCTACTCTACTCTTTATATTCTAACAATGTTTGTTTCTTGTATACTCTATTTTTGTTAATAACACATTTTAAAGGTCATACACGTCGCTATACTAAACTGTACAGCTAAAGTTTAAATATAATTGACCACACAATTGATTGTCCACACATTGGTCACAAGTAATTAAAGCAACATTTGCGACGATTTGTATATTTTAATAGTTTAAGTTAAAAATGTGCAAGTGTTAGTTGCGCGTGTATGAACGTATACAGAACGTTTGTTATTGATTGACCTTGAGATGCTTTGGAGGCATAAGGTTTTTCTCATGTATTTACGATATATCATGTTCATATGCACACATCGACACATTCACACGCAGATCTACGACGGAAATTCGCACATCCTTTCAACTCATTAACAATAGACAGGTTTTTATAAAAAAAAAAAAACAACCTCTTTTTCCACAATTTTTAAAGCTGCTTATATATTGAAAACAGGCTAAATAATTAAAAGCAACATTGTTTAATTATTTTTTAGGCATGTGTACACAAAATCTCAGGTAAATTAATCTTTAATAACGATCATAAATAAAAACTAAACCTCAAAAATATTACCCCTTACAAATAAACCCGCAATACACAAATGCATATTTGGTTGCTGTGTTTGTCACGTAAATGGAAATAATATATTGCACGACTTATATATTTCTTGTATATTATGTATGTACTATATATATATATATATATATGATATTTATTTAACATATATTTGTATTAAACAAATATTTAAGGAATTGTTTTTTTTGACAATTGCCTAGACCCTAACCCCTAATTAGAGTAGATTATTTTTAGGTCTATATGGTCCTAATTTGATACCAAATATTGGTTTTGTAAATAAATGATTCGGTAATCGTAATTGTTTCGAGGAACTAAAAATAGTAATTTTATAAATTAATATTGGCATTTGATTTTTTAACAAATCAATTGAGTGAATTGGTTCGATTTTTGCTGAATTATGTATAACATGACCTCTATTTCAGTTCCCGAAACACGAATTTATGTTCGACACGATATTTAATATATATTTGGCATAATACACTGCTCTCATTAACTCTAGACGGCCATATTATTTGTTATAACTACCGGTTAGTATTCCTGCAAACATACTAAATACAATAGTTGTGAATTGTTTCTGGAATACGTATAAAAAAATGTATGCGGCAATCTAAACTAGGGACATTTGTCTAACCGGATATCCGGTATCTGGTATCTCTTGAGAGAATGACCTTTTCCGGGTGAAAATGTCCGTACGGTCCCTAAAATATAAATGGCTAGTTGGCAAATGGCACTTTTGTTTAACTTCTAATGAAAAACACTTAGAAACTTTTAATGTCTGATTTATACGTTGGACAAGGGTACAACGGTGGCCATTTTGTGCTCGTTTGTATTATAATAGCATCCGGAATATAATGAATTTGATTTTGAACCTAACTTTATTCGCAATTGTCTGACCAGCAAAACTAATAATTACCATGTGAAAACATGTCACAATAAGTTTCATTTATGTCAGAAAAATAACAATAGCCTCCAACTTACATTGAAACAAACTCTCTTGGCCATCTACGAAGCAGAAATCGCCGGGCGCACATCCAAGAACTGTATTTGGTATTATTTGGTATTTGGTATTCGGTATTCGGTTGTTGCCAAATATTTAAATAAACTACATTCTTGCACCAACTAACTCACATGAAAATGAATATTTAATATCGATCCACAAAGAGCATCTAGATATATCTCTATATGATATCAATAACCCTCCGTTAAAATCACTCTCAAACTTCAACTAGTTCTTCAACCATAGGGTTTGGGTCCTTTTCTTGATTATTAACTGACAACGCGCGTGTTCAGTATTCGTATTTGATACGATTCCTTCCAATTAAGCTATTGAAAAGCCCGCAAGCGCTCTGGAACTTTGCCCCCTCGCTACCCCACATGTGAATTGTAGAGGGGGCATTGGTTAGGGTACACTAACACCTAAACATATGTGGTAGACACGATTGTATCGAAATCCCCTTTAAGGGCTTCCTTCTTTTGTTGACAGTTGAAGAATATTTAGGCTAGCGTAAAATTGAACACCGGAACTATTCCTATTATGTTATACGTATACCACACATCCAATCACCGGAACGTTTCAGCGTACATGCACACGAGCATACGCATGATACACAACATTAAACAGGGTTCAGCTGTTTAATGTTTGCGCTCGCTAAAACGAACCTAAAGCGGAAAGCATTTTGTTGCGCTTATTGCCATTCAATTCTCGTTCATTTCTTTTTCATATTTTTGCAAGAAATATTTTGTCTGGTGTGTTGAACTTGAACTAACCTTAAATTGAGACGTGGTGCTTGCTGCAGCAGTATTTTGGTGGCTTGATGCAGATGTGGATCCATAGTTTAGCTGGTAGGCTGTGTCGAGGATCTTCTTGTGTGCGGATGCGTGTGCCCTGTACGCGGAAACACTCAGCTTCATCGTAGGTGTGGCCGGTCTGCTGGTGGAGACCTGGTGGACGTCGACTTCAGAGCCGTGCGCTGGCTACCTGCTGCAGCCTGCACACGCATTTGGCCATACGCACGGCACGCTCCTCCGCCGGCCTAAACACAAAATGTACCTGGTGGTGACGTCATAAATAATCATTGTTACAGGGTAGTACATATACTCGTACGTGGAGGTCAGCTTCAAGACCTGCTTGATATTTAATATAGGAAATAGTTTAATTAGTGAAACTTAGCTAGATTAATCTCATTAATTACCGACAAAATTGAGTTGTGAAGCATCCATTACGACGGAATACTCGCTGGAACAGCTCAGATAAGCGCCAGTCAATTGTTCCGGTGTTACAGTCAACAAACGATATTAACAGCGCGTCTAAGTCAAACATAATTAAAAATCAAAGCTTCCAAATAACAATCAAAATGTATAACCTCACATATACATATGTATGTATGGTATGTATCGTACATATGTATACATTTCTTAGAAAGAAGTATAATAAATCAATAAACCGTATTTCTCTTCAGTTTGAACAAACTCACAATATACGAAACTTTCCAATAATAACAGAACCAAAAAAAACACACACACACAAAACTGGCGCACTCCTCAGGGGCCACCGTACTGTCACTCGCCTCCAGATCAGGGTGCATCCACCCCCAGATCAACCAGTCCCCTGTATTGTATTGTATTGTATATGTATGTAATGTATACTTGGGTATATAATATCGAGTGATATGAAAGGTTTGGATTATGTTCTAGGAAATGCGCTCCCGCTTCTAGTATCCGGCGTTTTTTAACTGAAGCTAGTTTTTCACAAAACAGGTAAACATATGTAATATAATGTTACACGCGTTGCATGGCTTCAATAATTTAATACTTTTTTTATACATAAACACCAATTTGCGGTCGAACAATATCATAATTACATTTTCGCAACATAACCCATTTGATTAATGACAAAATATTACTACGCACTTCCGGGCGTTTTGTGTTTATCAATTTCTGATTGAAAATCTATTTTTAGATTTCCAAAGTGTTTATTTATCGATTTTTAAGATGCGTATTAATAATAATATTTCACATAAAGGACTAAGGAATTGTTTTTGATGGTAATTAGGGTATTGTGGGTTGTTGAAGTAAATCATGCATTATTTACACCAAATTCGATAGGTATGGAGACCATGTTATGACAGATGGTTTATGTATGTATGTATGTATAACAAGATATTTAGGCAGGAGTGTACTAGTACTAGCGGAACTAGTATAAAAATAGTAGTATACATACATGGTAAATATGGTTTATTTTGCGACTTTCCCCTATATGATATGTGCCTGGTGCACGAGTACATATTTTAACGAAGTCAATCGATTTTTTTTATCTTTAATTAATTTAAAAGAAAACGTGACTTTCCTCACGTTACAGTTATTTTTGATTGGCTGATAAACGAATCATCTGTTTTCGATTTATAAACAGCTTCCACGCCATTTGCTACCCTATTACAACTTTAAATCGCAATTTTTATTTTACATAACCTTTTGACTTTATTACAAACTTACTCTACCTGTCCCTATTTTGATGGTACCCCTTGGCCCATATTTGGTACCCGGTCACACTTTGCCGCCGCCCCCCAAACCCCCGTGGAAACGCATGCGTATCTTATATATGTACCCCTGTTACCATGGATACAAATCTCATGCCTGTATCTGAAGATATAACTCCTGAAGGATTTGTATCTGTGGATGAAAAGGGTTGATATTGTATAAAATGGGGACAAAACATTTTAATCTACCACAAAACTAGCAATAATATTCCTAAAGATCACTACTAGGTATCCTCTCGAATTTTAAATAAGACTCAACTGACTATACACTTTTTTTTTTAATTGTTAATAAACCTAAATGATAAATATACATTTTATTAATATATACATTCATAGATTTTCCAATTTTATACTAAAATTAAAAGAATATTCAATAAATATCTCCCAAAGTTTTAATATTAATTAAAATAACCAGTAAAGGTATAATAACCTAGAAAATAAATGATTAAATTATTTATTGTGTAACTTTATTTTAAATCTTACTCTTTCTGCAATTAGCGTAAAAGACGTTATAATTACGTCCCTTCGAGAGAAACAACTTATAAATTCAGTTGAAAATTGTGAAAAGGTTAAAACACCGTCCTAAACCTCCATAATTTAGTTTAAAATAAAATCATAAGAGATTTCGACCGTTTCGATTTCACTCGATAAATAATCAATAAACATTTATTTAGGCCCTAATTATATTATATATGGGGTTAAGAAATGGTCGAATTGATTTATGGGTTAGGGGAATGGACTACGAAATGAAAAATGTAGGTACTTAACGTTCCTTGGTTAGAAAATCCAGCTCTCCACACCTGTAATACCTACCCCTTTAGAAGTCCATAAATAAACAGTGCCGTACTCGGAAAATAGTTAAGATAATCTAGGCTTGATTTTTACGAGGCCTCGGCCCCATTAAAATGTCTAACTGATTAATATTTATTACCAAAGTTGCAATAAAAAGTTGGCACAGTTTATATAAAAATAAATCGATTTTCTTCCTGATAAAACGCGCAGTTTATCGAACAAATTGATTGACTTGTGGATTGATGACACACAAATAAGGGCGAAATCAATAAAAATCATTGACACTATATACATATGATACGTACCATTATGATTGTTTTTACTATAATCCATTTACTAATTTAAAACTTGTCACTTAATCACAGTTAAAATCACTAATATTGGCAACGGTACACATAATGCTGGATGGATTACGTTTTACATTACGTTAAAAAACTAACTCTTACAAATGGGATTACAAAAAAATAATAAATTACCTCGAAACATTTGTACAAGAACATAATCAGAGCACGGACTTGCGTCAACTGCCACAGCCGGCGTTCTTGCTGAAGGAAAATCTGAAAACTTTCTGATTGGTCTTCTGAAAGCTCCAGCACGCATGCGTTGACCAATCAAAGACGTACACGTTTACAGGCGCCTGAAGCACTTTCAGGACCTCCTTCAAGTCGAACGAATCCATTCAAGCCGAATTCTAAGGGTGTCAAAATTAATTATTGATTAAATTTCACTCAACTTTCATTTAGGGCCTTAAATTAATAAACACCCATATTTAGGGTTATTTATGTTTGAAACATATAGATTTAATATCTATTTAATTATAGGACTTTTATAATTATCCAAAGAAGGTCCCTAAATGAATATAAACCTAACATAAATTTAGCCTCTAGGCGGGTTATTTGTGTTAGAAATGAATAGATTTATGTATGTTGTTTTAAGTCTATTTATTAAAACTGAATATAACAAAATAAAATGTATGAACATTTAATACTACGAAATAAAAACAATTACCCATATACATATAAATGGAGTACGGAATGAATCTAAGAATGTCACTTAATATAGGAATGTCAAACAGTTAAAAAATATATAAAAAATAACAAGAATAAAAATTTAAAAACAATAAAATTAAGGAATGACAGACTAACGTATATAATAAATGCGTAAAGATCGCTTGTTTTTTCATGTAAATGCGTATAGAAAAGTACGTAAAAATAGAATTTACGTAAAGAACGTTCGATTTAGGGCCACACCTTATTGAACAAATCCATAAAACTATCATAAATCATGAACGTAATGGCGACATCGATACAAACGCGACTCAAACGGGGCACAGTCCCTTTATAAAAAGCCGCCGGCCCTTCATGTTTCCAAATCTGCAACGCACAATCCGCCGTGTTTTTATACTTGTGCGCTTCAAGCCCTTGCATTCGCGTCTTAACAACATCAATCGGCGTATTCCCGAAAACAGACACCGCCCCGGCGATCGCCCCAAACGCACCCACCACCAGCTTAGGGACGCTCTTCGAGTTATCACCCCCACGATATTTCTCTTTAAGCGTCTCCATCACATAGAACCGCATTGCTTGATTAGAGCCTTGTTTTATTACTGTCGCTGTTACGCCTTTATAAACCCCACCGATCCCATGTTGTTTTATAATGAGAGAGACGCCGTGGAAGAAACCCCGGAATTGGGGCTTAGCGCTGCGTTGATCATTGATGAATTTCACTTTAACGGTCTCCATGGGGGTGACGGCGAAGATGGCTTCCATAACACCAGCCCCCAACCCACACAAGAGGCGACTACCACCGGTTAAATTACCATTTTCATCCGCCATTTGATCTTTGAATGTTTCAAACGCTCCAAATCTAACAATAAGTAAATATAAGTGAACCATTGCATGTAACGAATTATATAAAAACGAAACTCTCACCTAACTGCAGCTTTCGGTATAGACCCATATAGCAACACGCTCAAGCCCCGGTACAGCCCTTGGACGCCATGGCTTTTAACAGTTTTCTTCACACAATCTGCAATTCCCGAGTATTTCTTTGTGGCCCCTTTTTCGTCCAGTTGCAATTGTGTTTTAACGTACTCTGTTGGGAATGTAATGCATATTTCGATGCCGCCTGTGATCCCGCCAGCTATGATGCCTTTCAGCCCTTTGTGGCCAGCTCCCGCAGCGGCGGCTCCGTTTTCCGCGAGCCAAGGCCGCATGGAAAACGGGTTCTTCATGTTCGGGTGCATCGTTCAATTCACTCAAAGATCGGCACTATAATGACATAGTCAACCTTTTAAGTATGTCAATCACGAGATTCAAGGACACTCAAAGTCATTCTTTATCAGAAAAATGCATGTATAATAAAATTATCAGTTCTTCCGACTTACAAGATAAAATCACGTTCATTCTTAGAAAGAAAGTTAAATCAATAGAAAAACTATTTCTAATGAGGATTTGAAGGTAAACAAGCTTTTAGAATGTTTATTTAATCATTTTAATCAATCATAATATAACCTCCAAATTACATGACATAATCCACAGGAGGAAAATAAACAAATCAATTATATATCATTAAATTAACTTATTATCGACTCGTAACTCAATTAAATTCTCTATTTTATGATGTACAAATATCAAGAAAATCAAAATTACCTTGTCAGAATGACATGTCAAGTTTGTCCACGTCAATTTTTTAAATACGTCACTAATTTAAGCAATTTTGTTGAATAAAGTAGATTTTTAACCTTTGACTCATTATATAATTTACTTTAACCATAAACGGTTTCAGTTGTCATTCAGAAATACTTAATTTTAAGTGAAACTTAATTCAAATATACGAATAGACTTATTTAATTTAGTTAATTCAATCAAATTAATTAAGCTATTGTAGAGCTTACCATAATTTTAATATTATTGGTAAAAAGCTCAAAAATTATTTAAATTCATAATTTAAAAAAATTAAATAACCCGCTATTATTGGTTTTTCCTACAGTTGAAACACTGCATTGAGTGGTAATATTTTTAAATGTCAAAAATATTTTGTTGGTATTACTGTAAATGCCGGCGTCTATGATTTGTGACAAGTGTTTCGCTATATTAAATCTCGTTTTAATTGATTATTAGTAAACGATGGCAGTTCGAACTTTTGGAGATAAACCAATAAGTTTTCAACTCGAAGAAAATGGCGAGTATTTTTGCGTGGGCTCCGAGGTAAGTTTATAAACACCCCTAACCTAAAAAGCATGTAAAAGAGAGAAATAAAAAACGGTTTTGTGACATAGGTGGGCAATTATCTGCGATTATTTCGGGGGTCTTTGTACAAAAAGTACCCCGGCATGTACCGACGTTCGATCACAAACGAAGAACGGAAGAAATTAGTCGAATTGGGGTTGAGTCAACATGTTTTAGCGAGCAGTGTTTCTTTGCTTAGGGCGTCTGAAGTGGAGGATATCATCGAGGGGAACGATGACAAGTGATTATTGTTCGTAGTTTTGTGTTATGATTTGTGTTTAGAGTTGGGTTTCTTAGGTATAAAGCCGTTTCGGTTCACACCCAAGAGCCTCCCGCTCCTAGAGAAGGCAAAACAAAGAAATCCATGCCTTGGGTGCCTTCATTACCCAATTCAAGTCATTTGGATGCTGTACCACAAGCAACACCCATCAATCGTAATCGAGTTGCATTGAAAAAGGTTTTTAATTACTATATTTTATAAATATAATGAAGGATATCATTAGCTTAACATTCATTGAATAAGTACAGGTTTTTGTAAACCCCCTTCTTTCATGTTTTCTACCGTACGTTGAAATAGATTCGAACATTTCCGTTATGTTTCGACGATATGGAACCATCGGCAAACGTGGAAAACGCTTCAACGCAAGAGTGTTTAGTCCCCATACGCTTGGACATGGAAATCGAAGGTCAAAAACTGCGAGACACGTTCACTTGGAACAAAAATGGTTCGTGCGACGCGTAATATGACGACGCGTAATATGAATGAAGTAGTAATAGATGCGTGACCTGTTTTAGAATGTATTATATCGCCGGAACAGTTCGCTGAGGTTCTATGCGACGATTTAGATCTGAATCCGTTGACGTTTGTGCCTGCGATCGCACAAGCGATCCGACAACAACTCGAAGCGTTCCCCAGCGAAACTGTGACTATTGTCGATGAATCTTGTGATCAACGCGTGATTATTAAGTTAAATATACATGTAGGGAATACCTCGTTGGTGGATCAGGTATTTATTTATTTATTTATCTGTTTATTGTTTAATTTCTAGGTTCAAAGATTGGTGATTGTTTTGTTTTAGGTGGAGTGGGATATGTCTGAGAAGGAGAATAATCCTGAACAGTTTGCGCTGAAATTGTGTGCAGAGTTGGGTTTAGGAGGGGAATTTGTAACGGCGATTGCGTACTCGATTCGGGGACAATTGTCTTGGCACCAGCGGACGTATGCGTTCAGTGAAGCTCCTCTTCCGACTGTTGAAGTGCCCTTTAGGCCTCCAAGTGAAGCGGATCAATGGGCTCCATTTTTGGAGACGCTTACCGATGCTGAGATGGAGAAGAAAATTCGAGATCAAGATAGAAATACACGACGTATGCGTCGATTAGCGAATACTACTCCGGGTTGGTGAGCCTCCCGGACTAATTAATTTCATATAATTCATAATATTATTATTATTTTAAATAAACATTCATTACAGTTATCGGCCAATATAGCTGGACTGTGAATTAAGAGGCGAAGTCCTAGTAGATAGTAGATAATAAATAAAATAAGACTAATAACTACGACCTAGATTTTATTATTTGTTCAATAAACAATGTATCTACATAGATTCACTGGCAATTTAACGATATAAATGATCAGCATGGATATTCGCCGCGATTTCCGATTCCCACTTATCCCCATTGTTCAACAATTTCTCTTTATTATACAATAACTCTTCGTGCGATTCTGTCGAGAACTCGAAATTAGGGCCTTCAACAATTGCGTCCACGGGGCACGCCTCTTGACAGAACCCACAATAAATACACTTGGTCATGTCGATATCGTAACGCGTGGTCCTTCGGGATCCATCCGAACGTTCTTCGGCTTCAATCGTGATTGCTTGCGCGGGGCAAATTGCCTCGCACAACTTGCAAGCGATACACCGTTCCTCGCCGGATGGGTACCGCCGCAATGCATGTTCACCGCGAAATCTTGGGCTCAGAGGTCCTTTCTCAAATGGGTAGTTGATGGTGGCGGGCTCCTTGAAGATCATACCCAGCGTAACTCCGAAACCACGGGCCAACTCTGTCCAGAACATTGTTTGGGCGGCACGGTCCGTAATATCTTTCCACTCCATGCTCGGTTCTTTGTTGTTTACATATATATAACCATCTTTCGGCTCTGAACTCTCATACCTGCGTGTAATAACTGCTGGTGTTTGGCGAAGAAATCTCGAACCTAAAGGTAAGGTTAGGAGTCACTTTTTTGACAAAATTAACTTTAATAGCCTTTGAATTAGGGATATATTTAATAGCAGTGAAGGTAATATATTGTTTTTACCTGTTTTGGCAACAGAAAACAGTTTTAAAGCTGACATTTTATATAATTTAACTATTGTGCAACATCTGAAACCCACCAAGACCGCTCAGGTCATATATCATATACATATATATGTCAAATTTTCAATTAATATAGCACCTGGAAAGATAAAAACAAATTCTAGGTACCTACCTATTTATTCATTCGTTATTAAATTATAATAAAAACTAAAAATAATTGTTTATTTAAACTCTTTAATTAAAACAAACATGCATGGTCTTGGTTGGTATAATTACTTCGTTTGAATTGTAAAAACGCTTAAAAACACATGAATAAAATCAAATACAATTTAAAATACATATTTTTCAATCAATTATTTGTTTAGGAATGGATTTATTGTGAAATGAATGTATATTTTGTATTAAAAATACGTTATTTAGGTGTTTAGTTCACGGTTTCTAAGAGGGATGGCGCCAGCTGTTATGTCAAATATGGCGTAGCTTAGCGTTGTTTTTTGTTGATTCATGTTAATAAATGTTTAATTCAGATTATTCATAGATAAATCAGCCATGGAAGAAGAGAAAATAGTGATCGTAAGTATAATGAATAGTCTACCGTGCCGTAATCCGTATAGAATTGTTTCCTAACCGCTCGATGTTGGACCGCGTACCCTAGTTTTTGATTGCATTTTCTAGGATTGGGGCAACGACAAATTGATCCGAACGCAAAAACAAATCGAGAAAAACTCGTACGACTTGGAAGCGTGGTCAATATTGCTGCGAGAAGCTCAAACGAAATACATTTCCGAAGTGCAGCCTCTGTATGAGCATCTTGTTGACATATACCCGAGCGCGGCGCGATACTGGCGAATCTATATCGAGCATGAGGTGAATTATTTAATGTGCACATTCCGCAAGGTATTTACGGTGTTCTTTGTGTTTATTTCAGATGAAAACGCGCCGATTCGAGCGGGTGGAAAAGGTATGTTTACTTTGTTTGTAATTGTAATGTAATTATTTTTCAACTTTTCACGATTTTTTTATTGGTTATTTATCGCAACAATAAAATAACTTATGGCAGAGTTATTTTTTTATTTCAACTGTGTCTAAATGTGTTTATAGGTTCGGGAGGCAGGATTCTGTAATAAAGCACTTCGAAAACCCACATGGTTATTTATGGTAATATTTTGCGCGCAATCATTACAGCATTCTGCTTTCTGGATCTCCTAGTTGTCAATCCTATTTCTTTGAATCTTATGGGTTTTTCTTTCTATAAAAAATTGTCGCAAACTAGTTTAGTTTCAAAAATCCACTTATCCGACCACACAACATTTTACATTTGACTCCCTTACTTATTTCGATATACAGTTTCGTCTAGATAAAAGAAGAAATAAATCTTTGAAGAATAACTGTGTTCGATTTCTTTATTTGTGTCTTTATTTTCTAAACAGCTTTTCCAACGTTGTTTGATGAAGATTTTGAATATAGACCTTTGGAAATTATATTTAACATATGTGAAAGAAACTAAAGCGTCCTTATCTACGTACAAGTAAGTCCTTGAATTTCATCTGAATGTTTCGTCTTCGATACTTACTCTACATACACAATTAGATTAGAAAAATTGATTAGATCTCGTGATTTAAAACTGGTGTTTCTAGAGAAAAAATGGCGCAAGCCTACGATTTCGCGCTCGACAAAATCGGAATGGACATCCATTCCTATTCCATTTGGAATGACTACGTTAATTTCTTAAAAGCCGTCGAAGCAGTAGGTTCGTACGCGGAAAACCAAAAAATTAGTGCTGTCCGTAAGGTAACGCAACACTTCGCCAAACACACAATCACCACCCCCTTCAAATTGTATCTCAAATCACACAAATTAGGTCTACCAAAGGGGCGTTATAAATCCAATGAGCGGTATGGAGCAGTTCTGGAAAGATTACATCGCTTTCGAGCAAGCAATCAATCCTATAATCGCCGAAAAAATGTCGATTGAGCGTAGTCGTGACTACATGAACGCACGACGCGTCGCGAAAGAGCTAGAAGTACAAATTCGTGGTATTAATCGAAACGCACCTAGTGTCCCGCCAACCGGAAGCTCGGATGAGTTAAAACAGGTTCAAATCCATCCTCGATAATACCTTAAACAACAACAAGTGTAACACAAGTAACGCGCAATTTCTAGGTGGAATTGTGGCAGAAATATATCGCTTGGGAGAAAAGCAACCCGCTTCGAAGCGAAGACACTTCACTCTTAACCCGACGAGTTGTTTTCGCGCTGGAACAATGCTTATTATGTATGGGGCACCATGCAGATATTTGGTACCAAGCAGCGCAGTTTTTGGAGCATAGTTGTAAGGTTTTACAAGAAAAAGGGGTAAGTAATTTTAGACTAGCATAGCATTACATAACATAACACCGTAGTATCTTACAATTGTAAAACAAACTATTTTAGGATGTAAATGCAGCGAAACTATTCAGCGAAGAAGCTGCAAATATGTTCGAACGCGCTACTAGTACATTATTATCAAAAAACATGTTGCTATATTTCGCTTATGCGGATTACGAAGAAGGGAGAGTTAAATATGATAAAGTCCATCAAATCTACCAAAAATATTTAGATATACTTGATGTAGACCCAACTTTGGTAAGATTCTACTTCTTCTTCTTCTTGAAATGAAATGATTTGGTTTTGTGAAGGCTTATGTCCAGTATATGAAGTTTGCGCGGAGGGCTGAGGGGATTAAGTCGGCGAGGGCTGTGTTTAAGCGTGCTCGTGAAGATGTCCGATCGAAGTACCAGATTTTTGTTGCTGCTGCTCTTATGGAGTATTATTGTAGTAAAGATAAAAATATCGCGTTTCGTATTTTCGAGTTGGGCTTGAAGAAATTCGGCGATAATCCTGATTATGTGCTGAGTTATATCGATTATTTGTCGCATTTGAATGAAGATAATAATACGCGGGTGCTGTTCGAACGGGTTCTATCGTCTGGAAGTCTCGAACCGGAAAAATCTGTGTAAATATCACATTGTCCAAAATGCAAATGACAAGTTCGAAGAATGTGAAGAGTGTTTGTTTTATTGTAGGGAAATATGGAATCGTTTTCTGGAATTCGAAAGCAACATTGGTGATTTGCAGAGTATCGTGAAGGTTGAGAAACGTCGCAGCGCTGTCCTGGAGAAAATCAAAGAGTTCCAAGGGAAGGAAACCGCGCAATTAGTGGATCGGTACAAGTTTTTAGATTTGTACCCATGCACACCAGCGGAACTGAAAAGCATCGGCTACACAGAAGTCGTCCACGTCCATAAATCAAACTCGTTCGCGAACAGCGTTAGTTTCGAAGAGGATTCCAGCATGCCAAAACCGGATACTGCGCAAATGATTCCATATAAACCGAAACTAAATCCACTTCCCGGCGAACACCCAGTTCCAGGTAACTGTTTTACAATAGATGATTGAATTGAATCAACAATTTTTCTCACCTATTATTATTATTATTATTATTCTTCTTTTTTCAGGTGGTACATTTCCACATCCACCTGCAGCAGCACATTTGTGCACTCTCCTCCCACCTCCAGGTTGCTTCCGTGGCCCTTTCGTCAACATTGACCTCCTCGTTGATGTGTTCAATCGAATCCAACTCCCAGACACAGGTAATTTTTAATTTAACTTCATATTACTTCAACTAACATAATCGTTGTTGTTTTTGCTGCTTAGCGCCGCAACCATCGCCGGAGAACGGTTGCGATACGAAGTTATTCGATTTGGCGAAATCAGTGCATTGGATTGTTGAAGAAGGAGGTGCGGGTATGGGTATCGGTGGGCCAAAACGCCGACGACGCTTAGGCCTCACGATGGATGGAAGCGACGATGAGGACGCGCCATTACCTCCCACAAATGACATCTACCGGCAACGACAACAGAAAAAAGTTAAAAGCTAAACTTTTGGATTTTATTTTCTCACGTTTAGTGTTAAATGATGAATATTAGTCTGTATATAATAACAATAATAATAATTATTGGAAGTATTAATTTGTACCCTAAAAATAAAGCGACATTATTATTTTAACAGGTACAAATTATATATTATTATGTCTAATTTAAATTTAGTTAAGTTTATACATACATACATATATATATAATAATAGTTTTTTAAATTCTACGAAGATGGGAAATAATTTTAAACTCTTCACTGGTTAATAAAGGACTCCATTAAATAAATAGCATTTAGATATACATATATTTATAACTAGTACAAGTTTCAGTCAATGTGTATTAAACAAAATTGAGTCATTTTTGAGCATATTTCACATCTTCTAACTCTTCTTTGAGCCGTACAACTTGCTCAAACAATTCATGGTTATTTTGCTGTAACTTTTCAATCATTTCCAAATGTTTCATTTCGTTTGTCTTCAACTCATCAATAAGAGTAACAATATGACCCTCCTTGGAAGTGTAATCACCGCAGTTCTTCCGAAACTTCACCTCCAACCGGCGACTTTCACTCAAAATCCGTTGCAACTCATGACCATGTCGCTCTTTCTCCGAAATACTTCCTTTCCGAATCACGTTGATCTCCTTCTTAGCGTTAATGATTTTGTTTCGAAGTTCTGTATTTTCCAATCGATCTAAAACGATTTTCTCTTTGTTTAAATGTAATTGTTTATTTTTAGAGGCGATTTCATTCCGTAGTGTTGTAACAGTTTTCTGTAAGGTTAAGAATTTTTATATTTTTCTTTTTGGTTCATTAAAGGTTACAATTGAGTTTACTGTTAATGTTCTAGCATCACTAGATAATCTAGAGTGGATTTCTAAGCAGTTTTCGTGCTTCTTTTGCGATTGTTTGTGTAAATTTAATAGATTGTAACTGCTGTTGATGAGTTGAACCAAAGCGGATCTCAAACAGGATGAATTTGTTAGATTTAGAGGTTCTTGTAGGCAAGACACATCCAAATAATCGAATTCCTGTGGAATAAAGCGTCCTTATCCTATTTTCCAGATAAATTATATCCATATACCTGTGTCAGATGCTTTAAACATGCTTCCAAATTGTTTCCGTTGCAAAATTCGCTGTCTTTAACCTTATTATCCTCATTTTTCTTCCTCCAGATCTTTAAAATCTCTTTATCCACCTCAGACATCATTGTGCAGTGCAAAGAGTCACTTATTTTATTGTAATTGTGATATAAATATGAATAAACGATTATCAAATTAACGAAAACACGTTTTTATTTGTTCTTATTCCAAATGTCACTTCAAAATCCACTCCCATTACCACAAAAAAAGTTAAAATTAATTAAAATTTTGAGGTTAGAATTAACCTCAAAATTTTAATTAAAATTTCAAACCTTTTTGAAATTTATTTGACCATTTCAGCTTACAAATGCTAATTAAAATTTTTAGGTTAAATCTAACCTTAAAATTTTAATTAAAAATTTTGAGGTTAGAATTAACCTAAAAATTTTAATTAAAATTTTACACCGTTTTGAAATTTATTTGACCATTTGAGCTTACAAATGCTAATTAAAATTTTTAGGTTAGAATTAACCTAAAAATTTTAATTAAAATTTTACACTGTTTTGAAATTTATTTGACCATTTGAGCTTACAAATGCTAATTAAAATTTTTAGGTTAAATCTAACCTCAAAATTTTAATTAAAAATTTTGAGGTTAGAATTAACCTAAAAAGTTTAATTAAAATTTTACACTGTTTTGAAATTTATTTGACCATTTGAGCTTACAAATGCTAATTAAATTTTTTAGGTTAAATCTAACCTCAAAATTTTAATTAAAAATTTTGAGGTTAGAATTAACCTAAAAATTTTAATTAAAATTTTACACCGTTTTGAAATTTATTTGACCATTTTGTCAAAAAAATGCCAATTAAAATTTTTAGGTTAAATCTAACCTCAAAATTTTTAATTAAAATTTTGAGGTTAGATTTAACCTAAAAATTTTAATAAACATTATTTTGACTAAATGGTAAAATTTTTAATTTCAAACAGTTTTTAGACTGTTGTAGGACTTGGAAGGATAATAAAAAAAATATAGGAGTTTGTTTTACGCGGTTTTATTCAAAATAAAGTAGTATAAGTACAAAAATCATTGCTATAGCCACAATTATCTATAGATCACTGAAAATGTGTACACAAATATGTAAAATAGCATGAGGACACTCATAGATATCCTCTAGCATCAAAGTTTACAATAATTAAGGATTTCTGTGTTCTGGGAACACTTATTTTACAAAGCGCTACTATGGCTGCTATTATGAGTAGATATTACTTAAAATTAGTACAAATATTTAATATATAATATAAATAATTACAAAAAAAATTACAAAATGCACAAAACTCAAAATTACAATATAATATACATGACTTTTGAATCCGATCACATGTTTTTGGTAAAACCAATCATCAAAAAGCATACGCTTTTATTTAAAATTAATCACAAGTATAAAGAAAATATATATATATGTATAAATAAATTCAGCTGAAATGATACAGAAGGTATTGCCGCAAACTAATAGGTATATCGAGTTGAGGCGCGACTTGAACCATTCTATGGGGGCACAATCGGTGCAACAAGAATCGCACTTGACGCCGAAGTGTTAAAGGTTCCGCAGACAACGCCAACAAAGCTTTCTTCTGCGCCGAATCAAGCAGCGAACACCTCTTAATCATACACGGATCAAACGACTCACTAGCCTCCATCAATAGATAGAACAAAGGGCTCAATTCGTCTTCAGGCTCATCAGACCCACCTCCACCACTCGGGATGTTCTGTAGTGAGTTCAACAGACCATCCGGATCACGAAACTGAGTTTTCATCACAACCTAATCATCAAACCAATAATTAATAATAAAAAAAACTGACTAGACTTACTCTAGATTAGACTTACTCTAGCGCCATATTTGAGGAGAAGATTAACAACAGTGATGCTCGGTTTATCATTACTAGCCAAGTATTCCACTAAAACAGGGCGTAATTGCGAGTTATGGTCACTGACATCAGCGTAAACTTTCATATTTGGATCCGCGCCTGTTTCCAATAACATACACATGATTTCGTAACGGTTTGCAATGGAATCCGCGCACGCGACATGTAAAGGTGATCCGATTATCGGAGAACTATAGTTGACATCAGCTCCTAAACAACACCACGTAAGTAAATCAATATAATAAAGAAAACAAAATGCACACCACCACTTACCAGCTTGAATCAACAGTTTCACGATATCCGCGTCGCCTTTTAAGATCGCCAAATCCAACGGGCTTGGTTTGCCATACTCATTCGATTCATAGTTCAATTTAGCGCCTTGTTTCGCGAGGAGATTAACGATACGGATATTCCCTGATAAAACACCGTAATGCAACACCTATTCAACAATAACAACAACAATGAAAACATTCATTACACACACACTTCTAACTTACTGTTCTGAAATCATGTCGTTCATCCGCTAACGCGTTCACATCGGCTCCATGGGAGAGGAGCAGTAAACAAGCTTCGATTCCTTGCGCTTGTCGCGCGGCTTTCATGAGGGGTGTGAGCCCCGAGCGGTCCCTGCTGTCTGCGTTCGCCCCAAAAGTGAGTAGTAGTTCGAGGAACTCGAGATCGGTCACTAGATTGATCTCAGACCCGAAGAAGTAGCGTTTGTTTGGGTCTGCGCCGGCTTCTAGTAGAATGCGAGCGATTTCTGTGTGTTTGTTGCGGATTGCTAGACGGAGCGGCTCATCGCAGAGAGTTGTGCGGGGGTATAGCTCTTCGGTGTTAGGGCGGTAATCGACTTTAGCGCCAGAGGCTAGTAGAAGTTTTACAACTTCAGCGTAACTATACAACATGCGAAATTTTCTAATTGTAAACGCTACATGTCCGAATCTGTACGTTCCAGTGGAACGCTATTTTCATAATACGCGTTACATGCTATGCTTACCCATGTTCTGCTGCCAAATGTAATGCACTATATCCGCACTCATCAACTGCGTTGACATCCCCGCCGCGAACAAGTAACAGTTGTGTAGCTTCATAATATCGTTGCCAAACCGCATAATGCAATGGCATCAAGCCCTGAGTAACCGGCTCATTTACCTAAACGAATAACCAAACTAACTCACTTAAGAAGAGACTCCCCCCCCAACAGATTAAAAAATGCCGCAATACCTTAGCGCCGCACGCCAAAAGTATCCGAATTTCATCCAAGGGCACCATTCGTATGATGGAATCGGCCAGTTCCCTCTGCAGAGGGTTTGTTATACATTCCGTAGGCATCCTCTAAAAATAACCCCACATATAAATAAACTCAAATCAATCAATTTCCAAACATATAAACAATTTAAACAGACTATAATTACCAAAATATACATCTTGGTTACGAAATAAACTAAATTTATTGCGATTTACGCAATTATTTACGACACTACACAAAGCGCAATAACAAGACGCCATTTTGCTAATCAAATTCTATTAGAACAGGATAACAAACTAAAGAAAACTTATTAAATCAGCTCTTATTAAACACCCTTTTTCTAATTCTAATTCCAATCATGATTTTGATTAATAGGTAGTAATAAATTGATAGGTACAAATTTATTATTTATAATGAGATAATAAATATTTTTATCATGTTTGCCAACGTATAAACAAAGTTCCGAAATAAATTTTAAAAATGCCTAAACTCTTCCTTGCTAGCAACCTTGAAAGTGATCTATGTTTAGAATCGATTTATAAATAGAAATGAGTCTTAAACAGCTGTTTGTATGTGTGTTTGACAACAAAGAAACGTCGCAAGTCACAGGACATGTCATATGCATTTTGAACTTGTATGAACTTTTCCGTCAATATTTGGCAGCCGATGAGTTAGTTGAATCACACAGCAACAGTTCTTTGTACTTGTCAAAGCCCACAAATGTTCAATAAATAATTGCGCAATTAATTAATAATGTACAAATTATAGCAGGGAATTTTTTTGATTAGTGTGTGGCAACCTTCATTATAATTAAGGGCGCGTGTATTCGAATGATTAAATCATACGCAATAAAAGTTTGTTGTAAAGAACATAAGAACACAAAACTCACCCGTGTATATATATATATATATATTTGTTTGTTCCTGTAGTATGATATGATCACAGTCGCAAAATTATCAAACAATTATCAATTACGCACGTTAATTAGATTTAATCGTAGTGTCTATGTCGTTTAAAGTACGTTAACTGAACGTTAATTTGACTGCGTACCCGTATTTATAAACAGCGATCGACTAGCCGTTCGGAAAACGTTAAACGGGTAAAAATACCGGAACAATAGCGGTCAGGTAGAATGTATGTTCCGAATGGTTTGTGCGAAAAGACAACGCGCGATCAACACCCAAAATGAACTTGATTTTCGCGGAATCACGCATAGGAACGCGTTAGCCGATGTTTTTCAGACTATTAATTGGTGGTCGGTGGCGAAATTGGCCGGCGGCCAACAACGAAATTCGCTTTGTTTGGGTGCAATGTTCACCGAATTAAAACAGGAGGAAATCTTCTACTAATCAGCGATCGTCAACAAAGAGAGTACAAAGAAAACGAGTCGCGTAACAACAACACATGTTCGTACAACGTATTAGAAATGTTTATCAAACCTGCTGATTTACTTTTATTTACTGTTTACCAACATCATTGTATCTATGTTATGTCTATTTTCATCAACATTTATTATTAAAATACCACCAACCACCCAATTGAAAATGTTTCATGTTTAAATATATCATTTTATTATGCCTTAAATCTATTGATTTTAATCAATTGAGGATTAGGATGAGTTGTTTGATGTTTGGAAGGTATAAAAAACGCTCAAACTTTGTATATAATCGTGTATATATATTCATACTTTTTGTTTGTTTGTTTGTATGTTTGTTTGTTATTAATTATTAATAAGAATTAATAATATTTCTAAAGAGACGTCGTCATGATCAGTCAATTGTTTATATCAATTATGTTTTATCATCAATCATCAGTTTAAGACACTACAAACTAAATTTAAATACTGTAATTGTTTTTTGTTTTAATGTATGTATTACAATCGTATTTAATATTATCATCAATAATAATAATAATAATAATAATAATATTGGTATCTAAATACTTTTTTTTTTTCTGTAGCTATTCTAAGTTTTATATTTTTTTGTTCAAAATCTAAATCGATTTTTGTTTCCAAAACATTTTCTGTTTATTATTTCACGAGACAATAAGCGCACTAAATCACTAAAAAAATATATATATGATGGCACTTCACATTGAATAATTATATAGTAATAATATTCATATTTATACTTATTTTTATATATAATAATAATTATTTATACAATTACTTTTATTCAATAAGTAATAAACATTCAGTATTTTCAATGAATCTGTCGATGCGACGCAATCAATCAATCACTTGTTGAACAATTCATATATAAAACCAAGTTGAATGAACAATCCAAAATATACATGAGAATAGGAACAAATAAAACCTATAATCGATCCAATTCATAAAATCATAATCAGCTGCCCGAATTCAAAACGAAAATCCGAAAAAAAATGCACCGACAGATCCTTCAATTTTTTTTTTGGCTTTTTTGTCGTCTAAATTTCAAAATAAATACACTAATTATTATTAACTAACAAAAATCATCCTAATACTAAATAAAAAAAAAAACGGAAACACAAATACATTCACTAATAAGTAGCTAATTCATAATTGATAATTAAAAAAAAAAAAAAATTACTTAATTATGCGTTGTAAACGGAACAAATACTAAATAATAGCGAAAATACTTAAAAATGAAAACTGGTAAAAGGCATTGGCATTATGGCATATATATTAACGTTAAATAACCGCGTTTAATTAAAGTGATTTTAATCAATAAACAGTTATGAACGTAAGTCAATCAATAAACGTATCGGTTTTATGATAAATGGGATAAATAAAATGAGAAATGAAACGTAAACAAAAATTGGGACACTGGCAAATAAATAATTGTTCTGTTGCTTAAAAACTACGGAGTCTATCTAATTATACGTTGTTTTTTTTTCGGGTTTTTTTTTTTTTGTTGATTTTTCTTCTTCTTCAGTATATAAATACATTATTTTTCGTGTATATATAATTTATATATATATATATTTAATATATGATGGGGCACCTTTAACCTGGTGTCAATGTTTTACTTTTTTTTTTTTTTCATTAAATCTGTATTTTTGTTTAAATTTGTTTATCAATCAGACTAAGAGCGTTTATATTTATTTATGTAGTACAATTTTAAACCTATGAGGAAAGCTAAGTATCATTCGACGACTCAAACGCGAGTTACATGCGTAATCCGTTCAAAATCGATCATCTGAAAGCGCCCCGAAAACCGTTGAAACTGGCACAAATTATGTATAGAATGCGAATTGCGATATACAAAATATTGTATCAAAAATTTGTGATTATCTTTGTTTGGGATAATTTGCAGCAGTTTGTTTGTCGATTTCTGGGCACTAGTGTTCGTTCTGATCGATGGGAACGAAGTTTGAATGTCGTATGCGTACTTCTATATCCTAAATCCTAAATTGAGGTTGTGTGCGGTTCAACTAGTTATTCATTTTGTTTGTTTTGCATGCATCGCGCGCGATTCTACTGACAAATCGTATGTATGTGTGTGATGCATGTATGTATGATGTAGGGACCATGTCGGTTTTTATCCTTTGAATTATTTCGACTATTATAGACTAGTGTATCAGTAAATGAAACCGGTGGTTAAGGCGGGGGATCTTTGAGAAGCGTAGTTTACGGTGCAAAATAAATAAATTGGTGTGTTTTGTACGTATAAAAATTACGGTTATTTGTCATTGAGGGGGGTGGCGGCGGCGGCGGCGGCGCAGAGTATAACTTGTATCAGATCAAAAAATATCAACAATGTCTCTTAATTATTCGTTTTCGCTCAAATTGTATGAAAAAACTTGATAAATCGACTGATTGTTTACTGGTTAGTTTAAATTTTTTATCTTTTTTTTTTTGGTGAAATAAATATCAGATCTGTTTCGAAATATCCCTACTTCCTAATTTGTTACTCACTGGACAACTATCTTTTATTTGAGTTTTGCACCCAACACGGGTAGTTTGTAGTGTACTATGTGGTATGGGGGCCCTGACGGGCTGGTGTTGCCCGAGGCGCCGTGGAAGCCGCCCGACGAGCCCTGAGACATCATCGACATCGAGGGCCCCGCCGTCGAACACGCTCGTCCGCGTTTACGTCGCGGAAGGATCCCTTTTCGCGCCATATAGAATCTGCATTTTTTATTTTAACAATCGATACCTTTCACCTTCCCCTTCACTTACAATTTTATTGCAACACCAACAATCAATCATAAATCACCGCAAAGCATTTTCTTTAATCCAATCATGCAATAACCTCGATTAAATAACAATAATCTGTAAATGAACTTGGCGCATACTATCCCGCAATACATTCAAGGAACTTTAGTTGCTTAATAGGTTAAGAGTATTTTTTTTTTTTTTTTTGGGAAGCTTACCGGATTGTGCTGATCGGGATGTTGAATTGATCGGAGACTGTCTGGAAGGTTTGTCCGCGTGTAATACATTCGGCGGCACGTCGCAGCTCCGCCTCCGATCGTCGTATCCTCCGAGCGCCGGGAATTCCACCTCCGGCGCTCCCATCACTGCTGTACTGGCAGGAGACGTTCGCTATCGCAAAATCTAAGCAATACACCCAAAATAAATCATAACTTGACGAAACATGGATGGGTGGGTGGATGGATGGATGGATGGATGGCGTATAGACACTTACCAGGACTTTTTTCAGTCTTTAGGCCACCACTCGTCCCCGGTTGATTCAATTCGTAATCGTCTTGTTCCAAATATTCAGTATCCATCAAATCGGTTTCGGTGTCATAGTAACTATCGTCATTATCGTACGGATCGTCTTTGAGGGTGGAATTGATCAATGTTTGCGATGAGGGGACTCGAGGTGTCGATGTGAGCGAGTTACGCATTCCCTGCTGCAGGTGCTCCGTTGGATCATCGCCGCCGACGGATGAACAATCTAACGACGTGTCCAATTCCAATTCGCGTTTTATAGTCGCTTGTATATCGTTGGCGACGCGACCGTTCTCTGTTACCGTATGGGTTGGTTGTTCTTGGTTGGTTTTTGGCTCGGCAGGAGTTGAGGTGGCTGCAGGGGTGCTGTTAGGGGCGATGGGAGTGGACGGGGCGGTGATGGTTTGGTCCTTTTTCTCGCCGTTTGTTTGTGGGGTCGGGGTTCGCGAGCCCTACGACAATAACGCAACAATAAAGGTTTCGGAAGCGTGATGACAGATAAGAGTATCAAATACCTGATTGTTGTGTAAGTAGTGTTGGCTTAACAACTGATCCGAACCGCATAATCCACGGATTTGTAACGCTTCCGCAGACCGTAAAAGACTTGGCAATTCGTCTTGGGTGACGTTGACTTCGCCCTTGTACATAAAATCGACGAGTGCTTGCATTTCCGCGAATCTATCAATAACAAATTAGATTAGAAACGCGAGGAGAAACAGCGTGAGGAGAGAGAGAGATGTCTTACCGCATGTCTTTCATGAATATGATTGGATGCTGACACGGATTCTGCACGAGGAGCTTCTCGAAGTAAGTGCTGCATGCGGATAAAACGACCTTATGGCATTTTACCATTTCGGATTCGCATGCGAGCGTCACATCGACGAAATGCTCCGATGTGAGCAGTTTTGGGAATGCATTTTGCAAATTGGACTGATAACTATTCCATCGTACACAGAACTGTTGCTGTGTGGTCGCCATTGCGACAAAAACCCCCAAAACACCACGTCACGAATAAACACCCCAATTAAGTAAAGTCAAGTAAAAATCAAAGAAAATATTAATGATATAAAATAAAACAAATACAAAACTAGTCGAGAATTAAAATTAAAATACTGATTTCGTCATACAATAAAAGATATAATAAACATTTTGCTTGTTTGTTTGTTTGTTTGTTATTCAATCGATAATACTTATTGTCAAATCAATGAATCGGAGATCAATGCTTTGGTAAAAAATAACAATAATAGTAATAGTTAAGATGATATTGAGAGTGTCGCCTCTAGGAACACAGCATATCTTTGGCTGAAAGCGAGTCGTTTCCGAAATGTTGATTATATAACCTAAAAGAAAACCATGCCGTGTGTATTTATGTAAACAATAACAGAAAATTCGTTAAATAGAAATAAGCAAGCACGCAAATGAATAGTTTCAAGTCGCACGAAACCAAGTTGGGGCCCCCTGGTCTAAGAATGTTAGTAGTTTCGTGAAAGAATCGCGAAATACTCCACCCGAAACGAGCTTCTGGAGGAGGATGCTTCTGGCGATGCAATTTCGTTTGTTTATACCGTCGATTTCTGTTGTTTTTCGTTGTGATCATTTAAACAAAAGAAGCACGGGTGGTTTGTTATAAAGCATGCGTTTGAAAGAAATGAGAAAAACGCCGCATAGAAAACGCGTGAAAATTATCGTAAAAGTTGGAAATAGCGAAATAACATGTCAATAAACGAGAGTTTGAGGACGGATTGAAAAATTCTTAAGAACAAACAAATTATTACATAAATGACGCTTCGCCATTTTGTAAGCCCTTAAATATAAGCTATAAAAATATGAGGCGTACATTTATATTTAAAAAATTAAACCATAACTTACCGTTTTAAACAAAAACAATCGAATGCAAGGGTGCAAGATGAACCAGCGCACATTTTAATACTAAGAATTCATCGAGTAATTGAATAAATTAAGTGTTATACGAAAAAATCAATACAACGTTTTTTTAATGCAAAATGTTCGGTTAAATAATTATATATTGCATTTCTGGTCGGGCGTAGACACACGTTCCGCACACACACACCCGCCTGCACGTGTATGATTGACGAGGACGCGCAGCGTGAACGCATGTCTGAGTGCGACGCATCAAACACAATATTTACCCATCGTCTTAGCAGGGGGTGGTAAAGATCACATTTTTACGGGAAATTAAGAAAATTACGGAATACCACACAGGCATAACAATGAAAACTTACCGGTTTTTCGCGTCTTTCAATTGTCACAAACATTGGTCACTGTTCAATCACTGGTTTCTTTCATTAGCACGTTGCAATAATTTATATTTATAACACTTGGCAGCCATTTGCAATCTGAGAAAGCGAGAGCGAGAGGAGAGCGTTGCTTTGGTACAGTCGCGCACATTTCTAATTGAACCGCCTAGCTATAAAGACTATATAGACTAGACTACACCGCAACACTATCACGTAACACTGGTGGTTACTTACTTACTTACTCTACTTTGGTGGCGTGTGGTTATATCTATAGAAGCAATAATATAATAATTCAGACAGAAAATAGCATTTTTAATCCATATAATAACGTGTACATTTAACGATCCGTTTCAGTTGAATCACCATCGAACAACAAACATAACAATGATTGACAATATTGAATCTCTTCCTACCCCCAAAATCAATTTACCAATTACTCCCTAAATATAACACTTGAAACACAATAAACTCACCCGACACTCCTCCTTGCCTTGTGTTAGACTCAAATGGCTCTTTAAGATATTCTTTAAGTTGTAACGCGCGTCTAAACACTGCGATTTCGCATCCGCGTTCTTCCAAACGATCTGGAAAAGCAGTGATAAGATATGCTCATGGCTGAGCATCCTGTCTTCGGCGATTAGCCCAATCAGCAACGGAACCGTATTCATTTTTACTAATTTATCTACGCGACAAAAAACAATTCAAATTAAGGTAGCCCCACCTTCGTAACACGAATAGAATATACCTTTTAAATCCGGATCAGAAATGCAAAGACACGACAACAAAAACGATGATTTCGTTCGTAATTTATCAACAGGTCTTTGTAGAGCTTTTACAACAATATTTAAACCTCCTTTATTAATAAAAGCCACATAGCCTTCTGGATTCTCGCGAATATTACCTTAGAAAAAAAAAAAAAAAAAAAAACTTCAAACATTACCTTATTAGGGATTGCGTTGATTCTTCTTACAAGAAATTGCGTATAGTGCTTTAATTTGCACAGCTTCATCCATATCTTTGTCTAACAAATTCAATAGTTGGTCCAATAACTCAGTGTCTGTGACAACATTTTGACAATAGGGATTGTTTTGAGTGATTTCTGCTAAAATATCACAGGCACCAGCACGGATTAAGGCGTGAATTGAATTAAAGCACGGTCCAAACATTAGAAAACCTCCAATCTTATGGTAATCTAATCGTTATTAAAAATACGCACTTAAACTCACTCACTCACAAGTTAATAAACGCACAACTCACCAATAGCTGTGTCAATTCGGTCTACATACTCTAAAATCTCCTCGAACGCATTCAAATACTCTGTAATATCCGAATCAATCGACAAACTATCGGCGCCGCGTAAAATTTGTACATTTTTATGGATGATTTCCATAACATTTACAGTCATAGATTTAAGCGCTTCTTCCAAGAATTTTTTGCGCTATAACACCCACCCCAGGTAATTCCCGCAAACTCATAGAAATGATGTGGGCGGTGGTACATACCTCATCGTCGATTTGGTTAAGTGGTGCACCTTCTGGTGCATCCTCTGCTTTCGTTGCATCCATGGCGAACCGTAACAACCCTTGAAGGCTACTAGGTTGTCTTGGTGGCTCTTGGGAGTCATCATCACCACCAAGTGAGACTCCTGATATTTGAGGTTGATTAACCGACATCTAAATTATAACTGTGATATTTTATATTGATATATTAAATATGTATTACTTTTTATCTAATTTTAAGTTTGGGATGATGTTTATCTATAATTATAATCACTGTAAATGCTCATTAAGTTTTTAATTTGTGGTGCCTTTAAGTGAGGTTACATGAAATGACAAATTATTGAACGTCATCAAACGTTTGATTTTCTAAATGACAACGTTGGTGCCGGGTTTTTTGAATTTTTAAAATCGACAATTTTGAAGATATTTCTGTTTTATTACATTACTTACCTACCTATATGTAGTACTCACCTAACACTTAAATAAACATGCAATACTTCTTCAATACATCTACGCTAATAGAACTTCAATTTACAATTAAAATTACAAAATGTACAATGAAAATTCTTAGTTTAATATTTTTTCGATTGGTCCGGCTTATCTTCACGGATAACCGAGACCATTTTAAGTGTAAGCACCGCTAGAACCTTATCGAGCGGGTCCATAAACCCGCGTTGCATCCATTTCGGAATCGTCGTTCTTGCATGGCTAAATCCAAGTTTCTGCAAGATATAGTCGATTCCATATGGTTCAATTGACTTCCCAGCCCAGGATAATAATCTAAAAATCACTAATTAATTAATTTTAAGTTAAATTGTTTACGAGACTGGTGTTACCGAACAGTTGGTTCTAAATGCCATGTTTTGCATTCATAATTCCTCCAATCTTTAGTAAATAACTCTTCAGGGTTAAATGGGGTGGGAGCCCCGTTTTTCTTCCGTTGATCGTCGTTAGAGTTTGAAGATGATGCGCGGATTTTCTCTGCGTCAGGAGAGCCGGATCGGGCGCTATTCGAAGCTACAAACTGTAATATTCATTCAATTAATCCAACGCGTTTTTTTTTTTGTTATTTGTCATTTACGTACTACTCGTTCTTTTTCTTTTAAATATGATGTTATTAAATCGTGTAGAAAGAAGAACGCTTCAGCGTCTACTGTGACGAAAATGTGATCCTCGAACTCGGTTACGAAACTGCACTCAACGATTGGCTTGTCAACTACATAGTATATCACAATTATTCTATGGTCGAAATGAATTAATTTTGGGGTTGTAACATACTTGAATCATCTGGGGTGCCAGCAGTTTGTAAATGTTCCGTTTTCAAATGCAACTGCAGACTGGGTAATGCGAAAATGGTTTCGCGCGTGTGATTCGGATCTTGTAGTTTACTTTGGGTCGATCGCGTCCGCTCAATCGAGTTCGTAGTGCTGGCGTTGTCGGGTCGTTCGCGTTCTAAAGAGGGGAACCGATCCACCTCTATTAAAAAAAAAAAAAAAAAAAAAAAAAACAAATGAATCAATGGTGGAGTTTTGTTCGCCAGGAAGCACTTACCATCAATGAGACTGTTTGCGAATGCATAATGGAACCATTCTTGTAACGTTTTGAACTGTGGAGGGAAAATAACATTCCGGGACACCTTGCACACGGTTGCCATTGAGTGGTGAGCTTTGTTGTAACTATTTAAGCCTAAACTGCATGTTAGGGTTTGCACTACGTGGACGTCTTGCCCTGAAGACGACACCGATGGTATTTCTTGCGCTTCTGTGTTGAAGCTAATGCATGGTTCCTTCAAACTAAAGAGCGCCCACGATTTACTCTTGAAGTTAATGCCGTGGAAACACGCCAACGAGATGTTTTGACCTCGAAGATCAACTGTTCCTCCTAGAACTGTACCAGTGGATGGTAAAGGCCAGTGAACCGTTGATAGTTGAAGACCTGCGACTTTACTTAAAGCGTTTTGCCAATGGCGATGGTGACGTGCGTCCGCAGCTGAACCCTAACCAGACAAACAAATAATAATAATTATTATAAACGAAGTAGTAAGAGTCATTAAGTATTGAATTTACCGCGTGCAAGTTCGAGGATGTGGTACTTGATGCAGAGATCCTAGAATGTGTTCGTGGAATCGGTCTAGTTGGGCCTAATCTACTAAACACCCGCTTGCTACTATTGAACTGTTGCCCGAAGAACTCTTCAAGCTTGTGGTACATTTTAATCAAATCCGCCGTGGAGGATTTGCTGATCATTAATTGTAATTGATCCCAACACAAGACGCCATGGACGAAAATAGTCGCAGGACGACGTGTAGGTATAAACGCGGCATCAGGTCCTTTACCGGATGGTTGATTTAAACGCCATTCATCTCGAAGAGTCACATCTAAAGCGCTGACCCGACACATAAGCACCGAAGTGCCCATATAATCCAAACGTAGCTCAAGAGCAAACAATTTCAAACCAACAGTGTGATCCGGCTCCGTATTGGGCTCTTCGCGAATATGCACATAAGTGTCTATATTAGCGATTTCAATCGTGCCGCCAACTATACCCCCTTTCGCGTCCAGGGTGCTCCCAGCGAGCCCTAAAGCTATATACATATTCTTGTGCCCTGTTGAACCTATACTCAAGCGTCCTTCGCTCCGGAAATCTTTTGTTTGCCACGTGACGTTGCCCATTACGTTACCCATATTCATATGGACATTTAGTTTGGTGAAATTCACTGCGAATAGCACTAGGGTTTCCCAGGCGGCAGTGCCCTTGGTCTCGCTAGGGCTTGGTGTATCGTCAGTGAGGACTGTATCGGCGCTAAACGCTTTGCCGATATCGCGCAATCGTGCTCGATGGGACATGTTACTTTCGAGACTTAAACGTAGCTTTTCTCGGGTTAATAGCGGTGATTTATCACTGGTTGGGGCGGATTTCGAGAGTACTGAACGATCATGCCTATTCGTCGACCCAAAATCAGAGTTATTATATATAAAAAAAAACATTCTTCAAATCTCACCGATCATGGGTCCTTGTAGTTGTTGAGATAGGTTCCTCTTCCGGGATTGTATCATCCCCATCATCGCTGTAGGCGGCTCCAATTCCAGATAGATCCCCCAAAAATAGCCTGCGGACAATAGACCTCCGATACCAAGCTTTGGGGAACGCAAGGATCTCAGTCAACCGCCGCATATCATATTTAAACGAAGCGGAACCAATATCAATGATTGCTAGCACAAAAACACGAAACGTGACGAAACGAAACTAGATGTGAAATAAATAACTCACTTGAGAACCGGATGACGGCCCTAGACTGATCCGACAACTTCCCCGTCACGTTCGATTCTTGTTGAAAGTTCAATTTGCGCGAACGGCTTAAGTGAAACTTAACAAACTCTACGTTTATCGATAACGAATCTTTGCGTTCGCTGTCGGCTAAGGGAGACCATTGCGCTTCTTTTAAACCTATAAGTGTCCCATGAAATCTCAAAGATTCTTCTACAGAATCCCATAATATCCTTACCTGATTTCTTCCCACCTCCATAAGGATGAAATATATAGACCGAGAAATCGGCTAGGCACCCAGTGACGCTGAGACCACCAACTGCTGTCGCCGGCGTCGGTTTACTCCCATCGCCGAACTCTGATGAAAACGTTTCTTCTTCAGCACGTTTCGAGCTGAAAACGATATCCAACGACGGCAACTGAAGCATACACTCAACTCGGCTCACCGGTAAACAACTAAATCGAAATGTCGATGGCTGCATGTGGAAATAGACGATCACATCCACCGGAAACGATGTGTAGACGTAAGTGCCGTATGCGGTAAGGTCAGTGTCGGCGTTAAAAACTGTTGATTGGCCTACGACATACGACAGGATTAGGAGGGTGGATTTGTTTGTTTGTTTATTGGTTTTATGGAGGAGTTGCTTACCTGTTGAATTAAAATTCGTTTTGCTTGGTATGGGTTCTAAAGTTTGTTCTAAAAACTCTAAAATGTGTGGGGAAATTATAGTTTCTTCCGGGATACTTTGTAGGGTCATCCAAGCAAACAAACTAGCCTTTTTGACGCCGGTTTTGCGCGTAGAACTTACACCAGATTTATCAAAGTAGTTATACCCTCTGTGAGTAGTCTTCCAAGTAGGGCTTTTAATTCCAGCTTTAAAATTAGAGCTCAAAACATCTCGACGTTCATCTAGATGCATCGATATATCTAAATCCGATGGCATTGAAGCTGTAGGCGATGACATATAATTCGGATTAGAAATTCCGATATTAGATGATTTCGAGCTATCCGGTGTAGTTTGAACCGAATGACTGAAATCTGCTTCCTGTAGATTGATGATTGTGTGGTTGGGATCATCAGTTTGATTGATTGCTTCTTCGTTCTCAGTTTCTTCTTGATTCAAATCATTTAGCGAACTTCCCGGTTCTGATTCAGCGCATCGAGTGTTTGAATCATTATCATCCTCTTGGACGATCTTTGATTCATAGTGTAACTTTACATCCATGCCAGGTATATGAAATATAGTCAAATCAATCAATTGATTGGGATGCTGTTGTGCAGATCGATATCTAGAGGCTGAGCCTCCAGTTCCAGACTTGTCTTTATTTCTGCGTGTTGGATCAGGACTCCCGGCGGTCGGTGGAAACTCTAATAGCCCTGCTGAACAACTACGATCTTTCCGCATTCGATTAATCTTCATCTCTTCCTCTTTAACCGGATCTTTAGTGTGCAGAACACATTTACCGCTGTTTATCAGTACTTTAACATCAAGTTCGAAGTCGATGTTTGGCTCTTGGGGTTTTTGTGGCATAAGGGGCGGTGGTCCTGGTGGTGGTGGTGGTGGTGGTGGAGGTGATTGGTAGCGATGATGAGAAGTGCCAGGGATTTGGCTGCGATCAAATGCTTCGAGTAGCGGTGATTGTCCGTCTACGGACTCGCAACTAGTGGGCATTTTGCGGCGAAGCTCGACTTTTTCGCCGTCGATATCGATGTGATCTGTCCAATCAGAGAGTTGACCCTCTGGGAGGCTTAGATCTGAACTTGCGCTTGGCAAAGAGCATTGTCTGTTCAGAATAAATCAATTAAATACGCATCGGATCAGACTGAGAAAAATGTCAAAGAAAGCTAGACTAGTGATTTTAGTGCGACTCTAACAGAAGCTGTTTAGATTATTTTGCGCAATGTTTAGACAACGATTTATTTATATGTATATATATATATATATAATAGTGTAAGTAACGCAACGAAATAAAAACTCACTTGAAAATAAAACTATAAGCTATCCTATAGGTATACATAATAAAACATTTTAAATATACTTCTAGTTATAGAATAATAAATGATTGATTAAATGAAGAAATCACACAAACCTATAGACTCCTTGGGTCGTATCGCTAAACGTGACTCTAGGTCCGGCTACGTTACGTACTCTTAATGAGGCCGTCCTCGACGGGCCTGAACGCGGGGAACTCTCATAACTTGCGGAAGCCGCGCTAGTGTTACCCTGGCCATCCTCCGGGCTGTTTCAAACAAATTAGACATTGCAAAATTGCGAAAATCACGGATCAAAACATCCTAACACCTACTAAAAACCAAGCTGTATCCTCCTCCTTACCCTAAATAAACTTATAATCAAAAACCAAGCTTAATCTAAACACGGCCCTATTATGTAGATATTTATTAGTAAAAATTCAAATTGTTAGTGCGTACTATGCTAGAAGCTTTTAGCTTATATCTACTAATAAAAGCGATCATTAAATAAATAAATTACACATACACACACGCAACACACACAAACCTTTCAATCTCCATGTGTCGCTCGGGTGTTGGACTCGGGATAATAAATGATTTTGATCGATACGCATTCGATTTTGAACCTAACCCCAATTTGCCTTTAATTGATGAAGCTTTGACGCTTTGACGTCGCAATTTCTGGATCATATCTCTGCGAAAATCTTTAAAAACCATCGCCTCTAATTCGTGTAATCGTCGCATTTCTTGCTCAATGGTCCCGTGCGATGCGCCAAGTGATCGCAGATCATTTATGATTTTTGCTTGTTCGTTCATTTCTTTCTCGATTAACTTGGAACGCTTCTTCGAATCTAGCGATGGATCGAACACGAACGCCGGTAACGTGTCGGTCCATTTGCGGCAGCTGCGCAATAAGATGCTTTCTTGAGACGCGCGACTGCCATCTGCGCGTTCTTGGTCATCGCTGTCCTCTTCGACGGACCGTGCTGGTCCATCTTCAGCGCCTGTGAGCATCGTAAGAGTATGCCCTAAAGCGGATAGTTGTTTACCAACATTCACATCTAAGTTGATGTCTACACCTTCCATTTGCCATTGGACATTTAGGAACCATTTGGCGTTTTCTAAATAAAAAATAAAACCTGATCAATGATCATCAACGAATTTGAATTGTTTTTTCTTAAATATACCATCAGGTTGTTTTGCTGCGATTGTTCGGCTGCAGACTTCATATGTTCCCTCGGAGACGACACACAAGTTCATGATGTTTGAGTCGTTCATATCCGGTTTCCAATCGTCTAAAGATGGATCGAAATCATCAGCGAAACGCAGACATAAGTTTGCGAAACGTCCTTTGCTAACTAGTGACCCAGAGCTGCACGCTGCAATGCTAGTGCTTTCTAATGTTACGACAACAGCACCTCGCGAGTCATCGTAACCTCCACGGGGTCCCCATGAAGTCTAAACGCAGAATTTGTCAATTCTAAATAGCACAACATAACCCCATAAATGCACTTGAAATGCACTTACCAATGGTAGTGGATTCAGCGGCAAACAAATCCCCATATCATCAACAGTTAATTGTAAGAACAACGTTCCTAGATTAGGCGCCGACAATTGTGATGTAAACTGCCCGAATGGTACCTTCTCGAAGACTTGTTGGGTGGCAGTAAGCACTTCTTTGTTTAAATTCGCTCGTTTTTCGTTCCAATAATCATAAGCGTTCTTATAATTCAACCAAACTAGAATCGCTTTATCGACGGCGAGTGGTTGCACATAAACTAGCGGTCGTTTTAATGTGATTAGCACCACTTCTTTGTTCTCGCCCTCCACCATTTCATCCTGGAACGCATTGCGCAGTCCGATCCTAGTGTTGAAGAAGGCGAACTGTTGGAAGTCTGGTTCAGCCTCTTCAAACATTGGGTTACGAGTCAATTGGCCTAAGCATAAGTTGACATCTACTTGGGCCTTGCCGAAAAGGCGCACCGATGTGCCTCCTTCACCTCTTGGAGGGCCTGACACATTTTGGACACGATTGGAAAGTTCCAAGGCGACGGCACCGGTTTCCAATCGAACGGCTGAGCTACCAGCAGTTGTTGCTGTCAGTTGAATTCTCTGTAGGTTAATATCGTGCATTGCATTGCATTGCATTGCATTGCATTACATTACATTACATTACATTACATTCTTGTAAAGCGGGTTGCGAGTCAAACATATTATTTATTTCATCATCTGATTTTTACCTGTATACGAATGACTAAACTGAACAAAATGCGACTCCAAGCCGTACTAGCCGTACTAGCCCCACTAGCTGCAGCTGCAGCTTCTTCGTTATCTTCCATCCATAGACGTACAGGTCGTTCTCCGCCGTAGACCTTCTGCACGACTTCATTGACCTCCTTCATGAACACCTTCTGCACGAAGACTAGATGATTGAGCAGATCAGTGGTGAGCGAGTGTTCAAAAATGCCAATGTCTGCATGAGCTGCCAGATAACCACCCTTCTTGAGCACCAAGCCCTCGGTCATGGGCTGTTGGTGTTTCGGAGGTGGATCAGTCTGTCGTAGAGGTGGTGCTGCACTGGCGCCGCCTTCAGGAACGTATTCTGCAGACACATGGACTGCTGGTAGAGATATGGAAGCTTCTGATGGTAGATTTGCTTCAGTTGCCTGATTAAAATTCATTTGTTAATAATGGATCAATGACGAATGCTTACAATAAATAAATAAATAAATAAATAAATACTTGTAGTTTAGTGGTGAAACTTAATGAATGTTGTGGTAAATCAACTGTGAATTTCGCTTTACTTCCCGTAACACCAGTACTGTTAACTTGATCCATTTTGTACTGGGCTTGCAGGGAAGGTAACAACGCCGCAGTAATACTTAAGCTTTGCAAGATAACTGAAAACTGCATGACTAGCGGCTGGAGTAATGGTGCACCGGTGTCACCCATTGAAGCTCCGGGGCGCGCGAACGTAGACATTCCTGAGTCTTTCGAGTAGGGTCCAGGACCAGGTCCAGGACCAGATCCAGGTCCAGGTCCTGTTGAGCCAGCATTTGACCCTCCAGGTATTGGGTAATGGTGAGGCGAGTGTTGAGTGATGGTCTCCTCTAAATCAGGCTGCGCCCCACCACTACGTGAAAGTCTACTTGCTGTCCGAGTCACCCGTAGTTCCTGAATATAAAACGATTGTAATAGGTAGGTATTGAAGAATATGAATTGCTTCGAAATGAAATTACTTGTAATGTTGAGCTAAGTTGCTTGCTACCTCTGGTTACCATCCCATGCAGAGCCACTGGATGTTGAGGGATATCGATGTCAACAGCTCCAACAGTTAGCAAACCACTGTTTTTGTCTTTAGTACGTTTGCTAACACTGGAATAAAGAGCTTGCGACTTTCCTACAGTGACTCTTACAACAGTTCTAATAATTAAAATTAAAGGTATTATATTAGATTATTATTATTATTAGTAGTAGTAGTATTTAAAAATGATTTTAACAACTTACTGTTGATTGGGAGCTACTCCCTCCAGTAATACAATCATTGTACGGCCTACTTGCCCCGTCAGACTAAACTCCAAACTCGCTGGTTTCGACTTTTTCCTCCAAGTCAAACTAGAATGTAAGCTGGTGATTTCCGCCTCAAGCTTCAAACCGGATAGCGTCGCTAGAAGTCGCGTGCGATGAATCCGAGCTACTCCAAACACCACCAATCGGGTTCGCTCCCCAGAAACGACGCCCAACTCTTTAGGAGGCAATGGCGTTGAACTAGCTGCTTGATCATTCCGATCCACTTCTTCCATTGACTTAGCTTCGGTGAGGAGGTCGTATTTGCGTGTACCTTTATAGTGTTCCGAAATATCTGCAGCCATTGAGAAGCGATGGGTGATTGTTTTCGTTTCAGGCATAGTTGCATACAAGTCTAATAGATGATAGACTGTCTTCCAACAGTTGCCAGGTGCGCCAGAGCTCTTATCAGAGCCTACAGTTAAACCTCCGGAAACGGAGGGACTGCCGGTGAACATTGGTGTACCAACACCTTCACTTAAATTCATGTAGCCCTTAACGCTTTTCCCGGTGGAGCGGAGTTTTTGCGCGAAGCTCTGAGGACGCGAACGAACGCTTGCTGACGGCGATATAACTGGTTTTTGCGACAAAATCGAGCTTGGATCTGAGACTTTTAGGGTTAAGTTCTTGGTGGATTCAACGATTGTGTTGTCTTGTAGATCTGAGGCGGAGCTAGAGTTGTTCTTGACGGCAGAACCGGACTCGGCGAGGTCTGGGATTAGATTTGATCGTTTTATGATTTTCGGACGTTGTTCGCGCAGTTCCATCTGAGTATCTTTTACGTTCTGGTACATATTAGAAATTTGATGCAGCAAACGCAACAACGGCATGTTGACTTGTTGCGAGATATGTCGAACGCCGATGCTGAAGTTTAATGCGGTGGAGGTATGCTTCTTGAGCTGCCCCCGGGATATGTACAAGACATTTCGGGTGCGGATCATATCATCGACAGTCATATCTGCCATTTTCTCCACCTCTAGTTCGATCGAAACACGATCACAAACAAACGCCGGGCTCTCATCAGACGTGGTGATATCAATGTGAAGAAGATGTTGCGATTTTGTTGATTTCGGTTTGGCTTTGCGGCGATCGCCTTTGCCGTGCTCGCTGACGACGATATCGATTCGCATCTGATCCATACTACCCACAAGAGATAGATTCGAGCCCAGCGAATCCAAGGACGACACGTTTCCTGGCGCGTTTGCTTGGGGTTGAGCTGCAGCTCCAACCATCTGTTGAGGCATCACTCCCAACGAAGATAACAATGGTTGGAAAATTAAATGAGCATCTAAGAGGCGTAAAGAGTCTTGCATGGGGTACAAACTAACACCCGCTACACCTGGTGGACCTTCCCCAGATGAATCTGTTGCTAGAGTGTTTACTTTTGATTCCTAAATCCAAAATTATAATGTAAATTATTTCATGGTGGTAAAATGTAATCGTTTCACAAAACGTACAGGTCCCATCGCGACTTCTCGTTGCATCATTTCTGCGTCCCGTCTGCTTCCTCCACGGACATACTCTTGCTGTTTGGCCATCCAACTGTATAGATCTTCGCATGAAGCTGTTCGTGCTGTCTGAGGAGTACATGCAGGTAGGGAACCTCCAACAGAACTGTGGACGTTCGTCGCAGTTGCCGGTTGCGCTGGTCGAGGTCCTCCACTTCCTTGATATGGTGGGCTCGCTGGTAAATCAGGGCTCGATTGGCTATTAACGCTTGGATCGGAGCCGGGTTGACCTGCAGGGTGTATTCGATCCTCTCGCAGCGCTCCATAACCTAATTTAACGAAAATGTATGTAAATACCGCTCCAGCAATGAATATTGTCGTTTCGAAAACATACCGACAGTATCATCGAGCGGTCGACGAGTTACAAATGGATTCCCTGCGGATAAAATCGGAAAAACAACGCTAGCACGACTGCTACTTGGGTTCTGCGTAGGTTGCAAGCCTTTTTTATGCCTACGATGCGGAACTACAAATGCCCAAACGTTCAACTAGATTGCAAAGCGCACACAAGGCGTAATCCTACCTGCGGGAGGACTTGGCGAAGTTAAAACACTCTCAATCCCTTCGGAAACGATGGCGACATGCGTCGGAGGCATTGTAATCTCTGCGCTATCATGTCCTCTGGGCGAATTCGCCGGTGCAGCCGAATCGCCAGCTCCGATTTTACTATTCGACGGTGTAGCGCCTAGATAGGATAGCAATGAAAACCTGATCAAAATTGAATCAAACTAAGGGGGAAAGAAGCCACACGCAGGTTAAACAAAAAGGGGAAAAGCGATCGATCATGCGATGATGCAAAAGCGACGCATACCCGTTTGAGGTTTGAGCGGAACGGTTTGCGGCGGTTTGAGCAACGGATCGGTGCGTAACAGCATTGCGCATTCATCCTCGACGTCTGGATCGTCATTTCCGCTAGCTTCGCCGTCGGTTAAACATGTTTCCTGAAGGAGAGAGGCACCACAAAACCAAATGCGATTAATGCACATCCAATTTTTGTTATTTTACATTTATATGTAAGAAAAAATGAACTAATAGGAATAGGAAAATTGACTATTAACTATATTATCCCGAATTTAAACCAATTTCCAATCCCATCCTATTCTAAACTAAACAAAAATCAAAATCCGTGGTGTTAGTTACAAATGGTAGCAGAATAATTGTTATCACTCTAAAAATGATTGGATTGAATGATTTGCGTAATAAATCTTACTGTTTAAATATTCGGATGAGGAATCATCATAGTATGTGCCAATTACAACCTAAATTACAATGAAAACCAATTAAAAATAATTGCGCGAAATAACTAAAGCAAACAGCTTTAAAACTATAGATATATATATATATGTAGAACAATCCTATTACTACTACAACTACTACTACTACTACTAGAACTTACCTCATCCAATTCCGGAACAGCAAAAGTAACATTAAGCGGCCGCACAAAACGCGTTTTATAATTATGCTCAAGCAGCAACGGGGTGTATAAGATATTCTTCCATTGTCTACTCAAAACAATCACCCCTTGCCGTAGCGTAGACAGCTGCGGCAGATCAGTCTCTCGTAAACTAGCTTCAATAATACTAATATCAGCTTGTAACACATATTTCTCCAGCACTGCGCACAATTGACAGCTGGGATCTTCTTGTAAAGTCTTCGCCAACGGTGTAAGTTTACCATATTTGCTCTATAAACAAAAAACAACTCTATGTTATCGATCGATCGATCGATCGACGAAGCAAGCACAACGCGAGTGAATCACCTTAGATGGCATATGAATCCCTTGAACGTCTAAAGCTTCTGCCATTAAACACGCAACGACTCCTGTTTGGCGTCGGTACATCGTCCGGAACATATGGACGATCCGAATCGCGAATCGATTAGATGGATTCATCCATGCATTAATCGCTGGTGATGCTGTGCTCAACAGATTCCAATCCAATCGGGTGTAATCTAATTTACGGGTGATTGGAGCACGTGGTGGAGCGGCGAAATTGAACCAAACTGTTTTTAGATCAATCACGCACGAGGAGATGTTCCCGTTGTCTTTGGCAGCGGGTACTACAGTGCTAGAGGTCGCTGCTGTGCCTTGACTGTTTGTGTTTGTGTCTTTTGTAAGGTCTGGGTGGTGTTGGTGTTGGTGGTGGTTGTATTCATTTCGTGTGACCCGATGTGACGTCACAGTGGTTTGGGTACTTGCTTCTGATTGTTTATCGACGGAATCGATGTCTTGTGTTGATTCGGTGCAGTAGAGTTCGCTGTCGTTCATACCAGCTGTTTTTTCGTCGGTGCCGTTTTCCAGTTTTTCGAATTGAGATCGTTTTACCACCTGATTAATTATTATACAATATATATATATATAATAATTTTGATTTCATTTACACACAATTAGTTGACTTACTTTAACAGAAACGCCTTCTAAACCACACTCAAACATAATAAACCCTAGTTTGTCTTCCGTGTTGAAATCTTCAGTACTATGAGTTGATTTACCAACAGGAGGTATTAAATAATACTCTAAGCCACGTACAGGGGATGAAATTTTGTTACACGTGAACATGACTTTCGAGTGCTGCACGGGAATTGCTGTTATGATTGCGTCGTTTAGGATTGAGCTTTCGTTTCGTAACCGGCGGAGTTGAGCGTGAACTTTACCGATATTTAATGAAAGCACTGTTTCTTCTTGTTGTTTTTCTGATGTTTCGATGAAGACAGGCTCCCCGGCGATAACGTCAGATGCGTTTGGAGCTCCTGACGCCAGGACGTGATTCATTGCAGATTTAATACCTTTTACGTTGCCCTTCTTACCACCAGATTGCATTACAGCTGGTCGGTGAAAGATCTGGACAACTTCTCGAGCCTTTATTAAACAAATAATATTGATTCAGGTTATTGGTGTTTATATATGTTATGTTACTAATTTACTAGACTTACTTGTTTGCCACGATGGAACCTTGCTGTAACTCGATCAAAACAACAAGTAAATAACGAAACGCAAGTTAAATCTTTGATGTTGTCCAAAGCGGAAAACGAAATGATTTCTTCAACAATAGACGCTTGGAGTAGAGTAATATTCACTTTTGGTAGAACTACAGCTACTTGGATTTGTGTCCGAACGTATTCCTCGTAAGTATCACCAGTGTCTTTCAGCTCTGCTGCGACAGCATCCGACGAAATCCGAGCCCCAGTGCCACCAATCCTCGACGCGACTTCTTGATCCTTTTTCAAAAGATTCGCAGACTCAACTTGACTAACGCACGATGAATGTAGATGCGAAATAACACTCAACGGATGTAAATTGGATAGTGTGGGTGTTAAGGCATCAACGAAACGTTGGAGACACTCCAGCAAGAGTGGGGTTATTGTAACATCTAGATCTCCTTGGAGTTTAACGATTACAGCAGTTCTAGAACCTGGTTCTGAGCGAGACGCAAGTAACTCTTCTTCGTTTAACTTTGAACCTTGAATTGTTGTGAGTGTGTGAGTGTGTGAGTGAGTGAGTGAGTGACTCAAAAAACTAAAACAGAAGGAGGACGATTTAATCTAAACTCACCTTCAGCGTCTAGACTCAAATCCACTCCAGGTCCATCCCACACTGAGTTGTTGTATGTTGGTGTTTTGTTCCCATCTGGTGATGAGTGTCCTTCAGCTCTTGGCATCATCTTTAGCAAGGTGAAACCTTCAGTGAGGGTCTCTAAGTATGGTACAAACCTCCCACCAACGTATAACAGTTTATTATCGTCAGTTCGTTGGAACATTGGCATGGAAAACGCATCGCATTCAACAGGCATTGTATACTGTTGCCAGTTTGAACAACGTAACTACGATGAGTAAAATTAGGTTATTATTGTTGCAATTCCTTTAATAAATAACTCACTTGGGATAAGTGGCTGACGTAACTAGACATCAGCATTGGCGAATCTACGATTTGTCGGTTGACTTGCATGTGTAAGTCCACTAGTGTCATGTCTTCTTGTGAACAAACAGCGCTCACGTATGAATTACTTGAAAGACTTCGCGTATCGGAGGAATCACATGTGATGCTCTAAGTAAAGTAAATTATAAAAAACCAACTAATCTAAAGAATTTGCTAAATTATTATTATTATTGTTGTTGTTGTTGTTGTGTTTAGAACATCGAATTGAAGCCCGATTAGTTAGGTTAATTACCGGTAAATCGGAACGATCTTGAGAGCTGTCATCTACAACAAGCAAGGAGGAACATTCAGGTAATCTAGGACTAAGCGAACGATGGGTGCCATTGCTAATCTTTCTATTTGGTGTCACTAATCCTTGCACAATACGCCTATCAGCATCATCATCTAACTAGAAATTATCATAAATAAAACCGAAACCTAAAACCTATTCCATATACTATACTAATAAATAATGTAATCAATAAAAGCTTACAAGTTCCCCATGTGTCCGATGCCCTGCAAAACTACGATGCTCCGGTGTATGAATCTCATGATCACTCCGGTGGCTTGACAATCGCGTCCGGACACATTCCGTCAACGAATTCGGACCAGAACCACCAGCTACATGATCCGACACCGGCAACGCGGACCGATCCGTCATGATACTCAAATCACTCGCGAATTTCTTTCGTTGAACATCATTTTGATTCAACACTGATCCAGATCCAATAATCGAATGCCGCAAACTGGATGTTCTAGATGGGTTTAGTTCTTCATCAGCAGAAAAGAACGCTTCGGATTGATTCTCACTAGACATCGAAATCGTTCTTTGAACCTATAAATTATTGGTTAATCAAAGCATAATTCAATTATTTAAATATATATATATATATATATACTTCTTGTCGTAAGCGTTCTTCTGATCCGAGTCGGGTTGATAATGAATGATGTGATTCAGAAATATTCACGACTTTGTTTGTAGGTTGTGGGGAACAGGTGTCGCTTTTGGAGCCTTGCGTTGGGGCGACGATCATATGTGGTACTTCTGATTCATGTTGGAAATAATCTACCGCTAATTTCGAATCGGAAACACTATTTTTCGGTCCTAATTCTTGATCGGGTACATTGAGAATTGATTTCCCTCTGTCTTGATGTAATTTTGAATCACTGTCTAATTTAGCAGGGAGCAGGGAGGTGACAGGGGCGTCCACGAGTCTAGCGTATGGTACATCTTTGATGCCGTTTCTATATGTTTTTAATATTTAACAATTAAACAAGATTAGTATTTGGGTTTGTGGAAGAATCACCGTGTTAAAGTATAAGAAAACCTTCGGTTGACTCGGCGATCGGAATGCATCGTTACAGGACTAGCAGAATTGATTGCTTGCTCATCGTAGTTTTTATGCGGTTTATTCCGATCAGGATCATTAGGACGCGGGGGAACTTTTGCTCTTGCCGACGTTTCTTGTAGCGAGATTTCTTGCGCTGTGTAGGGTGGAGTGCGAAATATCAGTAGCCCGTCATGCAGAATGCTTTGGCCGTATCCTGGATCCTTTCCAGGATCGTTTATCCTTTAAAACAAACCAATCATTTATATAGTGTGATTAACCTTAAATGTGCGATAATTTACCGAAACGCAGCAATATTAATTCCATCTGTTAGATCACTCTGGCTGGGTTTGAAGAATTTATTCCCGTTTCTATTGTTGCCGAAGAAGGCACAACCGCCTACACAACCACATTTACCGATGCCTTTGTTCAAATCGGGCCACAAGAACCATAAACGTTTCGTTTTTTCATCGTGGGTTTTTAGGAAACTTGACACAATTACGATTAGAAATTGCAAATATAGCGAAATTAAGTAAAACATACCGATTCTGCACCATGGGTATGTGTTGTTCTGGCGTTGCTAACGACATGACTGATTCGATTACTAAAGTTCCTAAATTGATTGATCCAACCTCCAACCACGTGTCTAAATCGCTTAAGCTCCTGAATATTAAACTTGTATCGTAAATTTCGAAATATAAATAATAATAATAATAAAATTATTGTTTACCTATTATTTTTATAGTTTATCTGGCATACCATTTGTCTAAGCATCGTATTATAAATAACACAACTTAACCCCGATCCAACTTGCTTCCCATGCAAATTGCAATTAGCTACTCGAACTGGAGATACCTTTTATTAAACATATATATATATATATTAGTTAAACTCTCAATTTTAAATTCAAGTTTCTTACCCAAAACTGAAGCGCAGTGCCGGTTTCCACTAACCAAAAATCAATTGCGTCCACTGCAACGCGAGTAAACTTATATTTTAATTTATGAGGAATAATCCCAACATCTGTTTGAGTTTCAATTGATTTCGCATTGATTTTCGATGATTTTCCGTCACTGGTTAGTTTAGTAGGGAATTCAGTTTGTTTAGGGGCGACACGGTTGGTTTGAGCAGTTACCGCCGGTCCGACTTTCGGTGCAGATTGTTTCAATTGAGCGGTTTGCGTTTTGGTTTGAGCGTCCAGTTGGTTCTTTTGCGCCACGGATAGGCTATTCAAGGCTTGTTTGCCTGTTACTATTTGTTTGGTTTGCAGAAGAGCTTGTAAGGTTAAATTAGGTTGGCCTTGCGTTGAGATTGATTGGCGCGCGGTTTTTATGGGAGCTGATTCGACGATTTGTTGTGATTGTTGGGAATGTGGGGAACTGAATTCGTTTTCGCAATCAGTCATTAGTAGAACTAGTGTCTCTAGACTTGTGACTAGTTGATGGAGCTGTTAAATTTAATTTAAATAATGTTTATTGAATGTTTTATGCTTGGTAATTGATGTTTTATGCTATATAGACCTGTGGTGTGGTGAGTTTCCCGCTGAATTTACCTAGTTGGATCTCTACAAGCCAACCATATTCGAGTGTGTCTTCATCTAAAGCTCGATCGATATCACTGAACATTGCATGGCCTCTGATTTGGAGGGATGAAAGAGTCATCCGACCTTGGCCCAACTGGGTGTCGGCGGGACTTCGGTTCACGTTATCAGTGACTAGGAGAACCGATGGCGACAATAATAGTTGTAATTCAGTTTGGTCGTAACGTTTCCGCATTTCGAAACCGAATCGCTCAACCAAAATAACTGGGCAGGGTGGATCAGATTCGGAACAGTTCTACAATTTAATCGTTTTTAAGGTTAACCTTTTATATATATATATATATATATATATATATATATATATATATATATATATATATATATATATATATATATATAAATCTATATATTTTTTAATATACTTTTAATAGGTGGGCTTGGATATCGTGCATGATTATCGAAACATCTACTTCTAACGGGCGGAAGTATCGCAAATCGAAATCCTCTTGCATTTCAACGGGAAGATTCGATGAATCTTCTCCGCCATCGAAAGTTCTAGAGTCGTTTAAATGATCTGTTGTAGTACCAGCATGTGTTTGGTACATGTCTGTAAATATTTGATCCTCCCCGAAAATATTCTCCTTTAAATGTAAGAAATTTCGTAATGCAGTTCCGTACAACAACAACACCGACGGCCCTATTTCTAATTCAACTGTAACTTTATCCGGAGCAAGCGTTGTTGGGTCAAATTTCCGAGTACCGTCCTATAATATTATATATAAAATAATGTTGAAATGTATGTTGGAATTGAGAATTGTTTCCTAGTACCGGTGACCGATGAGTGCGTTTCTTACAATGTGGAAACCGCATTGGTGATAATAACAGTTCCTCTTTCACTGGGGTGGAAATATCTGCTTGTGGTTGAGGTCCTAAAGGCGGTGCAGGATGGTACACCCATTGGATGCTAATAGCACCGATAGGAACCCACCAAAAATCGACCCAACCAGCACTAACCCAAAAAATAATCAATTAATTAAAGAAAAAAAAACCCCCCCTCCAAAACCAAATTTGTAAGGTTACCTTTTTTGGCATACATTGCGCCACTTTGGTATATTTTCAGTCTTCTGTCTCAGACTTCCTTCCTTCGATAAGACTTTCGCGTATTTTTCTAAAGCTAAGATTATATTTCGACTAGTATGGACCTCAGGGATGAATAGGCTCAAATCAATCGACTCCCCCTAGTAAAAAAAAACGATAAAAAAAAAAAAATTAGACGATATTAGACGAAAAAGACAGCAAAATAAATCAAATAGATCAAGAAACCTGAATGCTAAATGTTAAGGGCACCGTTTCGGGGAGAAACTGATCGAACGGCAAATCAAACGATAGATGGAATAAATGAGCACATAGAGCTAATCTAGAGTTTTCCAAACGTTGCTTTTGCCCCACCGAACTACAGTCCACCCAATTATATAAGTTACTGCATGTTAGTAGCTCGCAATGTTTTAAAGTTAGCCCAAAACGCCATGTGTATGGTACGAAATGCATCAAATCGGGCCTGTGTTTCGATGACCAATCATTGACCAAATCTAAAAATTTGAAATACACTGCTTTACAATCCTCTAATGTTATTTATTTTAGAGTGAGACCTATTTGAGATTGTTTTAGGTTAGTTATTATATAATTCTGCATAACTCACCTGAAAAGAAGCTTTTATGAGCGTAGACTAGATTAACGGAGGCTTTGCACCCGGTTAGACTCATCTCCCATTGTTGGTGATGGTTCCAGAGGATGGGATAATGACAACTCACAGCAAACTCAAGAGTTTCACTCGACACTAAGTCGCGGTATTGCAAACTAGTGGTTGCTTCCATGTGGAGTAACTGACCGTTGATTTTAGTGGTACAACCATCCTGAAGAGTGATCCACGGCAGTGTGATCTCCATATACGAACCAGGACCGACGTTTATATGAATTGCGTTCGTTTCCTAATAAAAATACATCGGACAAAATAAAATTAAAATAATTCAACCAAAATATATATATATATATACATATATATACATAATATATGTATGTATACATACTTTATTTTTTGAGAAAAGAATGTCTATTGTGGCTTCATTCAACATACTCAATCGTATATCGAACGTTTGCATTTGTCGTTTATCGCCAGGTTTCGGAGTTTTAGTGATTTTCATCGGTTGGTAATCGTTAGGGAAAAAGAATTTGAATAAATGTTCCCGTTGACGATCGGCCCAAGGACCATAACTAAAATCAGTCCCTTTACCACACTTTATATCAACACCCCACATCGGGGGCGAAGACTCTACAATATCACCATTCGCAAGCCGTAACAAAACAGGCTCTTCTGGAACAATACCTTCACAAGAAAAAAAAAAAAAAAACAAAATAAATCAAATAAATAAAATCATACCCCACATAGAAAAACCTACCAGGCTCATCCATATATCCATAAATCTCCAAATAATTCGTAGACATAAGCACAAACCCCTCCCCCATGTACCTAGGCGGTTCATCAAGCATCCCTGTGTATTTAGGACTCGGTGCCAGCATCACCCGCGCATTCTCACCCCAACACTTACTAAAATGCATCAGCTTATCCATCGTAGACGCTGCAGGCTTTGTAGAATACACAAAATGCGATTCCTCAACAGTTATCGACAAACTAGTCGGTACTAAACGATTCCCGAACACAACTCGACCCTAAACAACACAACAATCAACAGCAATGAAACACAACCAGAAAAATACAATCTACAATTATAATACAAACTAACAGATGAAATATCCATTTTGATAACTGGAATCAAATCCCTCCACGTCCGAGCCATCGCTGCTTCCGATCGTTGTCTAGACCTTGCGATTGATCCCCCATCCGCGTTTTTATCTTTATTATTTTCATCGTTCATAACCGCTTCAGTGTTAGTGGTTGTTAGTGGATCAGGGGCGTCACCCCCACGCCCGTCCAGGAACATGGATGGATCGAGGCCGAATGTTTTTTCAAGGTGGGCGTATAATGTGCCGCGATTGTACACGTGTAACTCGAAACCGTTGAGGACGACGCTCAAACGAGTATCGGAATGTGATAAATCTTATTTAAAACTAAAATTAGTTATTTCGTAATATTTCGTTACAAAAAGGCTTACCTTCGCTCACATCTTTCGGAACGTATGATCTCCACCAGCGGAAGATTAGGTAACCGTCTTGTACACGGACGCTGTAATCATGTGTGATGTAAACAACATCACGAAACATGATCTTTCCCGATAAAACATTTACCGTAAACGATCCTGCAATTATATTTCAACAACACATTAAACACATTTAGGATCGCCTTTCTTTGTGGTTGAACGCACCGATTTTAAAGTAGCCATCGCGGATAAATAAGCGATTTACGATTTTCGTGATGATGTACCCTGCGACGCGAGAGTTGTAATAAGTAATGTACATCACCCAAGAAATCGCGAATATCAAACTGCATAAAAGCCACACGAAATTACTGTCCATTGGCAAGTCCACCAGCCCTGTCTGCTGGGTGCTGTTGGTGTAATTCGCTGGTGTTGTGAACACCAGCGGAGTCGTCGCCGGAAAATCCATATTTGTGGTTATTTGTAATCATCAATTCATCAACGCTATCATTGATTTATTGACAAATGCACTTAATATCGTCGTCATTTTAGATTATCTTATCTAAAGATGTTTGTTAGTAGGTAATTATTGGAAAATCATTGTCATGATGAACCAAACAGCACAAGCTGTCAATAAACAATCTTACCACCCATCATAGATAATTCATTATTTACCACCAGTAGTTTTAAACTTAAAAACAGATTGGTATTACTGGGATTTGAAACTTTAAGGCGGTGTGTTTAAATGAATTAACTTATTATATATATATATATATATATATATTACAGTACATTTGTTATTAAAAATGAAATAACAAACATCACGCTGTATTCTTTATTTGTTCATTATATCACTGGCATTAAAATCAATAAATACTTTGCCCAAAAATCCTTGATAAATTAAAAATTGCATTTATCTACCTATAAACAATGTAAAATAAACTTTCATATGTCATTTTTTACGTTTCAGTATTAACTATCTAAATCTTCGCCTAATAGCCGCGATAATTCTTTTAATCGGTGATCGCGCTCTTCCGATCGCGGCTTCGTTAGCAGCTGCTGCTTCTCTTTCTTCAAATCCATACGGTAACTAGCGTCCAATTTCGTAAACTCCCACGAACCAGCGCCATCAAACTGCAATATATTCGTATGGAACTTCCTACAAAAAAAATAAAATTAAAAAAAAATACCCCCCATATGATTCAACTGTTTTTTTAGTTTGCGGTTGTTGTAATTTACCATAACGTCGGGCGGTGAGTAATGGTTAATAAAGTGATTCCTAGATCGATCGCAGCTTGATAAATGCTGCTTTCAACGTCGATTGACACCGCAGATGTGCATTCGTCCAATAAAGCGTATTTCGGCCTAAAATATAAGATTAAATCGGTTTTAGACATTAAATTGTATACGAAATTATGTATAAAGTCTGTTTTAGGTTTTATATAATAAATGAAACAAGAAACTGTGTGAAAACAGCTAGGACAATCGATTTATTTAGAGTTACCGATGGTAGAATAATCTCGCCATGGCCATCCGTTGTTTTTCACCACCCGATAATATATCCGTCCAATCTTTAACGGATTCGTATGAATCCCGTTTGACAATATGCTCTAAGTGAACTTTGCGCATGATCTCGCTCAAATTTGCTTCTGTAATCTGTTTATTGATCATATCTGAGTAGTTGTCGGGGTAGATGATTTGATCGCGCAAGTTCCCGATCACCATATACGGTCTGGAAGGTAATTACAGTTAGATATCGGTGGTGGTTTAAGTTGGTGGTGAGACGAACCGTTGAGGAATGTAAAACATGGATTTCTCTGGGACGTGGAGTTCGCCGGCGTAGATCGGCCACAAGCCGCTTAGAATGCGGAAGAGGGAGGATTTGCCGCATCCGTTCGGGCCGGTAATTAATAGATGCATGCCTGGTTTTAAACTGATGGTCAATGATGAGCAAACAACATCGCAATTCGGGGTGACGATCGGGACGTTTTTTAAGATGATTTCACCAGTTGTAATCGGGAATATTTTACCTATAAACCAATAATTGTATTACAAACTACCAACAATTGGAATATATATATATATACCTTTCGCTAAAGGTTGTCCATCTTTGAACTCTAGCGCGAAACTAGAATTTAATTGATCTTTATTATCAATCACAGTCTTCTTATAAACGCCATTTGACGTATCTTCGAACACCGCAAACATATTTTCAACTCGAGCAGTATGACCAGCTAGTTCAACAATTTCCTAAAGCAACCAACATAAAACTACCATACCTAAAACTACCATACTAAAAACACCAACACTCACTTTATACGAAGACATAAGCCGCTCAACAGCATCGGACGCTGAATGCAACAAATTCTTCGCAGTTGTAAAGTACTGCGTCCGATCACTAATCCCACCATCTTTATAATTGCTCTGTACATTAGATAAAAGAATCGGAAGACTTACAACAATCATCCCAGCACCACTCCACACGTACTTCATCAAGAACTGCTCCAACATCACAAACCACAACTTAATACCGAAGATCTTCTCCATATGTATCATCAACGCTTTATACGCAAGTCGTATATGGGAAAGCTCCACCTTCACAACAAAAATCAGTTATTTCGGAGAAAACTAACTAACTAACCTATTAAGTTTAACAGACCTTATGACCATTATAGAACGCAATTTCTTCCGAATTAGCAATCAATCTAGAGTGTACATGCCGCAAATGCCCTTTCTTCTCAGCTTCCTCAGCCACTAATTGACCAAAACGCGGCGAAACGACTTTAAGTATCCATCCAGTTAAACCAACAACAGTAATGCAGAGCGCTGGTCCTAAATTGGGATTGGAATTGGCGTAAAAACCATAAATACTTCAGGAATGTGTGTATATAGATAGATAGATAAATTTACCGTGGATTAGACTCGCTTTTGCGGATACAGTTAAACGAGCAAGAGCCACTCCGATCAGAAGTAAATCAAACAATGGTTTAGTGATTTGACTATATAACCTAGCAACCACTTGAGCGACGGTTTCGATATCGTCTGTTAACCGTTGGGCGCAATTATCCAAACGGCCGTCCAGAACTGTGATGCGGTAATAGGTTTGGTTTTTAAAATATAATTTATAACTGTGTTCCACCAGGCGAGTTCTGTAAGTGAAAAACGAACATTATGCAACCTGGAATACTGGAATGTAAAACTAGTGTAGAAAGTGTAAGAAATGTTTGTCTATTTATTAAAAAGATCACGATTTACGCATATATGAAAATAATGTCAAGGCGAGGTAAAATGCAATCAAATATAATATATTAATTAGCTAAACGGTTGCTACATCGTTGGTAAGTGTATTTTTAGGTAAAACACTCAAAATTGTACAACCTTGGCGATCAATAACTCATTTATAATTCATGAATTATATAGTTTCTAGGCTAATACTCGTAGTATGATAGCGAATTTTTTTTTACATATTTCGGACTTGTATTTAAATAAAAACAAAACTGGTTTGTTTTCGTGTAGAATTTTTTATTTTATTTTTTTGTTTTTTTTTTGTGGAAGCGTGTTATGTGTAAAGTTCAAAAGTTGAGTTCAATGATTAGATTTAATCATTTTTTTTTATCAGATTTACTGATTAGATTTAATTGACGCAGACTTTTAAATTATAGGACAAGGTAACACAACATATCGAAAAAAAAAAAAGCAAGATGTGACCTTGGTTGTATGTTGTGAATTGTATAGGAAATCATACCTGAATGATAACGCTAATTTACTTTCCAAGTAACGGATCATCGAGTTAATGAAAGTCGCTGGTAGCGCAACGGAAAACCATCTAAAAAGCATGCGAATAAAATTCTTCGCATCTTTGCGCACAATATATTTCACAATAGCGCCCTCCATATTCGCGACATAAATACTCAAAAATGTCCGCAAAAACAAGGAGATCGTGTGCCCTGTCAGCAGAGCAGTTTCTTTACAAAACAAACTCGGTATCATAATTTGCATCAACTTCAAGAATTGGAACACGAAATCCAAATTGAGCGCCGGGATTTTCGACGCGAGCTTAAACACCTTACTCTTTTGTAAATGTGCGATTTCACCGCCGACTGTTTCGCAGTTTTCACTATCCGGCACTTTGCCGTTCGCTTGATTGTTGTTTTCTACGCATTTTTGTCCTATAGTCACATTTCGGACGCCTCGGATGAGTTTAGGGCCCAAATAAACGACGGCGGTGCTTGCGAACAGCGCCCCTGCCCAGTAGTGACTAGGGATGGTTAGTAGGCGCCTGGTGGTGTCCGACTCCAGGAATTTCGATGATACCGTCGGCATGTTTATAGTTTTCGATTATTTTTTACGGATTTTAAAATTCATTATTGTGTACTGTCTAGAATATAAATATGCGTCATTATTCAATTCGACGTTTCGGAAAACAATGACGTCGTGTGTGTGTAATTATTGTAATTAAGTCATTAATGAAACAGATTAGTTTCGGGAATAAAAATAGATTACTGATCTTTGAAGCTTGAACTTTCGGAGATAAACGTATAGATAATTTAATTTTAATCGGAAGGTTATAATAAATAATAGGTATTAATGAGGAAATACTAAAAGATTCACGAACATCATAAATCATTACTTTTTAAAATAATTCCTATCGGAAATTACAAGTAAACATATTATATTGAAGGTTTCTACGAGCTATAAAACGCTTTCAAAATATACTATAACAAGCAACCATGACCAAGATTAACCGAATCTCGTCATAAACATTATAAAAAATCGCATTAGACGACATTTCAACAACAAAATCACCTAATTAATGCAAATATGAAGAAATTGCAACAATTTTTAGTTGCTACACTAAATAATAACAGCAATTTGTCGTCAAATTTCGCGTAAATCAAACAAACTTACCCAATGTTCCATACGTAACAATTCTTATAAACAACTAACAATAAATGGTTTAAACAATAGAGTGGAAGAACGTGCTCTTTTGTCTCAAATAAATCGCTTGTTTGACCTCCCTAACGTTTGAATCACTCAAGCAAGAACCACTGGCTGTTTTTTATACTATTTTTTATTAATTAACGCACTTGTTATGGTTTAAAAGTGTTTATTACACGGTTTGTCGCTGAAATATGCTCGCCGCACAATGTTCAGCTGTCATTTGACAGCAAAATAGGAGAGGTAATCTCCATCGAGTCTCATTCTGGTATGGGTCGGGAGAGAGGTGGGGGAGGGGGTGAGGGGCACTTTTTATCTCTGTATCCCAGTGGCGTCACATTTTCGTAAATAAATCAAAACTGGTTGAGATTATCGGTAAAAAACCAAAACATGTGGTTTTTAACTTTAATACCTATATCGCGTAAATGTAAACGAGCACTTGAATCGTAATTGAGTTTTTAGCGTTGCACTACTACAACACGGAAAATTAGAAATTTATAATTGTTACTTAAGTAGAACTAGGTTAATTTAATATACAATTATTTTAATTGATAAACATCTAATCTAATACAATAGGTATAGGGTAATTAAAATATGTAATTATATTGTATTAAATGTGGTTTTTCTCGCAAAAATAAGCCTGTACATTATAAGCAAAAAGCGCATTTGTAAATACGTTTCTAATTTGTATTTTCTATTGGAATTGAAAGTAAATTATGAGACAAGGGTCAATATTATGTGTAATGCAAGTGTTCACACGATATTGTCAATAGTTGGAAGAAAGTTCGTTGTTGAATTGCAGAAGCGAAAGTATTCTAACCTCGAGGCGTTGCAAATGCATTTTAGTTTGCTATAAGCATCTATTTAGCGCAATCGAGTAACAGGTTTTCCATGTTTACTAAGTATTTCGCCCAGTTACCGGTTCAAAACTGGCCTGATTTACAATAAGTATGTCATATTTTAACCTAAACCAAGAAAAAAAAACTCCCATCCGCGAACTACATCCTAGTTGCGAATTCTACATAACTTTAACTGTAAATCACATTTCCCAACTCGCAAATATTAAAATATTCAAACCGACGCTAAATAACACAAATTTAAATGTACCATTAATTTTCGATGCTAGCGCCGAAACACCTGAACTACTAAAACCAAACGTAGAAATTACGTAAACTTCAGGGGCAAACACTCATATAAATACTCTTCAAACTCATAATTAACATGTCTATTAATTGAATTTCACCCCTAATTCAATAAAAAATTCATACCTATTACCATTAAACGGGGTTTACATTTTTAAAATAAAAATTACAAGTGGGGGAAAAATATAAGTACTACACGCTCGTTTAATAATTTAAACATAAATTGTTGTTTTGCGTCATTTAGCAACAAAATTATATTCGAAAATGCGTAAATTTTTTGTTTTAAGTGTGATTATAACTTATATATGATAAATAATATGTATATATGACGTTGTTTTAGAACAAGTAATTAAACGCAAATGTTTTAAACGTGAAGGTGTGATTAATGGAGGAATAAAATAGAATGAAACCTAAATAATATATATATATTTATCGATACAAATAACAGAGAAAATTATATTAGCAGTTTGATTTAATAGTTTCTGTACAAGGTGTTGAAATCACTATTTAAATAAGAAATTTAAACAAACACAAGATGTAATAATGCTTTAATCTTCGGTATCTATCTGGAACATTGCATAAATGTGATAAATATAGGACGATAAATATAATACGAAAATAAACTCACCTTTGTTTGGTGGAACGAACGGCGCCGGAAATAGAGTAGTTTAAACCCGAAGCCAGTACATGCTGCCTCGTAATCGGTTATAGTCGGGCAATTGTTCAATGGGGCCGACGGCTGCGACAGCAGGGCACTTATCATAGATATACTTCATGCAAACATCACGCACATTTTGCGCTGTGATACTCTCAATACGATGCGCCAATTCATGCGGAGGAATCCTATGTTCAGTTTGTTTGTTTGTTTGATTAAAACTACACAATAAATAGTACAAGTGACTCACCGGCGATTGTAGCATAACATTTGCCTACCAATGTCTTCACAAACAGCTGTTGACGTATCGAGTTGCAAGAGGGTGTTTGCAGCAAGTAAAGAGCGAGCTCTAGCCACTTCTCCTTCCGTAATAATTGTACACAATCGCATAAACTCGGATTGGACATTAAAGACCATTTCTTCGATCTTTAACGGATCGGAAACGAAATAAACCCCCCACAATCCCGTGTCTTTGTAGCATGTATTGAATGATTGGTAGCTGTGGCACATGTCGCCTTCAGCGCTGTTGCGCGCTAGTGGGGTGGCGTTTTGTTTCGCCGCCCCCTGGCTGCGGTCCCAAGCTCCCAGTAGAGTAGACGCAACCATTAAGGTGAGTGTGTCTGAGTCTGTCCAGGAGGCTCCTTCGACAGCGATTGCTACATGTGCCAGGGGTAGTGCGTCGTCACGGACTTTTATTTCACTGCCAGTGAACCGACAGGGTGCTAGTAGGGGGATTTCTGCTGGGTATGAGTTGTCTAGCTTGCCGAAGTGTTCTTCAGCTAGTTTTACGAGACATTCATGGTCTACGCCTCCTGCGCCAGCAATTACAATGCGGCTTGGTTTGTAATGGGTGTCCAAGTACGAGCGTAAGTCTTCGCCGCTGATACACCTGAAAGAAATGGGGGGGGGGGGTTTAATTTAGTTATTTATTTTTTTGCTGGTATGTAGAGTACTTAATGTTCGCGGTGGGTCCCAGAATGGTGTTGGCGAGTGGAGTGCCTTGGTACGCTGTTGAGTGTAAGTGATCGAACACGACTTCTTGGAGGTTGCTTTCAACTTCTTGCATTTCGCGTAGGATGACGCCGCGTTCTCGTTCGATTTCTGTTTGTCCCAATTTGGCACACTGTACAATGTCGGCTAGGATTTCGACGGCTTTGGGCACGTCTTTCGATAAACACTTGCTGTAGTAGACTGTTTGTTCGCGACTAGTGTATGCGTTCAATTGCGCTCCCATATCCTCGATTTCAACCTCCAACTGGCTCTGGCTTCGTTTGCTTGTTCCCTAACACAACATAATACAAGTGAATGGTGGCACTCACACAATTGATGATATATGTAGTATAAATATCAGTATGGACATTTATGTCTGTATGCTTGTATACAAATGATAACACATCAATAAAACACTCGTTAAGTACCTTGAACGCCATGTGCTCCATAAAATGTGCGACCCCATTGTTTTGCGCATTTTCATACCGGCTCCCAGCATCGATCCATATACCAACGGTCGCAGTGGGTAATCCTGAATCCTCAGTAGCAACCCGGATACCTATAAATCGACGGCCTTAGAACCTCAAGAACCAAACTGTCATTCAGTGAACTATACCTGACTCTAATGTTGTAACTTTAGTCGGTGGTACGTTAACTAAAGTCTGAGATATGGCGGCCGCTTTAGTCGCTTTGTAATGTTTGGATAGCTATTCAATTGCGAAAAATAACAGATTACAGATGAGTGTAAATGTAATGGAAATCAAAGGATGGCTTACGTAACAGGAATAAGCATTTATGTAACACAGGAAGAATGTGGGAAGGGTGAATATAAAAGCGGTTACTACAAATTAGTAGAATAAACGAATTATTGCTGGTGAATTACCTTTAAAACATTATTTTTGTTGGATAATTGGGCTACAGATTTCGAAAGCTTCAGCAAGGACGCCATTTTTATCACCAAAGCTAAGGCAAGACCAGCAAGATCACATTTATAGATACGTCATATTTGAAATATATAATAATACATAAATTAAACTGATCATCAATTTTCTTACATTAACTAGTACCTACTTATATCCTAGTACCTAGGTATACAAAACTTATGAGTTTAATAATTAACTATAATCTAAATGGATTTGGCTTTTAAATAAGTTCACAGTATTAACGAGCGATGGCACTGCCTATTTGAATTATTAATCCTAGACAAAAAATTTTAAAATTAAAAACAAATTAATTATAATTTAATATTAACGCATATCTAACTATTGATTATTTATTTATGTATATAGTTAGATTAATTAAGTAGCAAATTATATCAACATTAATTTTTTTATAAATATATCTAAGTGGTCATGGTTAACTTTTGGTAACTGTCAAGTTGCGTAAAAATATAAAAAGTGATATAAATTGTTGTAATTATGGCCAAATTAATTGGTTTGGACAAAATAGCCAAGCTTATGTCCATTATATCTCAAAACGGAGGCATCCGGGCTTCCGTATATAAAATGTTTATGTAAATTATTACATAACCCAAATAATGCCCTATTAGTGTCTAAATGTGAATTTATTTTGTCTACAGAACGGATGACTTGAAAGATGGTACGCTGGTAGGTACTGATAAGTACGGTAATAAATACTACCAAAACCCCCGCTATTTCTATTCTCGTAACCGCTGGATCGTATACAATCCAAATTACGGTAATCAACTCATACAAACTTACAGAAACTAACTAACTGACACCAATTTCACACTAGGATTGAACTATGATGGTAGTCAAGTCCCTGCAGAGTGGTACGGTTGGTTGCACTACAAAACAGACTTGCTCCCGAAGGACGATCCTTCCCGTCCACACTATCCATGGATGGCAGATCACACGGAGAACTTGAGTGGCACATCCGGTCAATATGTCCCATACACGACGACCCGCCCTAAGATCCACGCGTGGGAGCCGAGAAAGTGTCATTGAAAATCGAGAATCTTGACGAATTAGTTATTTGTACATAGTTATTTAAATAAATACTGTATTACAGAATATTACATTTGTTGATTTTTAAATGTTCACACATAAATATTAAATATAGTTACAGTATTGTCGGCCCTAAATTAAATTAAATTAAATTATATATATATATATTATTAAATTATAAAGATATATAAGCGGTAATATTGTGTCGTTAGATTTTCTAAAAATAAATTAAACTTATTTTGTACGAAAAGAGATCTTTGGCAATAATAATAATAATAATAACAAAAAATAATAATAAATAATCACGCACAATATTTATTTGTGCAATCTCGGATAGTAAACCTGCAACAGCGCAGCCGGCGCCGGCATTTCCTCCGCAACTTCAACAAGCGGCAACGCATCCCCCACATCACTCTTAACAGTATGCGGTGCATACTTCTTCCGCAAACTATACTCATTCGGCGACAAATTACCGCGCTTACCCCCTGCAGCAATCAAGCGGCAATAATCCTTCGGGGTTTGTTTCGGCTTGGCAAAACCGCGAAAGACACTCTGCGGACCAGCTTTAGCAGCATCTGAATCAAAAACCGGGAGACTAGGATAGCTGAGTTTGCGTCGCGATTCACTGCGAGAGTCTTCCGGCGACGCCCCTGCCTCAAAACCTCCAAAATACGAGGCGCCGACTGAGTGGCGTTCAGATTTAAACATCTTCTTTGGGCGCTGGTGCACTGATTCATAACCGGTCGGATTCGCGTCGAAATCAAATAGCTTGCGCTGCTCAATATGCGACACTCCTAACTGCGCCAAAAGTGCTTTGTTAGCCCGTTCAGTTTCATCCAGCTCGAACAGAACAGGGCGTTGCGTGGTTGAGTCTAGGTTAGGGGGCTCGCACACGGTGGAAACATCTCGGAGGCTGCTCTTGTAGTCGTTCGGAACTACATAGATCCCAGTTTGGAATTTCGTTGATTCTGGGAGGCGGTAGACATATTTTTGGTTCTCAGGTGTGTGGTAGGACTCATCAGGGAACACAACGGGTTGGTTATCAGGGGTTGTGCACCGAACGACAGGGACTTCCCTTTGGGTGCAATCCGACTCGTGCTCAGGGTCTTGAAGCTGTTGCATCATATCTAGTGCTTCAGAGTGGGCGATTTTTTTCGCATCCATTGCTTGTAAGTCGACTAGATTGTTGTAAGCGCGTGTGAACTTCCGCCGGAGACAGTTATCAGCAACTGGTACACCTTGGAACTTCCGGGATAATTCGTCTACGACGCTAAGCGTGTTTAACGATTTTTGACCCTGAATTATTTGTTTTGCGAATATCTTATTGTAATCTATTGCAGAAATATAAATACATACACATAGATACATAGGCGGCGTTGAAATGTTTTAAGTGTCTTACCGTCTGTTTTAAGGCGGTCTAAGAATTGTTTGAAGCGGATGCTCCAGGGGTTGAGGAATTCGGTGCTGAATTTGTCGTAAATTATAGATGATAAGTCTTGTTGGTTAATTAGGTAGTTTTCGTTTAAATCGTAAATGTAATTATTATTATTATTATGAAGTAATTGTTTATAGTTTTGTTCAATATCACAGAAAATACTATGAGTTTGATCAGTCTTGTCATCAATTTGATTGATAATTGTCGGCACAAACGCAGGCAGTGGAGTGTGGTTGTCGAGAAAAGGCGCAACGATTTGATCGTTGTTGTGTTTATTGCTGGTTTTGCAACCTAAGTCTATGATTTTAAATAAGTCTTCGTTTAAGAGTGCGCTGGATTCTTCGGTAGTGGATATTTGCGCTGAAAATAACATCAATTGTAAACTGAAAAGGTGGCGAGAATTGCGTGGTTTTAACTACCTTTGCCGATGATATCTGATCGCAGAGCGTTGTCAAAGATCCCACGTCGAATCTACATTTAGAAATCGATAAATCAATAATAAGGAGTTATGGTGAAGAAACGTGCAAAAACTCACGGTTAACCGAGCTGACGTGATCTTGCGGGGGCCTCGCACACCATCATCCCGCGCTTTTCGCAGCCGCTTCAACCCGGGAAATACAGAGTTTTTCAATTTACGTGACGTTAATTTCGTATCTTTTCTCGTTTTTTGCACTTTATCGTAACGGCCAACAATTTTCTCCATTGCACTGCGACGAGAGGCAAGCACAACGTTTGGCGCGAGTATTTATTCAAACGACCCCCAACTACCGATATTCACAAATCGGTAATTAACGTACGATTGTTTAGTGATACATTTTTGAAAATTGCTAGGTATTAACGTTTCGCGATAATTGCAGGAAATTGGAAACGAAAAGCCGTTTGCCGGGCACTGAAGCCAAACCAAACAAACTTGATACACTCTTTTGACAGTAGATTGCGCAAACGTACGTCAACCGCAACGTACACTACCACCAACCACAGAAAATGACAAATTGTTGCCAACGTTGTATAGTTTGACAGCTACAAATTTCCGACGTCATCTTCAATAACAAAAACCAAATTGTTTAGGATGACTGAGACACGATACGATTTATCGATGGAACCAACAACAATTGAAATGTCTGGGGAGATGGAGCACCCTCTAGCAGACTCAAAGGGTCAACTATCCAAGTAAGGTCTATACAATGTATGTAAGGTCTATACAATGTATGAAAGTATTTGTTAGTTTCTTACAGTTCCCGACACAGTTACCACATGCTAAAGAATGGTTAACAACCCGTCGCCAAAACGTAAGACCTTGGTTGCAATTTGTGCAAACATCCAACTTTAAAATCCCACCTAGTGTGCCACGATTGAGTCGTAGGATTATGCGAAACATTGAATACTTCCAAAGCAACTATCTATTTGTGTTTCTAGGTCTAATTGCTTATTGTTTGTAAGTTAATCGCCAATTTGTCCTGACCTAAATTAAAAGCTAATTTAATCTTTAGGATTACTTCGCCACTGTTGCTCCTGGCAATCACTGGAAGCTTTTTCGCTGGATACAAATTATCTAAACGACATGAATCAAAGAAATTGACGCTTTTCGGACATGAGTTGACGCTTGTTCAACAATATGGGCTGGTTTCGTTGTGTTCGATGCCTATTTATTATTTAGCAGGCGCAGGCGCTGCGATGTTTTGGGTTTTAGGGGCTTCGTTCTCTGTTGTTACTCTACACGCAGCGCTTTATAATATTGACGCTGTAATCGCTGAAGAAGACACGTTTGGTTTGACGCAAGAAGTTTGATATATAAATGTTTTATATGTATATAATTATGTAAAATTTATAAAGTATTTCTAATTATATTTTAATATATATATATATTTAAACATCGCAATATTAAAGTGTCTTAGTGATTGAAATGTTTACCGCCAAATTTTGTTTTCCATTGTTACCAAATATAGACACGGTTAGTGATTTTTGTTTCGGATGTTGGCTAGATTGATTTTGACAGAACTGTCATTTCGACAAGCCCCAAGTAGAGAGGAAAATTCTGATAATTGCAGTATTACTAATAGTTTGTAACAATTTAGCTTAATAATAACAATGAGTGAACTAGTTTGGGGTATTAAGAACGGTGATTTGGACCAGGTGAAAGATATAGTTGAGAAAAAGGTACTTACCGGATAGATTAACCTGCTAATCCCTATTAATAATACACCGAACATTTATCATCTTCTAGAACATAGATGTGAACCAGGAAATTGACGGACGACCACCGCTTCACTACGCAGCTGATTACGGACAGGGAGATGTAATCAATTATCTAATCATAAAAGGCGCTAATGTTAACGTAAATTATAAGTAAGTTATAGGGGTAATTAATACATTAATTGTTAATTCCTTGTAGGCTTTGGATAAACATGGAATCAGCACATTGTTGGCTGCTATTTGGGAGGGCCACACCGATTGCGTGAGGTTACTCATTGAACGCGTAAGTATCTGTGTGTTTTATAGTTTAAATAGCAATTAACTCTGTAATTGGTTTAGGGGGCGTCAAAAACAGGCGCAGCTCCTGATGGTACGAGTTACATGGACGCGGCCGAAAAAACTGAAATCAAACAATTACTCGCATAAAACGGGAATCGTCCTGTACTCAGAAAACAAAGTAAACTAATTACATCGAAAATGGCGCTGCGAAATTCGTTTCGCAACTATAGTCTGTCCATTTTGACGCTCCAAAACTATAATCAAATATGATACCTCTGCCCCCAAAACCCCCCACCCCTTGACCATTTGTAACCCTGTCCCCACGTCGTATTCTTAAACATTCTATTTTAATCGTTTTGTTTTAATTTATCTTTTTATCTTGTTATAAATCGTATTGTGATCTTTTCTAATGCAAGTTTTTCTCTCAAATGAATAAAAGAAGTGTAGTCGCTGCCGAAATGGAGAAGGGCTTTGGTTGGTGTAATAGGCGTAACCCTCCACTTCCGTAACGCGAAATAATCTTTGTATTTTTTTCTTTTTTTTTTGTTTTGTTATATATAATAAATTATATATTATATTTTCCGATTGTATGAAATGTATTTTTAAAAATGAAGATTATTAAAATCTATTTAATCAAAACGTATTTTGTGTTAATAATTACTTAAACAATGAATGATTAAAAACATTTAAAACACTAATGCTACAAAAAACAAATAATTATAGTACTTATGCAAACTAAAGAAGTTGTTAGTTTTTTTCATTTCTTTTTTTTTTTTTTTTATCAGAAATATACAAGAAAATGATCTTAATTTATAACTGTACACCATCCATAAATCATTCATCATTTATCCGAAAGACAGGAACACTAAAACCACTTTTGTACTCTAATTTACAAGCTAATTTGACCGCGGCGACAACAAATCGGTGTTTTAAATATCACAGTTGATTTTTTTGTTAGTTTCAAACTGAAAAAAATACCATTTCCGAAAGTTTAAACAAATAAATATCCCTAGTGATTCCTGCCCCCCAACAATAAAGATTACATTAATCGCTTAAAATCAATTACCTGTCGCTCAATAACAACTGTTTGTTTCAAAAGAAAACGAAAATGAAGGGCGCTGGTTTATAAACTAGCGCACTCAACAATCGAAAACACGAAAGTCATACAACCGAAACGGAGCAACGAGCCATGATTGAGCACTGCGGTTCCCTCCCAGCCCGCGGAAAGCTCAACGGGGGGATTAGTGCCGCAGGAGCACTCCATATTATCGTATCCATCAGCGGCAGTCATACGAGCTTCTGTTCCGTTCGTAGCCGCCGAATCGCACCGTTTCGGCCGGTGGACTTTGCGTTTCTTATCAACAATCTCACGCAAATTTGCCATCGCGCTAATAGTAGCCTTTTCAGTATTTTCAGAAGTTTTCGTTGTTGGAGTCACTGCTATAGAAGGCTTTTCGGAGAAATCACAAGAGTAGAGGACGTTGTTGACTTGGGTGCCGTATTCAGAGTAGTTGATTAGTTCATAATGTTTTGTACACTACAAACACCAATTGTTTTATGAGTTTCGTATAATATATCTATATAAAGTGGTAGGGAATGAAATTACCTCATCGTAGAAGATGACCGCGTGTTTGGGGCTTGTAAAGTTGCAGTGACCAAACCGGTCGAGTTCTACGTCGTTGCTGCTTCCTTTACCGATGGTTAATGAGCGGTAGCGCATTGCAGCGGCCTCTGGGAAACGCGCTGACACCGTCGGCCGATACCCCATGAAGCTGGCGTCGTGCCTCACGTTCGCTGGATCCACTTCCGATGTGCGCACATTGTAAAAGTGTTTGGAGACGACGGGACAGAGCATCGCGCGCGCTCTTAACGAACTGCGTGAACGCGGTTTTGTTTTCTTCGGGCTGGTGAACACGCGCGATATCCGATCGATGTCGGCCGGCGTTAGGAGCTCGCTAGGGAGCGGCATATGGCGTGGTTTATAGTTTTGGACTGAGTTCGCGATTAACGTCGCTAGATTTTGACCGTCGTTCTGCGACAACAAGTGCTGGATGCGCTGGTAGGCAAGCAATTTGATTAATCGCTCATCCAATTGCTTCAATTCACGTTCAACTGAAAATGCCGTCGTTTTTAGCAAGCCGAACGAACGTCACATTGACAACAAATGTCAAATTACTATTACTATTATTAACTCTATAATACCTAGACAACTCAAATCAATTGAATTCCGGAAACAATTTTCGACACAATTTATTTACAACAACAACAACAACAATCGACAGTCAATACTTGTCATGGAAACGCAAATTAACGTAAATAAACTTACTATCTGAATGTATTCCGCTGACGACGTCCGGTAATTTACCCTCTTTCCTCCCAGAACTCCCATTGCACGCCCCATTCACAACCCCCAGCTCCTGTTTGACATCTTGTATCATCTTAGACTGCACCCCATTAAGGGTCGCATCCCCAGACATCTGAGTCAACTGTCCATTGCAAATCATTTCAGGCACCTGTCCATTTAGTTTCATCGTATCGTCAACGATTGGTTTGAAATCAGGCTCGCTGGACGCACACGCCGTAATTTCTACATACTCCAAGTAATCTCGGTTTCGATTCATAACAGTCTCAAGGCGCAACACGTCTCTAAGGCTCGGCAGTAAAGGTACAGGGTGTTTATAGTGGTGTCGAACCATTTCGGGCACAGTAACGCGTTTACGGGTCGATAATTTCACTTTGAAGCGAAACGGGGGATTTTTACAATGTATTTTACGGATAAACTCAGTTTTTATTGCGTCTTGGTCGACAGGACCTGAGAAACGATCCCATAGGCGCATTCGCTCCGTTGCTGATACTGAAGTTACTAATTTTGAATCCTAATTAAAGGACAAATCATTCATAAACATTACATATATATATATATATATATGTATAGGCGCGTTTTACGACACCAGCGCTCTAATGCTTCAACTACTTAAACGAAACGTAGAAGTTTTCAACTATTTAGGGGCATATGAATTAAAATTACACACTTAAATTCACTATATATCACATATTTCAAACAGATTTAATTTAATTCAATAATACTTTTAGAACTAAAAATGAGTTTGAAAGGCTTAAATTGTTCATTGTTTAATAGTCCGTAACCTAAAGAGTAGATAATTCTACGTCTATGTTAGTGTCACTAGGCATAGGCGGAGATACAATTTTTAGTTTGATTTCACTAGAAAGTGAAGGAACCAAGGTGCTGTTAAATAATTTTTAAAAAAAATACATTTTAAAGTGTATTTTAGTTCAATGGTGTGTTAATTAGTATTTTATGGGTGTATATGATTATGAATTTGAATATGTAAGCTCCTGTATATATATGAAAAGTTCTACGTTCAGTTTGAGTAGTACAAGCGTATTGGCGCGCTAGTCGTATGTTTAAATGTACATACATATATGATATTTATGATAATTTCATTAGATTTCTATAGTGTGACTTACGATGTATTGTTCGACATGATTAGGGCACATCCAGCGGCCTGCAGGCAATGCAGTGAGTGGTGGATCTAGGCAATCTAAATGAAACAATAAAGGGCAGTAGTCGCAAGCGAGTAAGGCGCCAATGCGGCACGAACGCCGACACTCGAAGCATGTTTTGGCAGGAAGTGGTACCAGACCACCGGGTGCCAACTCGTGCGGTTTTCGAATAGTTTTCATCTTTTTCGCACGACTGGCGCATGGATTTTCTACTAAATACACAAAGCATACGCAATTAATGAAGAAAACGATTGAGTGTGTTTTGGAAATAAAACAAAAACGAGTCAAATAAATGGGTTACCTTTGTCTGTGCCGGGAAATATGCTTGAAGTGCTCATGTCTTGTGGGAGATCGAATTGTTTGGGGTTGAGCATACTAGCAGCTTGCACTAGTACTTCCATGGCGTTCAATTTAGGCCGTTTGCTCTTCGTGGGGCCAGATGAATTGGAACCAGTGCTAGAGTTGGAGCGTTTGGTACGCGCCTGGGGGCCTTTTTCTTTGTCTCCCGCGATCGCAACTCCCGCCAGTTCTTTCGTTTTGCGACAATGGTGACACAACCATTGTCCTGCAGGTATGTCGCTCTCCTCCAACGGCGGATCACTAATAATAATAATAATAAAATTGATTAATCAATGACTTTTGATGATAATTATCCAATATGGCAGCCTTACTGGCAAGTTAGATGAAAGCTAGCAGGGCATTTATCGCAACAAATCAAATCGCCGCCTTCTGCACAGGCGTCGCAGCTGTCGTGATTGTGCCCCTTGCCAGGCCTCTTATAGTACGGATGTTCTTTATCCTGTTTTTTATTCTTAGACGCTTCTTCACTCACAGGCGGAGCAATCAACGCTTGCACTTGCTACACAAACGAACAAAATAAAATTAGTCATAAAAACGCATTCGCCGCTCGAAACAAGCCGCGCCGCAACGTAACGCAACGCTACACAACTCGGATAGATACTGAAACGCTTCGGCATCGCGTTGTGTAACTGGCCATTTTATGTGAAGAAGAAAGTAAAAATACACAACAAACATAAGCCATGAATACTCACAGGCATTAAGCCTCCGCTGCAATCCATATCATATTCCACCTTGGCCATCATTTAGCCGTGGTTATTAACGAGCTTTTTTTACTTTTAAGCGTCTGCCCCCGAAATACGGGTACTATGGTTCAAATTGTCCAACAGAACCTAACTTGTCAAAATTGTGTAGTCGTCGTCGTCGTGAAACACGCGAACGCGAACCACTTGCGTTAAAAAACAATACAAATCCACTAGAAGAGACATTGCATTATACGTTTTCGTATAAATCACTGTTAATTTCGGCTTCGAATCGCTCGGAAGAATTACCAAAATAATTGATGGCAAGTTATTGGCGCCGTATCGCCATGTTGCTGTCAACGGATCGCAATCGGAAACAACGCAAGGTCATTCCGAAAGGCGGCAATTCAAAATTTCATTCATTTCAAGAAAGTTAAAACTAAACTATACTAAACGTAACATAGCATAACATTTCTTAGCTTAAATATAGCAAGGTTTTGTAAATGACTCCCTATACTCTTCTACTCAGTAATCAGTGTTTTTAGATGATTCAATAATTAAGTGTTGTATAATTATTTAATAATTATTATTGATTTAATTACATAACTAATATTACAAACTGGACACATTCACGCAATCACACTTTCGAGAACCGAACCGAAACAAAACAAAAACAAGAATTTTGATATTGTTTGAAACGTTTTGTGGGAAGGGAGGCGGGGACGGGGACGCTTTTTCATGTTCAATTCACGGTTGATCAACAAATCAGCGTGTTTAAATATTTAATTTTAGAGTTCAGTACGACGCGAATTTCTTTCACAGCACTCGCGTGACTCGAACGTAGATTCTCCAGGACGGCGTTCGAGATTTCTTCGGCGGAAGCAATGGCTAGGGCTGCAAGACGATCGACGAGGTCCACAGGATCTCTGGGGGGTTGCCACACATCCAGCGTTTTATCGACGGCGATGCACGCCAACCGGATACTCCCCATTACATCCACTAATTGCGTCTTCAGTTCAGAGTCAGTGGGGCCTTTTTTTTTGCCTTTTTTACCTTGTGGGGGCCTTAAAAGTTCACAGCATACACCACACAAGATGCACGAGATACTCAATACCTAAACATTCATAATTCATTATAGTTTCATTTGCTATGCGCGATTGCTTGATCAACTAACCTCAACCATATTGACTACTAGTTGGGTTACGGAACATTTATTCCATAAATTGTCATCCGAATCGTTGTGATCTTTGATGATTTGAGCGAAATGATCACACATTGACTTTAATTCAGTTTTAACCGAGTCCAAACCGATGAAACGCTCCGTTTTACATGTAGTTGCTACTTTAATAACTAATTTAAATAATGTGGCTAAGATTTGTTTATAAGGTAGCGATAAATGACTATGCAATCGACTAGGCAAGGGCATCGATAATTGTTTCTAAAACAAACCCAATGAATCATCATCATCCACCAACTGAAAGCCTAACCTAACCTAACTACCTGATAAACCACGGGTTCATACCCTTTCTTCTCAATCAACTCGAAAATATTCAACCAATCCTTTGATAAATCCGACAGCGTTTTAATGCACTGATCTCGATTCTCTTCCGTGGCTTTTAAAATATCTAAGGCGGTCGACACACCGCACAAAATCGCCGCTCGAATCCGAGTTGTGTCCCTATCCTAAATTCATTAGAGATTCATTAAGAGAGAGAGAGACAATTCGAGTCGTTTTTAAGAACAATTTAGAAGATTACTTGTTCGAAGAGGTTCCGGATAGTTTCGCACGCATCTGTGGGGACATCTGCTCGCTCGGGGTCCCATGAGAGGTAAACTTCATAGTCGTTATTGTCCCGCAGGGCTTCCCAGTCGATGTTGTTGTTTTTCGGTGAGGCGTCAATTATTGCTAAGCTTTTCACGCTGGGGCAAAGCACCATTTCTAAGATCATACGATCGATCGCGGTCACCGTGTAATGGAGACTGTTGTTGAGGCGTTCGCGGAAATCCATGAACTCTTCCAGTTTTAGAAATGATCCGAATTTATACGAAAACGTTAAATGATCTATACTCTAAGAAGCACATTTAAATCAACATTTATATTATTGATTAATAAATAAAAAAAAAAAAAAACTCACATCGCGGTAATTTGTTGAGAAAAACTTTAGGGTTGCATCAAATAAAACAGAAGTCAATGAAAATAAACCAGTGGTCATTAGTCGTGTACAATGTAGGAAGCCTAACGAGTCCATTTGTAAATGTTTAGTGTCCAGAGCTTCGTACCACTTCTGGGCGCCTTCCCCACCGCCTAGATGATTCAATTATATATATATAAAAATATATATATTTATATTATATATATATATATTCGCTTGTTTGTACTTGAGACGTACTTACCTAGAAAATGATACAAACGCACACATAACAATTTCGCGTGAAAGTTACTCGGACTCTTCTTCAGAAGGTTCTCTAAAAGAATAAGGGCAGTGACGAGGGGCCCGCTGGATTTAGTACCACACGCCAAATCGTATAAAGTATGCGAGGCAAGCAAGGCGTATGGATCGGCAGGCCCCTGATCAGTAGGAAGCCGATCCATACCGAACTGCTGCGCCCCATTTTGGTAATGGAGCGACAGGGCTGTGATTAAAGCTTTTAGGTACTCAAAATCGAGATTCGTGTGACTGCCGCACAACCTAGCCAACTGCAGCGAGCATATGTGGCGCTGCATTTGCTTCTCCTATGAGAAGAATGAAATCAGATATTTTACGCATTTAAGTTGAGCGTTAGAGGCTTACCGATTGTGGTAACGTCGTAGAACTAATTCCAACATCTTTCAACAGCCTGGAAGCCAACTCAACGCGTCTATCAGGCGCTAGAAGATGTAAATAAATTTTTAGATCCGAAACGCAACATGGTTTATGCCCGAATATCCGAAAATACTCGACAAAAAGCTCGAACGTATCCCCTAAGAGGTACGCTGCATCTTGACCGCCCTTTTTAAGCTTCGCAGCTAGCTCGAAACGCGCTAAATACGGACCGCGTAGTTGGTAACCTAAAAATGGAATGATTACAAGTGTGATTTGATTTGATGTATATGATATATATATATATATATATGATATAGAACAAACTTGAGCTGCTTTGGAATAGATTATCGTCACCGATGTTCTCGATGACGGAGCAAATGAACTCGTGAGCTTTGTTGGGTGTGTCGTCCGGTCCGTTGATGGTCATTTGATGGTTTTCGTGTATTTCTGTGTGGTTGTTGACGTGATTTTTCGACAGTTCGAACATTGCTGTTAGGTAATGGTTCCAAATATCCCATCGATCCATTCTAAATCAATGAATTAGTTAGTAGTATTTGGAGTTCGATAGTGTTGATAGAAAAACTTACGAAATCGTTAAAGTTTCGTTGCACAACACGTTCAATTGGTGCCATTTGTTTAGTTTGATCAAATATGGGATTCGATTTTGATCTAAAGAGCCGCTCATTAGTTTGGAGCCGAGTGGCCCGTCCAGGATCGCTAGGGCTTGCTCGTATTTGCCTTGCAGTTCTAGGATCATTAAGTATAATTGGACTTCTGGTTCTGCTTCAAGTTTGTTTTCGTTTACGAGCTTATCGACCATTCGCTCGGCGAGGCTGAGGAGGACGGATTTCTTGGCGGCATCAGCAGAGCCTTGACCACGCGTCGCTTGCAACACGATGCTCATAACCGCCCAGAAATAATAAGGATTCTTCGGTTTCATCTTATAGAGCGCCATCGCACTCTGTTGCTGCTGTTTAAAGTTCGAAGTTCGCACGTAACTCATGAATAAATGTGTGTGCAGTTCTTCGTTGGTTGGATCAGCAAGGACTGCTTTTTCGTATAATTGGCACACTTTTTCCACTAATTAACACACAAAATACACTTTTTTATATACAACATATATCTATATATAAATATGATTTAGTATACTAATAACGTTTCGACTTACGTTGTCCGAGATCCCGGTAGCATATCGTCATTGCTTGCAATGTCGAATTGTCGGACGGTGTTTCTCCGGTCAAGGAGTTTAAAATTGACACGCACTCGGGGTCCCGCCCCAGTTGGAGCAACGATAGGGCCTTCAAAGCTTTCGCACATTGTAAATTCGGTGTTTTCTTTAGCACTTTCTCTGTTTCTTGTAACGCTTTCTTCGGGTTACCGAAATCTAACCATTCTACAACCAAAACTACCAATAAATCCACCACCCCCGGACTAAAACTGAATGCCTATCACTGCAGATTGTCTTGTCAGAGCTGTGTGTATTAAATTGATATAAGCAAATTTCGGATAGTTTTATAACCTAAATATAAAGGTGACATTTTGAATGAACTTTGTCGCGGAACTGTTTGGAGGATATCTAGGAAAGTTTGGGCGGTTAATTAGCGATTAATAGGCACTTGATTTACCATAAATGGGCCTTAAACGGCGTTCAGCGACCGCCGAATCCTGCACGTGTTGATTCCTTGCTGCCATTTTTTACATCACCGAATAGCGCCATAAAAATATGGGATTCCTCGAAAATGTTACGGTGCCACTGAACCACCAAATAAACAATCAAAAAACCAATACGAAAACAACAATATAAACATAACAACACTTGTTCATTTTCCTTTATTTATATAATTAAATAATAACCAATAATTACGCCTAACAGCACACGCAACCCTAATGACGCAAATGTTATGCGGGTTGCGGTACAATCAATCAATTAAAATCTAATTAAATTACTTCTTTTATACTAGGTAGTATATAATATTTACTCCATTTACTGTTACAGACTCTAATTATTGATTCGCTACATTTATTACGAGGTAATTGTAGCAAATTAGGATTAGACATGTTTTATTTAAATAAAGACAAATTTAATTGTTAAATGTGTCTTCTTTTTTTTTCATTTTAATCTTTTGAATGCCAAGTAATTTTACTTATCATATGTATGTACTACATACATCGTTCTGCATCTTGGTAAAGGTGAAAGAGAAAAGTTCTCCCACCGGCGTGGCGGTGCACCGGAGCGAAGACTTGTTAACGGTATAGAATTCCCACCATCAACAAGAAGTGGTAAATGTGGGCTTGTAGGCCGCCGAGGAGATTCAAACTGTGTTTTAGTCAACAGCTGACTGACCGATTTTATATCGTTGGCCAATAAGTTAATTATCTCAATGTGAAAAGTGCTTAAATATTTAATAAAGGTAAGGGTAAACTGGGGTGGAAAATTATTTAGATTTTGGATTAAGATTCCTCGAATAACCATAAATGACTATTGTATTTATAATTAGTCATCAAGGTATATTTGAAGGTGTTTAATATCAGTAATCAAAGGTGTTATGCGTTACCTTAGTTTTCAAGTAACATACATAGTTTGAATTTTAATATAATGTGTGTGTGTGTATGTTTTTTTTAAATAAAACACAATCTAATAATTAAGAATGCATTCAACTGAAGTTTAACAAGTTTTTATTTTAATATTTTTATTAGAAGGTCAAAAACCATTCTCTCTGTGAATAAAAAATAATACTGGATATTTGCTATTTTGCCAATAATGAATATACAATTATTGACGCTCTAATAAAAATGATCCGACCAGTTATTTAAATCGACCTATATACTAGAAAGTATCGTTTAATTTGATGCACTTAATATTTAAATAAATTTACTAGACCGCGATTGATTATTACAATTATTACAAAAGGCACGTTATGAAATATATGAATATCTATCATTGTTTTGATGTTTCTAAATAAGTAGTCCCATTTACGCTAGTTAGGAGCCAAGAAAGTTATATTTATTGCTAATCTTATACCAATTTAAATAATTACTACGCCTGGCATACTAATTAACTATAAATGTCAACTATACTCTATTTATTTATTATCTTATAGGCGAAAGTTAATTTCACAAGGGAAACTATTTATTCAAAATTATTAGTAAATATCTTTAAAAAAAAAAGTACATAGGTATGTATTTATATTAGTACTTTTTTTTTTTTAAGGTAATTTTCTTAATAATTGTGCCGCTTTGTCGAAACATGTCTGTATTATAAATACGGGGTCAACAATCTATTTTTCTCTGAGCTAATGAACAATTAGTTCAGATCACCATAACCGCGAAGCAGCTCGTTTATAAGTAGGCGATTTTTAGAATAAATAACGCGTTTCTGTTTAGACTAATCGTGGGAATTGTTTGTAAAATATGAACAAACATCTTAGATTGCATCAAACACAAATAGACTTTTTTAGGAAAAAAATGACTAGATGAAAGTTTAGAAATTTGAATAATAATAATAATAATGGGTATCGCATCCCGGAAATATACATTCACTTATATCTATTGAATCACGTCCAACCATAAAACTGATTGTAAGTTTTATTCAATCATTTCACACTCGCATGTTACTATAGTTGCCTGGATATAAGAGCAGTTTTAAAACAATTAATATCTCTGCTAATTTTTTGTAATTCAAATTTTTAGACTTAGTTAGTTTAAACAATAAAGAATTGAATGTAGTAATAGTTTAGTAGGATTTATTTATTTATTTGAATTCGTAATAATGAGAAAGTACCTTTTCCTTCCTTTTTCAGTTTTAAGAATGACTCCCACCGGAACCCTATTCCTCTTACTATTCTGCTATAGTATAACCCCCCTGGTACACCCCCATGGGCGCCTAATAGAGCCACCAAGTCGAGCATCGGCTTGGAGATATGGTTTCTCAACGCCTCCAAACTACAACGACCACGAACTCTATTGCGGGGGTTTCTCCCGGCAGTGGCAGAAAAACGAGGGCAAATGTGGCGTTTGTGGAGACGCCTGGGACATGCCTACACCTCGGCCCCATGAAATCGGGGGCGCATATGGACAGGGTGTCATCGTTCGCAAATATAATCCACGATCAATGATTGTAATCCGTGTTGAGTTGACTGCAAATCATAACGGGCATTTTGAGTTTCGTTTATGTTCAAACTACAGAAATACGACGCAAGATTGTTTGGACCGGCAGGTTTTGAGGCTCGCTCGCACGAAGATGGAAGGTGAAAAGGACCCGTTAGGGTACCGGTTCTATCCAAAAGATGGGAACCGGATATACGAAATGCGTTACCGGTAAGACAAAATATACATATATATATATATATATATATATATATATATATATATATATATATATATATATATATATATATATATATATATATATATATATTGAATCTTTATATTAATTTATTTTAATTGTTTAGATTACCAGAAATGCCATGTCCTCATTGTGTGCTCCAATGGATCTATACAGCCGGAAACAACTGGGGTAACTGTCCCAACGGCACTGGTGCCGTTGGTTGTGGACCCCAAGAGGAATTCCGAGCATGTGCAGATATAGCAATTGGTTCTGGAGGTGCAACAGAGCCTCCAGAATTGACTACAACACGTTCTGAAGTTCCTCCAACTATACCACCGTCAGAAATCTACAACCATGGTGTTACAACGATTGTTATCACTGCCGTTACCTTGTTTGTTGTTGTTGTTTTGTTGGCGATACTCTATGTATACTACTATCAAGTAGGAAAGCGGATAAAGTCGTGGTTAAAGAGGAAAGACATTCCGGAAAAACCAGTCCCACCACCACGAGCGAGGAGAGTTCGACCCGTCGATGATCAAATGTACAATATTAGTTTAGATTGTGAGAGTTTAGCATGAGTTTAGCGATGTAGTTTGTTATTAATTGTATATGTAAATTATTTCCCAATACATTTTTAATACGTTAAAAACTGTTTAATTAGTGTCATTTTAAATTTGACATTTAAGAACTAGCGCCACCAAAACACGTGAACTAATAATCACAGACCTGTTATCACAATGCAACAACATTAACAAGACAGCTACAAGATATTGCTAATTAATTATTAATTAGAGTTTAAACTCTAAACATTGTAAGTATATCAATGTGTTTAGATTATATAGGTATATATATATATTTTAAATAAGTTATTATTCAACCAGTTACATTTATACTATATAAATGTATCATGAAAAAATTGCATGGTGTATATCTAGCTTAAACATTCTATTATTATTATATAGATGGCAGTACTTTTGAAAATAGTTTAGTCCCCACTTGTCATTTTGACAGATAGAAATATTCTGTGTTTTTTACAATGAATGAATTAATTAATTATCATATATAGAAGTAGTGCTGCATGATATTTAAGGACAACCGCGGCAAAATAATATGTCTTGGAATGTTTGTGAATAATGTTATTTGTAGTAGTCGTTAATTTTGTAACGGTTGGAATAATCGAATGGAAATGTAATACATAATTAGAACGGTGTGTGATTTCGGTAGACTCGTAAATATGTTAAGTACATATTGTTAATGAAGTCAATGTTTGTTCGTCATTCGAATGGTGTACGCAGTTACGGAACGTTCTACCGCATATAATAAATGAATGAATCAGGGGAGCAGGGACATACTGAATGAACCTCATATTGATTTTTCGTTTCGGAGTTGTCTGTGCGTGTAGTGTTTATATAAATCAATAGTCAACAACAAATGGTCAGCTGCTGATTTAATAGATAATGGAATAGGAATATACAAAATCAACCATGAAGCTCGTTACTGTGAGATATTTAGGCTTTACAGCCATGGACAGGCGGTTTTCTAATGCGATGATCCCTTGGATTGTTTCCGAAATACGAAAACGCGACAGCAAAGAACAGGTTAACACACATTTTCCTATTTTTACATGTACATTACATCTTCGCTGTTTGTGCACCAAATAATGTGTTCAGCGGTATATATCAGTTGTTGTTGATATTTACTGAAATAACAAAACACAATAGAAATTGAGTACATACCTATGTACATAATTGCATAATAATTAAATAATTAATTGTTTAACATATTGCTTATCCTATTTACCGATACTAATCTCTCCTATACGGAATTAATTTCAGTAAACAATAATAAAATGTTATATAATTTTTTCACCTTGATTCATCAATGTTACTTTTATTTTCCATTAACTTTTATTTCGTCTATTACGCTCAACCTTGATAAATATTAAGATTCCGTTGTTATGTAAGGCCAAAGCTATAACTGATTTAATTACAAATTAATTAATTAAATAAATGCGCGAATAAATGATTTTGTTGTTTTTTTAATGTAATTGTTTTCGGGGTTGTTAGGTGAGCCTAGGCGCTGAAGATGGCACCTTGCAAGCATACAACGTGGATTTCGAGCTCCAGTTTTCTCACCGAATCCAAGATATTAGCCGATTCTGTCAAGCGGACGCAGACCATTGCGAATTCTTATACTTAGTCCGGGATGACTCGGATAAATTGCTCTACTGCTATATGTTCCAAGCCCTGTCGCCCCAAGATGTAAGTAAATTCAATAAAACATTCCAATTATCAGTTAATTGGTGAGCTAAACATTATAAAACAATAAATGCGTTTGTGTTTAGGAAAAACACTATGTTGTTCCATTGTGTTAATCGCTTGTAATTGTTATCAATCAGTAATTATACAAAAAAAAAAAAAATAAAAATAACCAACATTTTTACTTTAATCTTTTTTACGTAATAATTTATGTTTACGGAAATCTAAGGAAATTTCGCAAATTATACAAAATGAGCCACCCATAAATTTAGCAATCCACGTGGTGACCACATGTTCACTGTCTTTCTTACACGCATATAACCCCCCTATATAAGTTTCTCTTTTATTTGATGTGTACTTTGGCCCTAGTCGTCGCAACGCTATTTTAAGCGTCGGCGGACGTTTGGACTGCTTGGCTCTGCGTGATCTCGAACAAACAGTACATACACACTATTACCTATGAAACGTAGTCCTTACGTCTTTGTTTAACTCTGTTTTTGTTCACCTACAATGACTTGTGATTGATTTGTTTGTTTGTTAGTTAAAATGATTACTGTGCCGGTTAGCATGTCTAGTCCTCTTGTGGGGCCTGTGAGACAAGCCCCACACGCTGAGCAGGTGTGTTTTGATTCGGGGTGGTGTTGTTGTTGTTGTTGTTGTTGTTGATGATGATGATGATGTTTTTATGGTTGTTACTGAGCGGTCTCTTGAAATTGATAATTAAAATTCATGTTGATATTGTCCTTGGTAGAAACAGGACACTAGACACTTGCTTGAATCAAAGTGATTTATTTTATAGTTCTTAAACGAATCGAATTTTATAAATAGTTGCACAAAAAAATATACTAGTTGGCCTTCATTAAATCAAAGTTCATTTAATTATATACAAACTAATACAATTTGGACAGCTGCTTAATAATCATCGTACGTATCATTTGTTTTTAGGTCTCGGATTTGTATCAACAAATGCGTGAGCAGGGTGCTTCGGGCCCCACGTTGACGTCCCTCTGCGGTGATATCTCCCCCAGCTCATCGCACTTCTTCGAAGTGCTCTACGTGGGTAAAATCCGCGTGTCTCATCGTCGCGTTCCAGAAACGTTCATCGACGACGCCTTGGAGAAGTTTAAATCGCATGAGATCGCCCGTCGAGCTTCATACGATTCGACCGCTAGTTCGGATTCGTATTCAACCATAGATGGATCTAGCGCCCAATCTGATGAATCTCTCACGCAACCGTCGTCGCAAATCCACACGGAAGTGATTAAGAAATATGAGAAACATGATCACAATCGGACTATGGTGCTGCAAGTTGGACGCAGCGATTTGAGGCTCATTAGTCCGGATCGAAAACAGGTGCTGTTGCACAAACATCATAAAGATGTGTTGACTTGTGTGCAAGGCTCTAGTAGCCCCGAGCATTTCGGGTTTGTTTGCAAGGAACACCAAACAGCGCAACAGCAACAAGCTCAGCAAGTAAGCATAGCGTAACAAAGACGTGAGAATTTTAATTTTTTTTTTAAAGGTTATTTCTAGTCATTCAGTCACATATATCTTATAACAGTTGCAACATTTTTAAAATTATGCAATAATTAATAAATCTACTTAATTTATTATTAATATAATGCGGATTCTTTAAACTAACAATCGATTGTTGTCCAACACTAGCAAGCTACTTACGTGGGTTACATATTTAAATGTGAAAGTAGCTCCGTATCTATCGATGCAGTCGGGGCGGTGTCTCAAGCAGCCGCCGCCCCGACGTGTCGCAGCCCCAGTATTTCGGTGGCAACATGCGAGCACTGTCCCATGGTGTGGTACCATCGCCTGTGTGCCGACGTCGAAGGACTCGGCGAACGGAAAACCCAAGCCACAATCTTCCGTCGGATCGAGCAACTCGACGAAGAAGAGCAACAAAGCGTCCTAACAAAATTCCGTGGGGCTGAAACAGATTCGCTGAAAGATCAGAACGAATTTCTAATGATGCTACTTCGAGCACACTGCGAAATGAAGCAGAATCGTCATGTTCACGATACCGCGGAACAACGTTCCGAGTTCCTCAGTCACTATTTAGGCGGCGGGGCGCATACTAGTGGGGGGCCTAGCACGGGGACGATCTTCATGAAGGCGAAACGCTCATTAAGCAGTTCGTTTGAGCATTTGTTGAAGAGGAAAGGGTCAAGAGATGATATCGGAGTGCATTTACCACGGGATTTAAGTTTGCCAATTGTGGGACCTATGCCTGTTAGAGTAAGTTGGTAATTTCGCATTGGTTCGGCGCTGATTATAGTTTTCGATACAGGAGGGATCAAGTTCGCCAACAACACCTACACCTGGTTGCGACTTCCCGGAGAATGAAGGCCGACGTAGTAGATCAGGCACAATTGGATCACAAAAAGATTTCCAGGCGACGCTATCACCAGAGCGCAATGGAGGCCCTGATAGGAATCCCAAATCCCCTATGATGGAAATGTAAATCTTTTGTTGCCAATTACTATTACTATTTGCAATATGAAATATTTTTATTTCGATTTATAGATTCATGAAAGTAGGAAACAGTCCTCGAAACACTTCGGATGAGAGTCCAAAACGTAATGACACTCCGGGTTCATGGCGCCAGGCCATCTTTAACCGTGTGGTTACCCCAAATAAGAACACCTCTCCCCAACAAAAAACCTCGGAAGAGAAGAAACCACGCGAAAAACGCACCAGTGACGAACTCCGCGCTTTGTGGCGCCGCTCAATTCGCCAAGCTGTTCTTCTCGTCCGCATGGAGAAGTATGCAAACAACAAACCAACATATTCACACCGGATTACATTTTAATTGTTTTAAATAGGGAAAACGCTAGATTACGCGCTCGACAAGAAGTCTCGGCGATGAAACGCGTCAAACTAGAATACGATGAGATGAGTGGGGACCGTGGTAGGGATTCGTTAGAACTGTGGGATGTTTTGGCAGCAGGGAAATCTGATCGGAATGTAGTCCTGCGAGCTGCTGGACGTGGGGTACCTGCCGCCCGTCGTGGTGATGTTTGGCAGCGGTTGACGGATCTGTATTGTAGTTCTCGCCCTCCATTCGACACAAAAGAGTTCCCTAATTATGATGTGCCGTATGAACAACTCTTGAAACAACTCACTGCTCATCAACACGCAATTTTGATTGATTTGGGCCGCACGTTTCCTAACCATCCGTATTATCGGTGAGAAATTATATATATATATATACATATGCATACATACATACATGTATGAATTATTACTGAAATTTACAAATGTTTATCTTTAATTGTTTAGGTTAGGTTCGGTATGAAAAATGAGTAAACTTTATTAAATTTTGGGTTTTCCCGCAATACATAAATGTAAACTTGTTGTGGGGATTTCTATGTCTAATTCATATTAGATTATTTTATTTGTTGTTGTCTTTGTTTAGGTCTCCACTAGGGCCTGGACAATTGTCTCTCTTCAATTTATTAAAAGCTTACTCTTTACTCGACCCTGATGTTGGATATTGTCAGGTAATCAATTAAAATCCACCACTAGCATCAACACGAACTGAAACAAATGCCTGTAGGGTTTAAGCTTCGTTACTGGAGTCCTTCTTCTCCATATGGACGAAGCAGATGCGTTTGCAGCTCTACGGCATCTCATGTTTCGACGTGGTCTCCGTGCGCACTACCTCCCCGACATGGCTGCCCTCCAAGTCCGTCTCTACCAATTATCACGTCTTCTGCACGATCGTCTCCCAGAGCTGTACGCTCATTTAGACGTTCATGAAGTCTCTCCAACTCTATACGCAGCTCCTTGGTTACTAACACTGTTCGCTTCGCAATTCCCCCTGGGGTTTGTCGCCCGCGTATTCGACGTGATCTTCGTCGAGGGTGAGGATGTAGTGTTTCGAGTTGCACTGGCTCTATTGGCGTACCACGCTGAAGCGCTGCTGGCGTGCGAGAGTTTTGAGCAAATAATGGATTACTTGAAATGCCGATTACCTGATGTTGATGCTCCGTTGTTGGATAAGATTATGTGTAAGGCTCTTGGAGCGTCTTCGGATATTGCGGTTAGGTTGAATGAGTATAAGGTGGAGTATCAGGTATTGCAAGAGGAGGCACATTCGGCTAAACCTCATATGGATGAGCTGCATCGATTGAGGAACGAAAATCGAGCTTTGATGGATAGGAACACGGCCCTAACCGCCCAGTTGGAAGTAAGGACTCGAATTTGTATTTGAAATCGTTGTTTTTATTGTGTGTATTTATTTCAGATTTCTTTATCGAATGTGCAACGCTTGGAGCGCAACCGCACACTGACTCAATCCGGAATCAATCGTCTTGAAGTTCAAGCGCGTACTCTGGAGGTTAGCGTGATCACATTAGGCTCGTTCATCGATAGTCTAGTGGAGAACCGAGTGGATATTGAGATTCCTGGTGAGGTACGCCGTATCGTCGCCCAATTGATGGTGAACGAACGCCGCAAGAACGACCAGCGGCCTGCTGGTAGTAACACCCTCATCAAAACCATCTCAAACAGCACCCAATTATTCAAACGCAACGAACAGCCCAACCAAATAAAACCACCGCCAGCATTAGTGAAAAGCCTGAGCATGGGGCTACTTGGCCTCAACGCGCCCTCCAACAACAATAAAGAAACACCGCGATCCTTGAGTCTACAATCGTCTAGTGACATGGAGCGCAATCTACGCAATGATTTACTTCTCTCTGAAAACACCCTTACTGATTTATCGGACCATTCAAGACACCACTCATTGTCAGTAAAAACGACTCCAAGCAACCCGAATCTCAGCTCAAAAGTCTCGAATTTCTTCTCAAACACGCACAATCACATCCTGCGCTCGCATCGGGCTCCAGGGTCGCCACCGCCATCACCTCCTCATCAAATCATCCGGGAAGAGAGCCGTGAAGATATGTCCCCGGTGGAGGAACACGTGACATTGAAGGAAAGCATCTCTTTGCCGTTGGAAGAACGGACAACGGATGTGATATCACCAAGTGATTCGATTGATAGTGGAATGGGAACGCCGTTGGTGAGTCCTCCAGGGGTGGAAGGTCCTGGTGGTGCAGGGCATCCGTTGAGTGGATGCGATGTTAATTTTACCTTTAATGGCACTACCAAACTTAAAAATATTAAAACTCTTCGGAGTTTCTCGCGGAATTCCAGTCCAGATCTGTTAGGCAAATGACCGATTCTTCTATATCCAGAGGAAATAATTATTTTTTAAAAAATCAGAATTTCATTATTATATCATGCTTATTCTAAACGCCATTAGTCGTTTTTCGTTTCAGGTCGCGTAATAGGTGCCATACAATTTATAATTACGATTGGAATTAAGGGGGCATTGTACTCATTATGTGTGTGTGAGATTAACACACGAGGTAATTATGATAATTTACCATTCTGTTGTATTATATTTGCTGTGAAGATTTATTAGATCTTTTTCGTTTTGTGATCATTTTGTTAGTATTAAATAAATAAAACTATTGAATTTTCATCCAATAATTTACCTAAAATTCACAACCATCCCAGTAACGTTTTTTTTTTAATATATATATATATATATATAGTGGCTATGTGGGCGGATGTTTAGTCGTAATAAATCAGTTTTATTTAATAAAAACAAACAAAATGACCATGTACGGGGAAGTAGACGTATTTATAAGCAATTATACATTGGTTGATCCAGAAATATACCAGCTTTGGATCGATGGACATTGTGGTAAACCATAAATGAGGTTAACCGCCAATCAAAACAAAAATTTTATTTGGGGTTTGTAGCAAGAGACGCTGTTTCAATCCTCAACCATCGGGGTTTAGGCATAAGCACTGGAGCCAGTCTAGAATTAATCGCAAGTGATGTTTTGGACCATTACCGCACGTACTCATTACTCGAAAAGCTACTCAGCAATCCGATCAAACTACAAGAGCAACTCGCGTTTCAAATCGAGCCCCTCACACGAAAACTACTCATAGAAAAGTACGTATAACATCTTTAAACACATAACATTATTAATTATATGTATAATAGATATTACGAATTTGATGATGTTGTCATCCGAGAGTTATTGGGGAAGAAATTATCATCAAAACATCGCAAAGATTTAGATGAGGTGTCTGAAAAGACAGGCATTCCTTTAAAGTCATGTCGGAGACAGTTCGATAACATTAAACGCGTTTATAAAATGGTGGAAGAACTCCCAGGGAAAATCGTTCCGAATATCCAGAAGCATTTCTTACTTTCAGACGAACTAGCGCGCAATTACGGTTGTATTATGTTTCTAGCTTGTTTGCGTTTCGAAACAGCTAAGCGACGCTTGCAACACCTTTCGTTCGCTGTTTTAAAACGGTGCGCTGACTCAATAATGACTTCTTGGACTTATACTGTTTTCGGCCCTGAATATTACGAGACAGAAATGGACCGAGAGTTCCTTTTAGATTTGCGTGAACTACGCATACTTCAAGACAAAGAAAAAGAGCATAAACAGTAACACAATTAATAATCTCTGCTGCGCTTAATCATAAAATTGATTTTTTTTAGTTTGGTTTGCGTTACTCTGAAACCATCACTGCTTAGTAAGCTGTATTCGGAGCTTGATACAAACTTCCGAGTGTACTCTAGGTCGTTGTTGACGCTTGCGTGTTCACTACATCGCGCCCGAGAACTCCGCGGATTATTTGTTGAGTTATCACAAGTGATTGACGTTTGGAAGCAAGCTGGATGGACTGGGCAGGATATTGAGTTGTTTTTAAGCGCTTACACTAAATGTGCGCTCGAAATGGATGTTCTGAGGTACGTTTGACGGTGGGTTACGATTGTAATTTAATGATCCATCCGTGTTTCTAGGGAAGCTGATCTGAAAATTACTTGGGAGCGGTATATGAAGGTAATTTCACAGTGCTTGAATATTATGTATATGAATTAATTCATAAATAATGTAAGCTAATTCCAAATTGAGTTGAAATTGATGGAATAATTAGTGAAACACACAATTTCATTAAAATATGATTATTATTCGTTTTAAAAAAAAAAGAAATATATACCTATATATTGTACGTCCTTAATTAGTGAATATATTATTTAAAATTAGCCTACACTGATGATATTGTGGCGGTTAATTTATTTGTTACAGGGTCAATCTTTAATTTAAAACCCTTCTAAATATACACTGAAATACTTAAGATAAACAAGTGATGGTTCATTTCAATTAAATAAGCCTGAAACAATCGAAATTTAATTTTGATCAAACTGTTTTACGTAAATGGAACTCATGTGAACAAACATGTACTACGTCAAGTTATACGTCATGCCGATGGCATTCCGAATTTATTTTCGAATCCAACGTGATCTTGGTTTTGGTCGTGTTAAAATTAATTAGTAAAAAGCATTTCATTAGTGTTATATTTAATGTTTAAATTACATGGGGTGCTTTATTATCACACATGAAAAACGGCATTGCACTTATATATATATATATTGTATGTCCTTAATTAGTGGATATATTATTTAAAATTAGCATACACAGCCGATTTATGTTTTGCAACAATGATCAATTACTAATCATCCATGCAGTAATCTTGGACGATTTCATCAATGTACCTCTTCAACAAACGTTGCTGTTTCCTCTCAAGCAAGCCCGAAATAGTTGGTTCCTTCTTAAAAACCTCCTTACACTGTTTCAGACTAGCATTCTTCAAGAAAACTTCAACAACCGCATATAAACGAATCTCAAGTTGTTCCCCAATATTCGACTCCACCAATGCTCGAATATCTCTAAGAAAACTATTTATTACCAATCCTAAGTGTTAACACATTTCAAACTTACATCATCAACTCCGATGGCGTCTTCTTGCTTGCTTGCACCCATAAAACTCGTTTCCGCTCTTTCGGATACTGTTTAATAACCTTCTGCACTAGCTCTTTAGCAGAGCATCGCTCTTCGGCGTCGTTCACGGTCTTCGGGATCAATAAATGATTATCGCTTGGACTACAATCGTTTAGGGTTGGTGTGAAATGGTTGGAGAGATCTGGGGTTGATTGGCATGAGCGTGGATCATCGGATGAGTAGAGCGAGTCGCTAGATTGCGGAATATCGGACGTGGAAGTGATTGATAACGGCGAATATTCCGCGGGGGAACCCAAGGACGACGTAGTGCTTGTTGTTGAATATGATTGAGTATGTATGCGATGCGACGACCAATTTGGATTTGTGGATGGTATGTTTGAAAACGCGCAAATGTCTTTGCCTAGAAACAAATTGTTTAATCATTATTGTTGGTTAAATATAAATATATATATATATATATATATATATATATATATATATATATATATAAATTTTTGAACATACCTTCAATATAATTTTGATTGTTGTTTAACGCGACCAAGTCATCTGTCTTACCATCCAGTTCTTGTAAGACGCTCAACACCAAATCGCCATTCAACTCAGCGAGTGGTTTATCAAACGATTCGTTGATTGTTTGGATGTAAAACTTATTAGAGCTGAGATCATCTTGCGATGTCTCGTCTTGGTTAACTTTATCCACCAAAAGTACTTCAGGCTCTGCGATTATGTTGAAATGCTGCCCGAAATTGTTTGTGTGAGTTGTGGGTTGGTTTGGAACGGAAATACTATTGAATCCGCTCGATGTATTGATGATTCCGCCTCCAGAATGGAAATTGTTCGCTTGTGGACGCTATAAACATTAAATCTCATATTTTAATATATAATCCCGCTCCACGTCTCATTGTGGGGTGATTTGAAACAGAAATATTATTAATTCCGTTAAATGTTCTTTGAGCGTTTTAATCATTAATGATGCACATTTTACAGTTGAAGTAATGTTTTTACACATAATACACACACAAATAGTTTGGATAATGAATGTAAAATCGATTTATTTGCTTACACTGATATTGTAGTTTCGGTTATGGGTAACGCCTTTACAGCGCATTGGTGCCCGTTCGATGTAAGCATCCTTAAAGGATTCTGTAATCTCGTTTATGGACGTGTCCTCATCTGATGTTGGATCATACTCGTATTCGGTGTCCGAACCGACGTGGTCCCTATTAAAACAATAATAACCGGTAAGAGAGTTGTGTGCTTTTAACGATATCAAATCCAAATACTTACGAATCTTGACTGGAATAGCCTAAATCACGATTTTCTTCAGTCACGATCATGATTGGAGATAATTCGCTAAAATCATCAACAAAATAATTTGCTAACGCTCATCTTGCGAGTTCACCATTGTTTTTAAAACCCGATAACAGCTAATCACCACATTGTAAATATCTTAAATTTTAACCAACGAATTTTATTCATTAAAAGTATCTCAATTATACAAAATTGAACAACAACAAAATGATTGTGCAACTAGGATGACCAACACATTAAACCATTTAAGCACGAATGTGCTTACCATTATTTAATCACGCACAGAACAATCTGTTTGAACTCTTTAACCTTGGGGATTCCCAGAAACATTGTAAACTGTTTTTAAAAATAGCATTAAATCGTTCCGCGAACAAATTATTGAATGTCTACTCGTTTTTATAGCCAAATTATAACACTAAAATCGAAAGTTTCCACTACAACTCGAAATTCATATCTAAAATTGTTTTTGTTGATATAAACTCACCTGATGAAAATCGCGCTTTATATCACACTTCTGGCAAAAAACAGATTAGCTTCAAGCACGAATAACACTTGTAAACCATTTGTTTAATAAATACTAGCGAGATGTTCTAAAAAACGATTGCTTTAAGCGTTTTGACCCACTACGCTGATTAATGCGTTGTCGAGTGACGCCATGAGTGGAGCGGAGACGCAAAACTTCAACGCGCATTTAGTCATACATAATTATATCTGTTTATATCGATAAGGGAATCGTTTATAGCTGTTGGATCATTATAAAATGATATCTAGATTAATTTTTGCAACAATTTCAAGCTCAATCATAAAATTTTTTCAAAAAACATTCGCTTTAATATGTGATTGACATTTATAAAATGTTATCAATAGTTTCGATGTGCGCTTTATAATTAGATGACGTTGTTTTAAATTGTTTATCAAGTCTTGTGGCTTTTGTAAACCGAAGGAGGAAAGTATTTAGATCCGGTTTGATTGATGTTTATGTATTGCGGCTAACGCACACTGTTGTCAGTTGGGTTGCTTGTCTGATTGTGTATTTTTATCAATATTTAAACAATAGTTTTATCAAACACACCCTCAAACTCGCTTATCAATGATTTCTTATCAGTCTATGCTATTTTTGCGCAGTTATCTATAAATATTTACATCCGGTCATACGTTCCAAATATTTTAGTATTTAAGGTTTATTTCATTTATTTATCAACACATATTCGACAATATTTTGATTTGTCGGTTATACTTGTGTGGTTAAACTAATAACAGTTTGGCGGTTATTTCGAATTCAACGCAATCTTAACGGAGAGTAGATGTTACAGGATCAATGTTTAATTTAATTGCGAATTTTACGTAATTGGAACTCATGTGAACAAACATGTACTACAGCTGTCGGTGGACTGTTAATGCGATTTTTTTGTTTTGAAAGAGAATTATAAAGTATAAATTAATATAAAGCAAGGTGGTTAAGGTTAACAGCGTACATTGCCAAATTGATGGTTATTTGTATTATTGATTCATTATTTCTAGGGCAAAGGTCTTGGTGAGTGGGCGTCCTTAACTTCGGGTCTACACGTCGTCCCGTTCACCTGAATACAAAAATACACCATGTTACTCTGTGTTGCCACAAAACAACTCACTTTGGATCTCACACAGAATCCACAAACTTTCATTTGCCCAACGAGCAACATAGGGAATTAGGAACATAATACAATTCGATTCGATCGAATAGCTGGACAACAGACCAAAAACACATTTCTACATTGATCGATCTGGCCTGCCCAGTAATATTATTAACACTTTAGCACCCAACACAAACTAATATAATATATACCACCATCCACAAAGGAACACTGCGTGATGCATTCGTTTAGTATACCTAAGTGTTTACTCACTTGAACCTTTAAAACGTAAACCGTATGTTCGTACGTGCTTAGTTCAATATAGCTATCGAAGCATTCATTTAAACTAAGTATCAAAATAAAATTCGTAAAATAAGTAAGTAAATAAATCAATTACTTTGGGTGTTATAAGCCATACCATATTTAAATATCACAGAACATATTAAGAGCTCTTTTACACGTAGATACTATATCTGAGATACAGTATGCAAGATACAGAATCACGATGGAAAAAAGTCGGCTACTGTATCGGATACTAAAATAAGATAGGTGTTCGGTCAGTTTGCGAGTATAGGACAGTGCATAGGGGACGTGGAAGAACATATAATTATGTTGTATATCAAAAGAAGGAGGACTATGTGGATTCATCCAATAGTGGAATTAAGAGAAGGCAAGGGAACCTTTACCCTACTGTTTGAGGAATTAATGCAAAACTCATCTAAAATTTTATACCGGCTGCCTATGATATGAACTCATGTGAACACACAGCTGTCAGTGGAAAGAACATTGGTGAATTATCCATGCATGGTGTCTAATCTATTATTCTATTACTGTAGAGGATATTTTAAATAACTAATGCATTGTTTATAGAAGAGGAACGTGGTAACGTGGACATTAACGGCGTATAATCACTGTGAAACCAGCATAATCAAACGCGAAGGCGATTCTTTCCATCAATTACAAATTGTAAGTATATGTTTTAGTTTATTTAAATAACTTGCATATATTTAATATCTTTGAAAACCCTTTTAATGCATTATTGATTGAATACCTAACAAGTATGTTCAATTGCAGAATTTTACACGTAACCACCCTTGCGTTTTTATGTTTCAAGTTGCGAACTCATGATGGTGTTGGGACAACTACTGGAAAACGCGGAAATACCAAATTGAGAATTGCATTCGTGAAAATATCTATATTCTAGAGGCTTAGTCATACTCAGATAAATTGAATGTCTAGATTTGTGTCAAAATTAAGCTGAATAAATCAATTAGTTTCGATGTTATAAGCCATACCATAATTAAATACCAGTGCATATATTAAGAGTACGATAAAACGGTACCATAATTAAATATCAGTACACATTATTAAGACAACGATAAAACGCGAATATTATGTACAATTTAGAAAAGTTGTATAATTTGTTTTTCTCGCAGTCATCATCGAACCTCCGAATGAAATGGACGTTGTCAAAGATGTGTGCAGTATGTTGATGCAGTGGAAATGCGCTCGATGCCAAGCAAACGTGCGAAAACAATGTGGAAAATGTGATGTTGGTTTTCATGTAGAGTGTATGGAAATATGGCATAAATAATCTCTACATAATCTATGTATTTAATGTTATTAGAATAAGTAATTAAATATTTCTCTCAACTTATTTTTCTACATGATATCTGCCACGATATTTATAATATTTTACTAACCTTTGGAACTCCTTTTCACTAAATTATTTCTTAGAATAATTATTAAAAGTGACACTAAAATATATTTATAGTTGTTTTTCTATTAAACAATTGACAAGCTCAGTTGATACGATTTATGTGACAAAAAATTATAATAACAAATTTCAATAACCAATTAGTTGTTTCCGGTATCTTTTTTGAAAAAATCTTCAAACAAAAGTTATTCGAAGTTTTAATGCATTTAATTCTAAATTCATAACTAAACCATTTTTGAGTAATTGCAGAAACCGCAAAAAATGACTATAGTAATGTAAATGAATTTTTATCTCAGAAATTAGAGCAGATCATAAAAAACTTTATTAGCAAAAACAACTTAGATGGGCAATCATTAGTTAAATTATTTCCAAAGTGGGAGCCAACTATTTGTGTTCATTTGTAAATCTTGATAGAGAATGCTCCATCCTTTTTTAACTTATAGTTTTATATGCAAATTATCGGAATCTTTCAGTCATACTACAGTAATACAGCAAGAAATAATCATTCCATTGCGCAACTCGGTTTTATTAATTTTTCCAATTCTGCTGGTTATTTTTAGTGTTCATAGATGTCGCGGGTGTTCACTTTTTGGAAATAAAATTTAACAAAATCATTCCATTGCGCAACTCGGATTTATTGATTTTTCCAATTCTGTTAGTAAATTCTTGTGTACATAGACGTCGCGGGTGTTCACTTTTTTGAAATAAATATATAATTCCATAGCGCAACGCGGTTTTTTTTAAATTTTTAAATTCTACTGAATTAATTAGTTACCTCTATATGTGTATTACCGTATCCACTAGCAAAATGTTGGTCTTAATATATATCACCCCTGTGATTTTTATTTTAAATCATGTAATTTAATTTTTTTTTAAAACTACACTTTAGAAAATTAAAATCTAAAAATAAATACGTTTTGCAAAAAAATCGATAAGTCAATCCGTTTAAAAGTTAGAGCCCGGTACATATTTCCCATGTTAAAAGATAGCCCAATTGTATAACGTATAAATGTAGTACCTATGTTACGTCCAGACCTGTATTAGCATTTCGTGTTTCTTACCAATGCATACACAAATATTCTAACATTTCTTAATTGAACGTCAAATCGGGCTACTACTTCCCTGTATTGAATTTTACTTATCATTGCAATGTAAAAACAACATAAGAATAGACCGAGCGTGTATTTTCTTGACGGCAAGTGACCGTTGAGTTACGGGTATAGCACTATTTCTGCTATCAACATACGTTTAGGGTTACAGCTCCCACAGTTTTCAGTTGATTAGACTGAAAATTTATTTTCATACTAATAAATAGTTAATAATGACTCCCTTTAAAGGAAATAGAAACCATTTTTGAGTAATTGCAGAAACCGCAAAAAAATGACTAGAGTAATGTAAATGAATTTTTATCTCAGAAATTAGAGCAGATCATAAAAAACTTTATTAGCAAAAACAACATAGATAGGCAAACATTAGTAAAATTATTTCCAAATATTTGAGTTCATTTGTAAATCTTGATAGAGAATGCTCCATCCTTTTTTAACTTATAGTTTTATATGCAAATTATCGGAATCTTTCAGTCATACTACAGTAATACAGCAAGAAATAATTATTCCATTGCGCAACTCGGTTTTATTGATTTTTCCAATTCTGCTGGTTATTTTTTGTGTTCATAGATGTCGCGGGTGTTCACTTTTTGGAAATAAAATTTAACAAAATCATTCCATTGCGCAACTCGGATTTATTGATTTTTCCAATTCTGTTAGTAAATTCTTGTGTACATAGACGTCGCGGGTGTTCACTTTTTTGAAATAAATATATAATTCCATAGCGCAACGCGGTTTTTTTTTGAATTTTTAAATTCTACTGAATTAAATAGTTACCTCTATATGTGTATTACCGTATCCACTAGCAAAATGTTGGTCTTAATATATATCACCCCTGTGATTTTTATTTTAAATCATGTAATTTAATTTTTTTTAAAAACTACACTTTAGAAAATTTAAATCTAAAAATAAATACGTTTTGCAAAAAAATCGATAAGTCAATCCGTTTAAAAGTTAGAGCCCGGTACATATTTCCCATGTTAAAAGATAGCCCAATTGTATAACGTATAAATGTAGTACCTATGTTACGTCCAGACCTGTATTAGCATTTCGTGTTTCTTACCAATGCATACACAAATATTCTAACATTTCTTAATTGAACGTCAAATCGGGCTACTACTTCCCTGTATTGAATTTTACTTATCATTGCAATGTAAAAACAACATAAGAATAGACCGAGCGTGTATTTTCTTGACGGCAAGTGAGCGTTGAGTTACGGGTATAGCACTATTTCTGCTATCAACATACGTTTAGGGTTACAGCTCCCACAGTTTTCAGTTGATTAGACTGAAATTTTATTTTCATACTAATAAATAGTTAATAATGACTCCCTTTAAAGGAAAATTTTTTATTTAAATAAGGATTTTCGTTATGACAGTTTAAAATTTAATAAAAGGCGACAAATTTTTTTCTTTTTGATCTCGATGAAAATTAGTCAGTTAGGTAGGTCCCCGCCGGGGTACGTTTCAAAATTATCTCTAACAGTTACCTTTTTCTAACGTTCTAAATAATTAGTAGTTACACTATCGTGTATAGTACAATGTAGTAGGTATATCTCAATGTGGAATCGTTCTTGTAACGAGATTTTTGTGTATTTTTCAATCTAAACTAATAGAGTTGATATTCAAACGTAGTTCATGGAGTTTACCTTGACAAGGTGGCGAGGCTTAAGCTTCCCTCACTAATGTTTTAGTTAATCTCATATTTTACTTCAATATTATTACAATATGTTAAACTTACATAACATAGTTTCGATTAGTGCGGGATGCAACCAACAAACTCCTACAGTAAATAAAATATATCTAGCACGTGTACCTATGTTATAAGAAAGTTCAATACAATACACACAACACAGTTAATCAAGTACAAGGATTATTTTCCGAAAAAAAGAATATCATTTATATGAACAGTTTAGTAGGTAAAAGTGAGCTAGTTAAAAAATATGTAGATTTGAGCAAGAAAAAGTTTGCGTAAACATCTGATGATTCCAATTGCCACCCACAGAAGGCACTGAGAACGAGAATAATCATGTATTATCGATAATACAAACAATGGGCCACTATTCCTGTACTCAACTTGAGTGTTTTAATTATGGAGGAATCAATTGAGTTCATTAAAAAGTCACTAACAGTGTGAGTACCACTTACAAAAAGATATGTTAATGATATTATGAATTTAGCTATCGCTTTACAGTATCTTACTTTAGCGCTATCGCTACAACAAGCTTTATTTTATATGTTAATATGTTAATATGTTAATATGTTAATATGTTAATATGTTAATATGTTAATATGTTAATATGTTAATATGTTAATATGTTAATATGTTAATATGTTAATATGTTAATATGTTAATATGTTAATATGTTAATATGTTAATATGTTAATATGTTAATATGTTAATATGTTAATATGTTAATATGTTAATATGTTAATATGTTAATATGTTAATATGTTAATATGTTAATATGTTAATATGTTAATATGTTAATATGTTAATATGTTAATATGTTAATATGTTAATATGTTAATATGTTAATATGTTAATATGTTAATATGTTAATATGTTAATATGTTAATATGTTAATATGTTAATATGTTAATATGTTAATATGTTAATATGTTAATATGTTAATATGTTAATATGTTAATATGTTAATATGTTAATATGTTAATATGTTAATATGTTAATATGTTAAAATGTTAATATGTTAATATGTTAATATGTTAATATGTTAATATGTTAAAATGTTAATATGTTAATATGTTAATATGTTAATATGTTAATATGTTAATATGTTAATATGTTAATATGTTAATATGTTAATATGTTAATATGTTAATATGTTAATATGTTAATATGTTAATATGTTAATATGTTAATATGTTAATATGTTAATATGTTAATATGTTAATATGTTAATATGTTAATATGTTAATATGTTAATATGTTAATATGTTAATATGTTAATATGTTAATATGTTAATATGTTAATATGTTAATATGTTAATATGTTAATATGTTAATATGTTAATATGTTAATATGTTAATATGTTAATATGTTAATATGTTAATATGTTAATATGTTAATATGTTAATATGTTAATATGTTAATATGTTAATATGTTAATATGTTAATATGTTAATATGTTAATATGTTAATATGTTAATATGTTAATATGTTAATATGTTAATATGTTAATATGTTAATATGTTAATATGTTAATATGTTAATATGTTAATATGTTAATATGTTAATATGTTAATATGTTAATATGTTAATATGTTAATATGTTAATATGTTAATATGTTAATATGTTAATATGTTAATATGTTAATATGTTAATATGTTAATATGTTAATATGTTAATATGTTAATATGTTAATATGTTAATATGTTAATATGTTAATATGTTAATATGTTAATATGTTAATATGTTAATATGTTAATATGTTAATATGTTAATATGTTAATATGTTAATATGTTAATATGTTAATATGTTAATATGTTAATATGTTAATATGTTAATATGTTAATATGTTAATATGTTAATATGTTAATATGTTAATATGTTAATATGTTAATATGTTAATATGTTAAAATGTTAAAATGTTAAAATGTTAATATGTTAATATGTTAATATGTTAATATGTTAATATGTTAATATGTTAATATGTTAATATGTTAATATGTTAATATGTTAATATGTTAATATGTTAATATGTTAATATGTTAATATGTTAATATGTTAATATGTTAATATGTTAATATGTTAATATGTTAATATGTTAATATGTTAATATGTTAATATGTTAATATGTTAATATGTTAATATGTTAATATGTTAATATGTTAATATGTTAATATGTTAATATGTTAATATGTTAATATGTTAATATGTTAATATGTTAATATGTTAATATGTTAATATGTTAATATGTTAATATGTTAATATGTTAATATGTTAATATGTTAATATGTTAATATGTTAATATGTTAATATGTTAATATGTTAATATGTTAATATGTTAATATGTTAATATGTTAATATGTTAATATGTTAATATGTTAATATGTTAATATGTTAATATGTTAATATGTTAATATGTTAATATGTTAATATGTTAATATGTTAATATGTTAATATGTTAATATGTTAATATGTTAATATGTTAATATGTTAATATGTTAATATGTTAATATGTTAATATGTTAATATGTTAATATGTTAATATGTTAATATGTTAATATGTTAATATGTTAATATGTTAATATGTTAATATGTTAATATGTTAATATGTTAATATGTTAATATGTTAATATGTTAATATGTTAATATGTTAATATGTTAATATGTTAATATGTTAATATGTTAATATGTTAATATGTTAATATGTTAATATGTTAATATGTTAATATGTTAATATGTTAATATGTTAATATGTTAATATGTTAATATGTTAATATGTTAATATGTTAATATGTTAATATGTTAATATGTTAATATGTTAATATGTTAATATGTTAATATGTTAATATGTTAATATGTTAATATATGTTAATATATATTAATATATATTAATATATAATAATATATGTTAATATATGTTAATATATGTTAATATATGTTAATATATGTTAATATATGTTAATATATGTTAATATATGTTAATATATGTTAATATATGTTAATATATGTTAATATATGTTAATATATGTTAATATATGTTAATATATGTTAATATATGTTAATATATGTTAATATATGTTAATATATGTTAATATATGTTAATATATGTTAATATATGTTAATATATGTTAATATATGTTAATATATGTTAATATATGTTAATATATGTTAATATATGTTAATATATGTTAATATATGTTAATATATGTTAATATATGTTAATATATGTTAATATATGTTAATATATGTTAATATATGTTAATATATGTTAATATATGTTAATATATGTTAATATATGTTAATATATGTTAATATATGTTAATATATGTTAATATATGTTAATATATGTTAATATATGTTAATATATGTTAATATATGTTAATATATGTTAATATATGTTAATATATGTTAATATATGTTAATATATGTTAATATATGTTAATATATGTTAATATATGTTAATATATGTTAATATATGTTAATATATGTTAATATATGTTAATATATGTTAATATATGTTAATATATGTTAATATATGTTAATATATGTTAATATATGTTAATATATGTTGATTTCTTAACATATCTCGACATATCTCAACATATCTCAACATATCTCGACATATCTCAACATATCTCAACATATCTCAACAAATCTCAACATATCTCAACATATCTCAACATGTCTCAACATATCTCAACATATCTCAACATATCTCAACATATCTCAACATATCTCAACATGTCTCAACATGTCTCTACATATCTCAACATATCTCGACATATCTCAACATATCTCAACATATCTCAACATATCTCAACATATCTCAACATATCTCGACATATCTCAACATATCTTAACATATCTCAACATATCTCAACATATCTCAACATATCCCAACATATCTCAACATATCCCAACATATCTCAACATATCTCAACATATCTCAACATATCTCAACATGTCTCAACATATCTCAACATATCTCAACATATCTCAACATGTCTCAACATGTCTCAACATATCTCGACATATCTCGACATATCTCGACATATCTCAACATATCTCAACATATCTCAACATATCTCTACATATCTCAACGTATCTCAACATATCTCAACATGTCTCAACATGTCTCAAAATATCTCAACATGTCTCAACATATCTCAACATGTCTCAACATATCTCAACATATCTCAACATATCTCAACATATCTCAACATATCTCAACATATCTCAACATATCTCAACATATTTCAACATATATCAACATGTCTAAACATATCTCAACATATCTCAACATATCTCAACATGTCTCAACATGTCTCAACATGTCTCAACATATCTCTACATATCTCGACATATCTCAACATATCTCAACATATCTCAACATATCTCAACATATCTCGACATAACTCAACATATCTCAACATATCTCAACATATCTAAACATATCTCAACATATCTCAACATATCTCAACATATCTCAACATATCTCAACATATCTCAACATATCTCAACATATCTCTACATATCTCAACGTATCTCAACATATCTCAACATGTCTCAACATGTCTCAAAATATCTCAACATGTCTCAACATATCTCAACATGTCTCAACATATCTCAACATATCTCAACATATCTCAACATATCTCAACATATCTCAACATATCTCAACATATCTCAACATATCTCAACATATTTCAACATATATCAACATGTCTAAACATATCTCAACATATCTCAACATATCTCAACATGTCTCAACATGTCTCAACATGTCTCAACATATCTCTACATATCTCGACATATCTCAACATATCTCAACATATCTCAACATATCTCAACATATCTCGACATAACTCAACATATCTCAACATATCTCAACATATCTAAACATATCTCAACATATCTCAACATATCTCAACATATCTCAACATATCTCAACATATCTCAACATATCTCTACATATCTCAACATATCTCAACATATCTCAACATATCTCAACATATCTCAACATATCTCAACATGTCTCAACATGTCTCAACATGTCTCAACATATCTCAACATATCTCAACATGGCTCAACATATCTCAACATATCTCAACATATCTCAACATATCTCAACATATCTCAACATATCTCAACATATCTCAACATATCTCAACATATCTTGAGAAATGTTGAGATATGTTGAGACATGTTGAGATATGTTGAGATATGTTGAGATATGTTGAGACATGTTGAAACATGTTGAGACATGTTGAGATATGTTGAGATATGTTGAGATATGTTGAGATATGTTGAGATATGTTGAGATATGTAGAGATATGTTGAGATATTTTGAGATATGTTTAGATATGTTGAGATATGTTGAGATATGTTGAGATATGTCGAGATATGTTGAGATATGTTGAGATGTGTTGAGATATGTTGAGATATGTTGAGATATGTCGAGATATGTTAAGATATGTTGAGACATGTTGAGACATGTTGAGACATGTTAAGATATGTTAAAATATGTTGAGATATGTTGAGATATGTTGAGTTATGTTGAGATATGTTGATATATGTCGAGATATGTCGAGATATGTTGAGACATGTTGAGACATATTGAGATATGTTGAGATATGTTGAGATATGTTGAGACATGTTGAGATATGTTGAGATATGTTGAGACATGTTGAGATATGTTGAGATATGTTGAGATATGTTGAAATATGTTGAGATATGTTGAGATATGTTGAGATATGTTGAGATATGTTGAGATATGTTGAGATATGTTGAGATATGTTGAGATATGTTGAGACATGTTGAGATATGTTGAGACATGTTGAGACATGTTGAGACATGTTGAGATATGTTGAGATATGTTGAGATATGTTGAGAGAAATCGACATATCTCAACATGTCTCAACATGTCTCAACATGTCTCAACATGTCTCAACATATCTCAACAAGTCTCAACATGTCTCAACATATCTCAACATATATCAACATATCTCAACATATCTCAACATATCTCAACATATTACAACATATCTCAACATATCTCAACATATCTCAACATATCTCAACATATCTCAACATATCTCAACATATCTCAACATATCTCAACATATCTCAACATATCTCCACATATCTCAACATATTACCACATATCTCAACATATCTCAACATATCTCAACATGTCTCAACATGTCTCAACATATCTCAACATATCTCGACATATCTCAACAAATCTCAACATATCTCAACATGTATATAATAGATATGTTGAGACATGTTGAAATATGTTGAGATATGTTGAGATATGTTGAGATATGTTGAAACATATTGAGATATGTTGAGATATGTTGAGATATGTTGAGATATGTTGAGATATGTTGAGATATGTTGAGATATGTTGAGATATGACGAGATATGTCGAGATATGTCGAGATATGTTGAGACATGTTGAGACATGTTGAGATATGTTGAGATATCTTGAGATATGTTGAGACATGTTGAGACATGTTGAGATATGTTGAGATATGTTGAGATATGTTGAGATATGTTGAGATATGTTGAGATATGTTGAGATATGTTGAGATATGTTGAGACATGTTGAGATATGTTGAGATATGTTGAGACATATTGAGACATGTTGAGACATGTTGAGATATGTTGAGTTATGTTGAGATATGTTGAGATATGTTGAGATATGTAGAGATATGTTGAGATATGTTGAGATATGTTGAAATATGTTGAAATATGTTGAGATATGTTGAGATATGTTGAGATATGTTGAGATACGTTGAGATATGTTGAGATATGTTGAGATATGTTCAGATATGTTGAGATATGTTGAGATATGTTGAGATATGTCGAGATATGTTGAGATATGTTGAGATATGTTGAGATATGTTGAGATATGTTGAGATATGTTGAGATATGTCGAGATATGTTGAGATATGTTGAGATATGTTGAGATATGTTGAGATATGTTGAGATATGTTGAGATATGTTGAGATATGTTGAGACATGTTGAGATATGTCGACATATCTCAACATGTCTCAACATGTCTCAACATATCTCAACATATCTCAACATATCTCAACATATCTCAACATATCTCAACATATCTCAACATATCTCAACATATCTCAACATATCTCGACATATCTCAACATGTCTCAACATGTCTCAACATATCTCAACATATCTCAACATATCTCGACATATCTCAACATATCTCAACATATCTCAACATATGTATAATAGATATGTTGAGACATGTTGAGACATGTTGAGACATGTTGAGATATGTTAAGATATGTAGAGATATGTTGAGATATGTTGAGATATGTTGAGATATGTTGAGATATGTTGAGATATGTTGAGATATGTTGAGATATGTTGAGATATGTCGACATATCTCAACATGTCTCAACATGTCTCAACATGTCTCAACATATCTCGACATATCTCAACACGTCTCAACATGTCTCAACATATCTCAACATATCTCAACATATCTCAACATATCTCAACATATATCAACATATCTCAACATATCTCAACATATTACAACATATCTCAACATATCTCAACATATCTCAACATATCTCAACATATCTCTACATATCTCAACATATCTCAACATATCTCAACATATCTCAACATATCTCAACATATGTATAGTAGATATGTTGAGAAATGTTGAGATATGTTGAGACATGTTGAGACATGTTGAGATATGTTGAGATATGTTGAGATATGTTGAGATATGTTGAGATATGTTGAGACATGTTGAGATATGTTGAGACATGTTGAGACATGTTGAGATATGTCGACATATCTCAACATATCTCAACATATCTCAACATATCTCAACATATCTCAACATATCTCAACATATCTCAACATATCTCTACATATCTTAACATATCTCAACATGTCTCAACATGTCTCAACATATCTATTATACATATGTTGAGATATGTTGAGATATGTTGAGATATGTCGAGATATGTTGAGATATGTTGAGATATGTTGAGACATGTTGAGACATGTTGAGATATGTCGAGATATGTTGAGATATGTTGAGATATGTTGAGATATGTTGAGATATGTTGAGATAAGTTGAGATATGTTGAGATATGTTGAGATATGTTGAGATATGTTGAGATATGTCGAGATATGTCGAGATATGTTGACATATCTCAACATGTCTCAACATGTCTCAACATATCTCAACATATCTCAACATATCTCAACATATCTCAACATATCTCAACATATCTCAACATATCTCAACATATCTCAACATATTACAACATATCTCAACATGTCTCAACATGTCTCAACATATCTCGACATATCTCGACATATCTCAACATATCTCAACCTCGACATATCTCAACATATCTCAACATATCTCAACATATCTCAACATATCTCAACTTATCTCAACATATCTCAACATATCTCAACATATCTCAACATGTCTCAACATATCTCAACTTTTCTCAACATATCTCAACATGTCTCAACATTTCTCAACATGTCTCAACATATCTCAACATATCTCAACATATCTCAACATATCTCAACATATCTCAACATGTCTCAACATGTCTCAACATATCTCAACATTTCTCAACATATCTACTATACATATGTTGAGATATGTTGAGATATGTTGAGATATGTTGAGATATGTTGAGATATGTAGAGATATGTTGAGATATGTTGAGATATGTTGAGATATGTTGAGATATGTTGTAATATGTTGAGATATGTTGAGATATGTTGATATATGTTGAGATATGTTGAGATATGTTGAGATATGTTGAGACATGTTGAGACATGTTGAGATATGTCGAGATATGTTGAGACATGTTGAGATATGTCGACATATCTCAACATGTCTCAACATGTCTCAACATATCTCAACATGTCTCAACATATCTCAACATATCTCAACATATCTCAACATATCTCTACATATCTCAACATATCTCAACATGTCTCAACATGTCTCAACATGTCTCAACATGTCTCAACATATCTATTATACATATGTTGAGATATGTTGAGATATGTTGAGATATGTCGAGATATGTTGAGATATGTTGAGATATGTTGAGACATGTTGAGACATGTTGAGATATGTCGAGATATGTTGAGATATGTTGAGATATGTCGAGATATGTTGAGATATGTTGAGATATGTTGAGACATGTTGAGACATGTTGAGATATGTCGAGATATGTTGAGATATGTTGAGATATGTTGAGATATGTTGAGATATGTTGAGATATGTTGAGATATGTTGAGACATGTTGAGACATGTTGAGATATGTCGAGATATGTTGAGACATGTTGAGACATGTTGAGATATGTCGACATATCTCAACATATCTCAACATATCTCAACATATCTCAACATATCTCAACATATCTCAACATATCTCAACATATCTCAACATGTCGCAACATATCTCAACATGTCTCAACATATCTCAACATATCTCAACATATCTCAACATATCTCGACATATCTCAACATGTCTCAACATGTCTCAACATATCTCAACATATCTCAACATATCTCAACATATCTCAACATATCACAACATATCTCAACATATCTCAACATATCTCAACATATCTCAACATATCTCGACATATCTCAACATGTCTCAACATGTCTCAACATATCTCAACATATCTCAACATATCACAACATATCTCAACATATCTCAACATATCTCAACATATGTATAATAGATATGTTGAGAAATGTTGAGATATGTTGAGACATGTTGAGACATGTTGAGACATGTTGAGACATGTTGAGATATGTTAAGATATGTAGAGATATGTTGAGATATGTTGAGATATGTTGAGATATGTCGAGATATGTCGAGATATGTTGAGACATGTGGAGACATGTTGAGACATGTTGAGATATGTTGAGATATGTTGAGATATGTTGGGACATGTTGAGATATGTTGAGATATGTTGAGATATGTTGAAATATGTCGGGATATGTTGAGATATGTTGAGATATGTTGAGAAATGTTGATATATGTTGAGACATGTTGAGACATGTAGAGACATGTTGAGATATGTTGAGATATGTTGAGATATGTTGAGATATGTTGAAATATGTTGAGATATGTTGAGATATGTTGAGATATGTTGAGACATGTTGAGACATGTTGAGATATGTTGAGATATGTTGAGATATGTTGAGATATGTCGAGATATGTCGAGATATGTAGAGACATGTTGAGACATGTTGAGACATGTTGAGATATGTTGAGATATGTTGAGATATGTTGAGATATGTTGAGACATGTTGAGATATGTTGAGATATGTTGAGATATGTTGAGAAATGTCGGGATATGTTGAGATATGTTGAGATATGTTGAGACATGTTGAGATATGTTGAGATATGTTGAGATATGTTGAGATATGTCGAGATATGTCGAGATATGTTGAGACATGTGGAGACATGTTGAGACATGTTGAGATATGTTGAGATATGTTGAGATATGTTGAGATATGTTGAGATATGTTGAGATATGTTGAGACATGTTGAGACATGTGGAGATATGTCGAGATATGTTGAGATATGTTGAGACATGTTGAGACATGTTGAGATATGTCGACATATCTCAACATATCTCAACATATCTCAACATATCTCAACATATCTCAACATGTCTCAACATATCTCAACATATCTCAACATATCTCAACATATTACAACATATCTCAACATGTCTCAACATGTCTCAACATATCTCGACATATCTCGACATATCTCAACATATCTCAACATATCTCAACATATCTCAACATATCTCAACTTATCTCAATATATCTCAACATATCTCAACATATCTCAACATGTCTCAACATATCTCAACTTTTCTCAACATATCTCAACATATCTAGACATATCTCAACATGTCTCAACATGTCTCAACATGTCTCAACATATCTCATCATATCTCAACATTTCTCAACATATCTCACCATATCTCAACATATCTCAACATATCTCAACATATCTCAACATGTCTCAACATATCTCAACATATCTCAACATATCCCGACATTTCTCAACATATCTCAACATATCTCAACATATCTCAACATGTCTCAACATATCTCAACATATCTCAACATATCTCAACATATCTCAACATGTCTCAACATGTCTCAACATGTCTCTACATATCTCGACATATCTCGACATATCTCAACATATCTCAACATATCTCAACATATCTCAACATGTCTCAACATGTCTCAACATATCTCAACATATCTCAACATATCTCAACATGTTTCAACATATCTCAACATATCTCAACATATCTCAACATATCTCAACATGTCTCTACATGTCTCAACATGTCTCAACATATATCAACATTTCTCAACATATCTCAACATATCTCAACATATCCCGACATATTTCAACATATCTCAACATATCTCAACATATCTCAACATGTCCCAACATATCTCAACATATCTCAACATATCTCAACATGTCTCAACATGTCTCCACATGTCTCAACATATCTCGACATATCTCGACATATCTCAACATATCTCAACATATCTCAACATATCTCTACATATCTCAACATATCTCAACATGTCTCAACATGTCTCAACATGTCTCAACATGTCTCAACATGTCTCAACATATCTCAACATTTCTCAACATATCTATTATACATATGTTGAGATATGTTGAGATATGTTGTGATATGTTGAGATATGTTGAGATATGTTGAGACATGTTGAGACATGTTGAGATATGTCGAGATATGTTGAGATATGTTGAGATATGTTGAGATATGTTGAGATATGTTGTGATATGTTGAGATATGTTGAGATATGTTGAGATATGTTGAGATATGTTGAGACATGTTGAGACATGTTGAGATATGTCGAGATATGTTGAGATATGTTGAGATATGTTGAGACATGTTGAGATATGTTGCGACATGTTGAGATATGTTGAGATATGTTGAGATATGTTGAGATATGTTGAGATATGTTGAGATATGTTGAGATATGTCGACATATCTCAACATGTCTCAACATGTCTCAACATATCTCGACATATCTCAACATGTCTCAACATGTCTCAACATATCTCAACATATCTCAACATATCTCAACATATCTCAACATATCTCAACATATCTCAACATATCTCGACATATCTCAACATGTCTCAACATGTCTCAACATATCTCAACATATCTCAACATATCTCGACATATCTCAACATATCTCAACATATCTCAACATATCTCAACATGTCTCAACATGTCTCAACATATCTCAACATATCTCAACATATCTCGACATATCTCAACATATCTCAACATATCTCAACATATGTATAATAGATATGTTGAGACATGTTGAGACATGTTGAGACATGTTGAGACATGTTGAGATATGTTGAGATATGTAGAGATATGTTGAGATATGTTGAGATATGTTGAGATATGTTGAGACATGTTGAGATATGTTGAGACATGTTGAGACATGTTGAGATATGTCGACATATCTCAACATGTCTCAACATATCTCGACATATCTCAACATGTCTCAACATGTCTCAACATATCTCAACATATCTCAACATATCTCAACATATATCAACATATCTCAACATATCTCAACATATTACAACATATCTCAACATATCTCAACATATCTCAACATATCTCAACATATCTCTACATATCTCAACATATCTCAACATATCGCAACATATCTCAACATATCTCAACATATGTATAGTAGATATGTTGAGAAATGTTGAGATATGTTGAGACATGTTGAGACATGTTGAGATATGTTGAGATATGTTGAGATATGTTGAGATATGTTGAGATATGTTGAGACATGTTGAGAAATGTTGAGACATGTTGAGATATGTTGAGAAAAGTTGAGATATGTTGAGACATGTTGAGATATGTTGAGATATGTTGAGATATGTTGAGATAAGTTGAGATATGTTGAGATATGTTGAGATATGTTGAGATATGTTGAGATATGTCGAGATATGTCGAGATATGTTGAGACATGTTGAGACATGTTGAGATATGTTGTAATATGTTGAGATATGTTGAGATATGTTGAGATATGTTGAGATATGCTGAGATATGTTGAGATATGTTGAGATATGTTGAGACATGTTGAGACATGTTGAGATATGTCAACATATCTCAACTTATCTCAACATATCTCAACATATCTCAACATATCTCAACATATCTCAACATATCTCAACATGTCTCAACATATCTCAACATATCTCAACATATCTCAACATATTACAACATATCTCAACATGTCTCAACATGTCTCAACATATCTCGACATATCTCGACATATCTCAACATATCTCAACATATCTCAACATATCTCAACATATCTCAACTTATCTCAACATATCTCAACATATCTCAACATATCTCAACATGTCTCAACATATCTCAACTTTTCTCAACATATCTCAACATATCTAGACATATCTCAACATGTCTCAACATATCTCAACATATCTCAACATATCTCAACATATCTCAACATATCTCAACATGTCTCAACATGTCTCAACGTATCTATTATACATATGTTGAGATATGTTGAGATATGTTGAGATATGTCGAGATATGTTGAGATATGTTGAGATATTTTGAGACATGTTGAGACATGTTGAGATATGTCGAGATATGTTGAGATATGTTGAGATATGTTGAGATATGTTGAGATATGTTGAGATATCTCAACATATCTCAACATATCTCTACATATCTCAACATATCTCAACATGTCTCAACATGTCTCAACATATCTATTATACATATGTTGAGATATGTTGAGATATGTTGAGATATGTCGAGATATGTTGAGATATGTTGAGATATGTTGAGACATGTTGAGACATGTTGAGATATGTCGAGATATGTTGAGATATGTTGAGATATGTTGAGATATGTTGAGATATGTTGAGATATGTTGAGATATGTTGAGATATGTTGAGATATGTTGAGACATGTTGAGACATGTTGAGATATGTCGACATATCTCAACATATCTCAACATATCTCAACATATCTCAACATATCTCAACATATCTCAACATGTCTCAACATATCTCAACATATCTCAACATATCTCAACATATTACAACATATCTCAACATATCTCAACATATCTCAACATATGTATAATAGATATGTTGAGACATGTTGAGACATGTTGAGATATGTTGAGATATGTTGAGATATGTTGAGACATGTTGAGACATGTTGAGATATGTCGACATATCTCAACATGTCTCAACATGTCTCAACATATCTCAACATGTCTCAACATATCTCAACATATCTCAACATATCTCAACATATCTCAACATATCTCAACATATCTCAACATATCTCAACATGTCTCAACATATCTCAACATATCTCAACATATCTCAACATATCTCAACATATCTCAACATATCTCAACATATCTCAACATGTCTCAACATGTCTCAACATATCTATTATACATATGTTGAGATATGTTGAGATATGTTGAGATATGTTGAGATATGTTGAGATATGTTGAGATATGTTGAGATATGTTGAGAAATGTTGAGACATGTTGAGACATGTTGAGATATGTCGAGATATGTTGAGATATGTTGAGATATGTTGAGATATGTTGAGATATGTTGAGACATGTTGAGATATGTTGCGACATGTTGAGATATGTTGAGATATGTTGAGATATGTTGAGATATGTTGAGATATGTCGACATATCTCAACATGTCTCAACATGTCTCAACATATCTCGACATATCTCAACATGTCTCAACATGTCTCAACATATCTCAACATATCTCAACATATCTCAACATATCTCAACATATCTCAACATATCTCAACATGTCTCAACATGTCTCCACATGTCTCAACATATCTCGACATATCTCGACATATCTCAACATATCTCAACATATCTCAACATATCTCAACATATCTCAACATATCTCAACATATCTCAACATATCTCAACATGTCTCCACATGTCTCAACATATCTCGACATATCTCGACATATCTCAACATATCTCAACATATCTCAACAAATCTCAACATATCTCAACATATCTCAACATATCTCAACATATCTCAACATATCTCAACATATATCAACATATCTCAACATATCTCAACATGTCTCAACATGTCTCAACATGTCTCAACATATCTATTATACATATGTTGAGATATGTTGAGATATGTTGAGATATGTTGAGATATGTTGAGATATGTTGAGATATGTTGAGATATGTTGAGATATGTTGAGATATGTTGAGATATGTTGAGAAATGTTGAGACATGTTGAGACATGTTGAGATATGTCGAGATATGTTGAGATATGTTGAGATATGTTGAGATATGTTGAGATATGTTGAGACATGTTGAGATATGTAGAGACATGTTGAGACATGTTGAGATATGTTGAGATATGTTGAGATATGTTGAGATATGTTGAGATATGTTGAGATATGTCGAGATATGTCGAGATATGTTGAGACATGTGGGGACATGTTGAGACATGTTGAGATATGTTGAGATATGTTGAGATATGTTGAGACATGTTGAGATATGTTGAGATATGTTGAGATATGTTGAAATATGTCGGAATATGTTGAGATATGTTGAGATATGTTGAGATATGTTGAGAAATGTTGATATATGTTGAGACATGTTGAGACATGTAGAGACATGTTGAGATATGTTGAGATATGTTGAGATATGTTGAGATATGTTGAAACATGTTGAGATATGTTGAGATATGTTGAGATATGTTGAGACATGTTGAGACATGTTGAGATATGTTGAGATATGTTGAGATATGTTGAGATATGTCGAGATATGTCGAGATATGTAGAGACATGTTGAGACAAGTTGAGACATGTTGAGATATGTTGAGATATGTTGAGATATGTTGAGACATGTTGAGATATGTTGAGATATGTTGAGATATGTTGAGAAATGTCGGGATATGTTGAGATATGTTGAGATATGTTGAGACATGTTGAGATATGTTGAGATATGTTGAGATATGTTGAGATATGGTGAGATATGTTGAGAAATGTTGAGATATGATGAGATATGTTGAGACATGTTGAGAAATGTTGAGACATGTTGAGATATGTCTAGATATGTTGAGATATGTTGAGAAAAGTTGAGATATGTTGAGACATGTTGAGATATGTTGAGATATGTTGAGATATGTTGAGATAAGTTGAGATATGTTGAGATATGTTGAGATATGTTGAGATATGTTGAGATATGTTGAGATATGTTGAGATATGTTGAGATATGTCGAGATATGTCGAGATATGTTGAGACATGTTGAGACATGTTGAGATATGTTGTAATATGTTGAGATATGTTGAGATATGTTGAGATATGTTGAGACATGTTGAGATATGTTGAGATATGTTGAGATATGTTGAGATATGTTGAGATATGTTGAGATAAGTTGAGATATGTCGACATATCTCAACATGTCTCAACATGTCTCAACATATCTCAACATATCTCAACATATCTCAACATATCTCAACATATCTCAACATATCTCAACATATCTCAACATATCTCAACATATCTCAACATATCTCAACATGTCTCAACATGTTGAGATATGTTGAGATATGTTGAGATATGTTGAGATATGTCGAGATATGTTGAGATATGTTGAGATATTTTGAGACATGTTGAGACATGTTGAGATATGTCGAGATATGTTGAGATATGTTGAGATAAGTTGAGATATGTTGAGATATGTTGAGACATGTTGAGACATGTTGAGATATGTCGAGATATGTTGAGATATGTTGAGATATGTTGAGATATGTTGAGATATGTTGAGATATGTTGAGATATGTTGAGATATGTTGACACATGTTGAGACATGTTGAGATATGTCGACATATCTCAACATGTCTCAACATGTCTCAACATGTCTCAACATATCTCAACATGTCTCAACATATCTCAACATATCTCAACATATCTCAACATATCTCAACATATCTCAACATATCTCAACATGTCTCAACATATCTCAACATATCTCAACATATCTCAACATATTACAACATATCTCAACATATCTCAACATATCTCAACATATCTCAACATATGTATAATAGATATGTTGAGACATGTTGAGACATGTTGAGACATGTTGAGATATGTTGAGATATGTTGAGATATGTTGAGATATGTTGAGATATGTTGAGATATGTTGAGATATGTTGAGATATGTTGAGATTTGTTGAGATATGTTGAGATATGTTAAGATATGTCGAGATATGTCGAGATATGTTGAGACATGTGGAGACATGTTGAGACATGTTGAGATATGTTGAGATATGTTGAGATATGTTGAGATATGTTGAGATATGTTGAGATATGTTGAGATATGTTGAGATATGTTGAGACATGTTGAGACATGTTGAGATATGTCGAGATATGTTGAGATATGTTGAGATATGTTAAGATATGTTGAGATATGTTGAGATATGTCGACATATCTCAACATGTCTCAACATGTCTCAACATATCTCGACATTTCTCAACATGTCTCAACATGTCTCAACATATCTCAACATATCTCAACATATCTCAACATATCTCAACATATCTCAACATATCTCAACATATCTCAACATGTCTCAACATGTCTCCACATGTCTCAACATATCTCGACATATCTCGACATATCTCAACATATCTCAACATATCTCAACAAATCTCAACATATCTCAACATATCTCAACATATCTCAACATATCTCAACATATCTCAACATATCTCAACATATCTCAACATGTCTCAACATGTCTCAACATATCTATTATACATATGTTGAGATATGTTGAGATATGTTGAGATATGTTGAGATATGTTGAGATATGTTGAGATATGTTGAGATATGTTGAGATATGTTGAGAAATGTTGAGACATGTTGAGACATGTTGAGATATGTCGAGATATGTTGAGATATGTTGAGATATGTTGAGATATGTTGAGACATGTTGAGATATGTTGCGACATGTTGAGATATGTTGAGATATGTTGAGATATGTTGAGATATGTTGAGATATGTCGACATATCTCAACATGTCTCAACATGTCTCAACATATCTCGACATATCTCAACATGTCTCAACATGTCTCAACATATCTCAACATATCTCAACATATCTCAACATATCTCAACATATCTCAACATATCTCAACATGTCTCAACATGTCTCCACATGTCTCAACATATCTCGACATATCTCGACATATCTCAACATATCTCAACATATCTCAACATATCTCAACATATCTCAACATATCTCAACATATCTCAACATATCTCAACATATCTCAACATATCGCAACATATCTCAACATATCTCAACATATCTCAACATATCTCAACATGTCTCAACATGTCTCAACATGTCTCAACATATCTATTATACATATTTTGAGATATGTTGAGATATGTTGAGATATGTTGAGATATGTCGAGATATGTTGAGATATGTTGAGATATGTTGAGACATGTTGAGACATGTTGAGATATGTCGAGATATGTTGAGATATGTTGAGATATGTTGAGATATGTTGAGATATGTTGAGATATGTTGAGATATGTTGTAATATGTTGAGATATGTTGAGATATGTTGAGATATGTTGAGACATGTTGAGACATGTTGAGATATGTTGAGATATGTTGAGATATGTTGAGACATGTTGAGACATGTTGAGATATGTTGAGATATGTTGAGATATGTTGAGATATGTCGAGATATGTCGAGATATGTAGAGACATGTTGAGACATGTTGAGACATGTTGAGATATGTTGAGATATGTTGAGATATGTTGAGACATGTTGAGATATGTTGAGATATGTTGAGATATGTTGAGAAATGTCGGGATATGTTGAGATATGTTGAGATATGTTGAGACATGTTGAGATATGTTGAGATATGTTGAGATATGTTGAGATATGGTGAGATATGTTGAGAAATGTTGAGATATGATGAGATATGTTGAGACTTGTTGAGACATGTTGAGACATGTTGAGATATGTCTAGATATGTTGAGATATGTTGAGAAAAGTTGAGATATGTTGAGACATGTTGAGATATGTTGAGATATGTTGAGATATGTTGAGATAAGTTGAGATATGTTGAGATATGTTGAGATATGTTGAGATATGTTGAGATATGTCGAGATATGTCGAGATATGTTGAGACATGTTGACACATGTTGAGATATGTTGTAATATGTTGAGATATGTTGAGATATGTTGAGATATGTTGAGACATGTTGAGATATGTTGAGATATGTTGAGATATGTTGAGATATGTTGAGATATGTTGAGATATGTTGAGATATGTTGAGATATGTCGACATATCTCAACATGTCTCAACATGTCTCAACATATCTCGACATATCTCAACATGTCTCAACATGTCTCAACATATCTCAACATATCTCAACATATCTCAACATATCTCAACATATCTCAACATGTCTCAACATGTCTCCACATGTCTCAACATATCTCGACATATCTCGACATATCTCAACATATCTCAACATATCTCAACATATCTCAACATATCTCAACATATCTCAACATATCTCAACATATCTCAACATATCTCAACATATCTCAACATATCTCAACATATCTCAACATATCTCAACATGTCTCAACATGTCTCAACATATCTATTATACATATGTTGAGATATGTTGAGATATGTTGAGATATGTCGAGATATGTTGAGATATGTTGAGATATTTTGAGACATGTTGAGATATGTCGAGATATGTTGAGATATGTTGAGATATGTTGAGATATGTTGAGATATGTTGAGATATGTTGAGATATGTTGACAAATCTCAACATATCTCAACATATCTCAACATATCTCTACATATCTCAACATATCTCAACATGTCTCAACATGTCTCAACATATCTATTATACATATGTTGAGATATGTTGAGATATGTTGAGATATGTCGAGATATGTTGAGATATGTTGAGATATGTTGAGACATGTTGAGACATGTTGAGATATGTCGAGATATGTTGAGATATGTTGAGATATGTTGAGATATGTTGAGATATGTTGAGATATGTTGAGATATGTTGAGATATGTTGAGATATGTTGAGACATGTTGAGACATGTTGAGATATGTCGACATATCTCAACATGTCTCAACATATCTCAACATGTCTCAACATATCTCAACATATCTCAACATATCTCAACATATCTCAACATATCTCAACATGTCTCAACATATCTCAACATATCTCAACATATCTCAACATATTACTACATATCTCAACATATCTCAACATATCTCAACATATCTCAACATATGTATAATAGATATGTTGAGACATGTTGAGACATGTTGAGACATGTTGAGATATGTTGAGATATGTTGAGATATGTTGAGATATGTTGAGATATGTTGATATATGTTGAGATATGTTGAGATATGTTGAGATATGTTGAGATTTGTTGAGATATGTTGAGATATGTTGAGATATGTCGAGATATGTCGAGATATGTTGAGACATGTGGAGACATGTTGAGACATGTTGAGATATAGTGAGATATGTTGAGATATGTTGAGATATGTTGAGATATGTTGAGATATGTTGAGATATGTTGAGACATGTTGAGACATGTTGAGATATGTCGAGATATGTTGAGATATGTTGAGATATGTTAAGATATGTTGAGATATGTTGAGATATGTCGACATATCTCAACATGTCTCAACATGTCTCAACATATCTCGACATATCTCAACATGTCTCAACATGTCTCAACATATCTCAACATATCTCAACATATCTCAACATATCTCAACATATCTCAACATATCTCAACATATCTCAACATGTCTCCACATGTCTCAACATATCTCGACATATCTCGACATATCTCAACATATCTCAACATATCTCAACAAATCTCAACATATCTCAACATATCTCAACATATCTCAACATATCTCAACATATATCAACATATCTCAACATATCTCAACATGTCTCAACATGTCTCAACATGTCTCAACATATCTATTATACATATGTTGAGATATGTTGAGATATGTTGAGATATGTTGAGATATGTTGAGATATGTTGAGATATGTTGAGAAATGTTGAGACATGTTGAGACATGTTGAGATATGTCGAGATATGTTGAGATATGTTGAGATATGTTGAGATATGTTGAGATATGTTGAGACATGTTGAGATATGTTGCGACATGTTGAGATATGTTGAGATATGTTGAGATATGTTGAGATATGTTGAGATATGTTGAGATATGTCGACATATCTCAACATGTCTCAACATGTCTCAACATATCTCGACATATCTCAACATGTCTCAACATGTCTCAACATATCTCAACATATCTCAACATATCTCAACATATCTCAACATATCTCAACATATCTCAACATGTCTCAACATGTCTCCACATGTCTCAACATATCTCGACATATCTCGACATATCTCAACATATCTCAACATATCTCAACATATCTCAACATATCTCAACATATCTCAACATATCTCAACATATCTCAACATATCTCAACATGTCTCAACATGTCACAACATATCTATTATACATATTTTGAGATATGTTGAGATATGTTGAGATATGTTGAGATATGTCGAGATATGTTGAGATATGTTGAGATATGTTGAGACATGTTGAGACATGTTGAGATATGTCGAGATATGTTGAGATATGTTGCGATATGTTGAGATATGTTGAGATATGTTGAGATATGTTGAGATATGTTGTAATATGTTGAGATATGTTGAGATATGTTGAGATATGTTGAGATATGTTGAGATATGTTGAGATATGTTGAGACATGTTGAGACATGTTGAGATATGTCGAGATATGTTGAGATATGTTGAGATATGTTGAGATATGTTGAGATATGTTGAGATATGTCGACATATCTCAACATGTCTCAACATGTCTCAACATATCTCAACATGTCTCAACATGTCTCAACATATCTCGACATATCTCAACATGTCTCAACATGTCTCAACATATCTCAACATATCTCAACATATCTCAACATATCTCAACATATCTCAACATATCTCAACATATCTCAACATGTCTCCACATGTCTCAACATATCTCGACATATCTCGACATATCTCAACATATCTCAACATATCTCAACATATCTCAACATATCTCAACATATCTCGACATATCTCGACATATCTCAACATGTCTCAACATATCTCAACATATCTCAACATATCTCAACATATCTCGACATATCTCAACATATCTCAACATATCTCAACATGTCTCAACATGTCTCAACATATCTATTATACATATGTTGAGATATGTTGAGATATGTTGAGATATGTTGAGATATGTTGTAATATGTTGAGATATGTTGAGATATGTTGAGATATGTTGAGACATGTTGAGATATGTTGAGATATGTTGAGATATGTTGAGATATGTTGAGACATGTTGAGATATGTTGAGACATGTTGAGACATGTTGAGATATGTCGACATATCTCAACATGTCTCAACATGTCTCAACATATCTCAACATATCTCAACATATCTCAACATATCTCAACATATCTCAACATATCTCAACATATCTCAACATATCTCAACATATCTCGACATATCTCAACATGTCTCAACATGTCTCAACATATCTCAACATATCTCAACATATCTCGACATATCTCAACATATCTCAACATATCTCAACATATGTATAATAGATATGTTGAGACATGTTGAGACATGTTGAGATATGTTGAGATATGTTGAGATATGTCGAGATATGTTGAGATATGTTGAGATATGTTGAGACATGTTGAGACATGTTGAGATATGTCGAGATATGTCGAGATATGTTGAGATATGTTGAGATATGTTGAGATATGTTGAGATATGTTGAGATATGTTGAGATATGTTGTAATATGTTGAGATATGTTGAGATATGTTGAGATATGTTGAGACATGTTGAGATATGTTGAGATATGTTGAGATATGTTGAGATATGTTGAGATATGTTGAGACATGTTGAGATATGTTGAGACATGTTGAGACATGTTGAGATATGTCGACATATCTCAACATGTCTCAACATGTCTCAACATATCTCAACATATCTCAACATATCTCAACATATCTCAACATATCTCAACATATCTCAACATATCTCAACATATCTCGACATATCTCAACATATCTCAACATATGTATAATAGATATGTTGAGACATGTTGAGACATGTTGAGACATGTTGAGATATGTTGAGATATGTTGAGATATGTTGAGATATGTTGAGATATGTTGAGATATGTTGAGATATGTTGAGATATGTTGAGATATGTTGAGATATGTTGAGATATGTCGAGATATGTCGAGATATGTTGAGACATGTGGAGACATGTTGAGACATGTTGAGATATGTTGAGATATGTTGAGATATGTTGAGATATGTTGAGATATGTTGAGATATGTTGAGACATGTTGAGACATGTTGAGACATGTTGAGATATGTTGAGACATGTTGAGACATGTTGAGATATGTCGACATATCTCAACATATCTCAACATATCTCAACATATCTCAACATATCTCAACATATCTCAACATGTCTCAACATATCTCAACATATCTCAACATATCTCAACATATTACAACATATCTCAACATGTCTCAACATGTCTCAACATATCTCGACATATCTCGACATATCTCAACATATCTCAACATATCTCAACATATCTCAACATATCTCAACTTATCTCAACATATCTCAACATATCTCAACATATCTCAACATGTCTCAACATATCTCAACTTTTCTCAACATATCTCAACATATCTAGACATATCCCGACATATTTCAACATATCTCAACATATCTCAACATATCTCAACATGTCTCAACATATCTCAACATATCTCAACATATCTCAACATATCTCAACATGTCTCCACATGTCTCAACATATCTCGACATATCTCGACATATCTCAACATATCTCAACATATCTCAACATATCTCAACATATCTCAACATATCTCAACATATCTCAACATATCTCAACATATCTCAACATATCTCGACATGTCTCAACATATCTCAACATATCTCAACATATCTCAACATGTCTCAACATATCTCAACATATCTCAACATATCTCAACATGTCTCAACATGTCTCCACATGTCTCAACATATCTAGACATATCTCGACATATCTCAACATATCTCAACATATCTCAACATATCTCAACATATCTCAACATATCTCAACATATCTCAACATATCTCAACATATCTCAACATATCTCAACATATCTCGACATGTCTCAACATGTCTCAACATATCTATTATACATATGTTGAGATATGTTGAGATATGTCGAGATATGTTGAGATATGTTGAGATATGTTGAGACATGTTGAGACATGTTGAGATATGTCGAGATATGTTTAGATATATTGAGATATGTTGAGATATGTTGAGATATGTTGAGATATGTTGAGATATGTTGAGATATGTTGAGATATGTTGTAATATGTTGAGATATGTTGAGATATGTTGAGATATGTTGAGATATGTTGAGATATGTTGAGATATGTTGAGATATGTTGAGACATGTTGAGACATGTTGAGATATGTTGAGACATGTTTTGACATGTTGAGACATGTTGAGATATGTCGACATATCTCAACATATCTCAACATATCTCAACATATCTTAACATATCTCAACATGTCTCAACATATCTCAACATGTCTCAACATATCTCAACATATCTCAACATATCTCAACATATCTCAACATATCTCAACATATCTCAACATATCTCAACATGTCTCAACATATCTTGACATATCTCAACATGTCTCAACATGTCTCAACATGTCTCAACATATCTCAACATATCTCGACATATCTCAACATATCTCAACATATCTCAACATATCTCGACATATCTCAACATATCTCGACATATCTCAACATTTCTCAACATATATCAACATATCTCGACATATCTCAACATATCTCAACATATCTCGACATATCTCAACATATCTCAACATATCTCAACATATCTCAACATATCTCCATATATCTCAACATATCTCAACATATCGCAACATGTTTCAACATATCTCAACATATCTCAACATATCTCGACATATCTCGACATATCTCAACATATCTCAACATGTCTCAACATATCTCAACATATCTCAACATATATATAAAAGATATGTTGAGACATGTTGATATATGTTGAGATATGTTGAGATATGTTGAGATATGTTGAGATATGTTGAAACATGTTGAGATAAGTTGAGATATGTTGAGATATGTTGAGATATGTTTAGATATGTTGAGATATGTTGAGATATGTTGAGATATGTTGAGATATGTTGAGATATGTTGAGATATGTTGAGATATGTCGAGATATGTCGAGATATGTCGAGTTATGTTGAGACATGTTGAGACATGTTGAGACATGTTGAGATATGTTGAGATATGTTGAGATATGTTGAGACATGTTGAGACATGTTGAGATATGTTGAGATATGTTGAGACATGTTTAGATATGTCGAGATATGTTGAGATATGTTGAGATATGTTGAGATATGTTGAGATATGTCGAGATATGTTGAGATATGTTGAGACATGTTGAGGCATGTTGAGATATGTTGAGAAATGTTGAGATATGTTGAGATATGTTGAGATATGTTGAGATATGTTGAGATATGTTGAGATATGTTGAGACATTTTGAGATATGTTGAGATATGTTGAGATATGTCGAGATATGTCGAGATATGTTGAGATATGTTGAGATATGTTGAAACATGTTGAGATATGTTGAGATATGTTGAGATATGTTGAGACATGTTGAGACATGTTGAGACATGTTGAGATATTGAGACATGTTGAGACATGTTGAGATATGTCGACATATCTCAACATGTCTCAACATGTCTCAACATATCTCAACATGTCTCAACATGTCTCAACATATCTCAACATATCTCAACATATCTCAACATATCTCAACATATCTCAACATATCTCAACATATCTCAACATATCTCAACATGTTTCAACATATCTCAACATATCTCAACATATCTCGACATATCTCGACATATCTCAACATATCTCAACATATCTCAACATGTCTCAACATATCTCAACATATCTCAACATATCTCAACATATCTCAACATATCTCAACATATCTCAACATTTCTCAACATATCTCAAAATGCCTCAACATGTCTCAACATATCTCAACATATCTCGACATATCTCAACATGTCTCAACATATCTCAACATATCTCAACATGTCTCAACATGTCTCAACATATCTCAACATATCTCAACATATCTCAACATGTCTCAACATGTCTCAATATAACTCGACATATCTCGACATATCTCGACATATCTCAACATATCTCAACATATCTCAACATATCTCAACATATCTCAACATATCTCAACATATCTAAACATATCTCAACATATATCAACATATCTCAACATATCTCAACATATTTCAACATATCTCAATATATCTCAACATATCTCAACATATTTCAACATGTCTCAACATATCTATTATATATATGTTGAGATATGTTGAGATATGTTTAGACATGTTGAGATATGTTGAGATATGTCGAGATATGTCGAGATATGTTGAGATATGTTGAGATATGTTGAAACATGTTGCGATATGTTGAGATATGTTGAGATATATGGAGATATGTTGAGATATGTTGAGATATGTTGAGATATGTTGAGATATGTCGAGATATGTTGAGATATGTTGAGATATGTCGAGATATGTTGATATATGTTGAGAAATGTTGAGATATGTCGAGATATGTTGAGATATGTCGAGATATGTTGAGATATGTTGAGATATGTCGAGATATGTTGAGATATGTTGAGATATGTTGAGACATGTTGAGACATGTTGAGACATGTTGAGATATGTCAAGATATGTTGAGACATGTTGAGATATGTTGAGATATGTTGAGATATGTTGAGATATGTTGAGATATGTTGAGATATGTTGAGATATGTTGAGACATGTTGAGATATGTTGAGACATGTTGAGATATGTTGAGATATGTTGAGATATGTTGAGATATGTTGAGATATGTTGAGATATGTTGAGATATGTTGAGATATGTTGAGATATGTTGAGACATGTTGAGATATGTTGAGACATGTTGCGATATGTTGAGATATGTTGAGATATGTTGAGATATGTTGAGATATGTTGAGACATGTTGAGATATGTTGAGACATGTTGAGATATGTTGAGATATGTTGAGATATGTTGAGATATGTCGACATATCTCAACATGTCTCAACATGTCAAAACATATCTCGACATATCTCAATATGTCTCAACATGTCTCAACATATCTCAACATATCTCAACATATCTTAACATATCTCAACATATCTCAACATATCTCAACATATCTCAACATATCTCAACATGTATCAACATGTCTCCACATGTCTCAACATATCTCGACATATCTCGACATATCTCAACATATCTCAACATATCTCAACATATCTCAACATATCTCAACAAATCTCAACATATCTCAACATATCTCAACATATCTCAACATATCTCAACATATATCAACATATCTCAACATATCTCAACATGTCTCAACATGTCTCAACATGTCTCAACATATCTATTATACATATGTTGAGATATGTTGAGATATGTTGAGATATGTTGAGATATGTTGAGATATGTTGAGATATGTTGAGACATGTTGAGACATGTTGAGACATGTTGAGATATGTCGAGATATGTTGAGATATGTTGAGATATGTTGAGATATGTTGAGATATGTTGAGACATGTTGAGATATGTTGCGACATGTTGAGATATGTTGAGATATGTTGAGATATGTTGAGATATGTTGAGATATGTTGAGATATGTCGACATATCTCAACATGTCTCAACATGTCTCAACATATCTCGACATATCTCAACATGTCTCAACATGTCTCAACATATCTCAACATATCTCAACATATCTCAACATATCTCAACATATCTCAACATATCTCAACATGTCTCAACATGTCTCCACATGTCTCAACATATCTCGACATATCTCGACATATCTCAACATATCTCAACATATCTCAACATATCTCAACATATCTCAACATATCTCAACATATCTCAACATATCTCAACATATCTCAACATGTCTCAACATGTCACAACATATCTATTATACATATTTTGAGATATGTTGAGATATGTTGAGATATGTTGAGATATGTCGAGATATGTTGAGATATGTTGAGATATGTTGAGACATGTTGAGACATGTTGAGATATGTCGAGATATGTTGAGATATGTTGAGATATGTTGAGATATGTTGAGATATGTTGAGATATGTTGAGATATGTTGTAATATGTTGAGATATGTTGAGATATGTTGAGATATGTTGAGATATGTTGAGATATGTTGAGATATGTTGAGACATGTTGAGACATGTTGAGATATGTCGAGATATGTTGAGATATGTTGAGATATGTTGAGATATGTTGAGATATGTTGAGATATGTCTCAACATATCTCAACATGTCTCAACATGTCTCAACATATCTCAACATGTCTCAACATGTCTCAACATATCTCGACATATCTCAACATGTCTCAACATGTCTCAACATATCTCAACATATCTCAACATATCTCAACATATCTCAACATATCTCAACATATCTCAACATATCTCAACATGTCTCCACATGTCTCAACATATCTCGACATATCTCGACATATCTCAACATATCTCAACATATCTCAACATATCTCAACATATCTCAACATATCTCGACATATCTCGACATATCTCAACATGTCTCAACATGTCTCAACATATCTCAACATATCTCAACATATCTCGACATATCTCAACATATCTCAACATATCTCAACATGTCTCAACATGTCTCAACATATCTATTATACATATGTTGAGATATGTTGAGATATGTTGAGATATGTTGAGATATGTTGTAATATGTTGAGATATGTTGAGATATGTTGAGATAAGTTGAGACATGTTGAGATATGTTGAGATATGTTGAGATATGTTGAGATATGTTGAGACATGTTGAGATATGTTGAGACATGTTGAGACATGTTGAGATATGTCGACATATCTCAACATGTCTCAACATGTCTCAACATATCTCAACATATCTCAACATATCTCAACATATCTCAACATATCTCAACATATCTCAACATATCTCAACATATCTCAACATATCTCGACATATCTCAACATGTCTCAACATGTCTCAACATATCTCAACATATCTCAACATATCTCGACATATCTCAACATATCTCAACATATCTCAACATATGTATAATAGATATGTTGAGACATGTTGAGACATGTTGAGATATGTTGAGATATGTTGAGATATGTCGAGATATGTTGAGATATGTTGAGATATGTTGAGACATGTTGAGACATGTTGAGATATGTCGAGATATGTTGAGATATGTTGAGATATGTTGAGATATGTTGAGATATGTTGAGATATGTTGAGATATGTTGAGATATGTTGTAATATGTTGAGATATGTTGAGATATGTTGAGATATGTTGAGACATGTTGAGATATGTTGAGATATGTTGAGATATGTTGAGATATGTTGAGATATGTTGAGACATGTTGAGATATGTTGAGACATGTTGAGACATGTTGAGATATGTCGACATATCTCAACATGTCTCAACATGTCTCAACATATCTCAACATATCTCAACATATCTCAACATATCTCAACATATCTCAACATATCTCAACATATCTCAACATATCTCGACATATCTCAACATATCTCAACATATGTATAATAGATATGTTGAGACATGTTGAGACATGTTGAGACATGTTGAGATATGTTGAGATATGTTGAGATATGTTGAGATATGTTGAGATATGTTGAGATATGTTGAGAAATGTTGAGATATGTTGAGATATGTTGAGATATGTTGAGATATGTCGAGATATGTTGAGATATGTTGAGACATGTTGAGACATGTTGAGACATGTTGAGATATGTTGAGATATGTTGAGATATGTTGAGATATGTTGAGATATGTTGAGATATGTTGAGACATGTTGAGACATGTTGAGACATGTTGAGATATGTTGAGACATGTTGAGACATGTTGAGATATGTCGACATATCTCAACATATCTCAACATATCTCAACATATCTCAACATATCTCAACATATCTCAACATGTCTCAACATATCTCAACATATCTCAACATATCTCAACATATTACAACATATCTCAACATGTCTCAACATGTCTCAACATATCTCGACATATCTCGACATATCTCAACATATCTCAACATATCTCAACATATCTCAACATATCTCAACTTATCTCAACATATCTCAACATATCTCAACATATCTCAACATGTCTCAACATATCTCAACTTTTCTCAACATATCTCAACATATCTAGACATATCCCGACATATTTCAACATATCTCAACATATCTCAACATATCTCAACATGTCTCAACATATCTCAACATATCTCAACATATCTCAACATGTCTCAACATGTCTCCACATGTCTCAACATATCTCGACATATCTCGACATATCTCAACATATCTCAACATATCTCAACATATCTCAACATATCTCAACATATCTCAACATATCTCAACATATCTCAACATATCTCAACATATCTCAACATGTCTCAACATATCTCAACATATCTCAACATATCTCAACATGTCTCAACATATCTCAACATATCTCAACATATCTCAACATGTCTCAACATGTCTCCACATGTCTCAACATATCTAGACATATCTCGACATATCTCAACATATCTCAACATATCTCAACATATCTCAACATATCTCAACATATCTCAACATATCTCAACATATCTCAACATATCTCAACATATCTCAACATATCTCGACATGTCTCAACATGTCTCAACATATCTATTATACATATGTTGAGATATGTTGAGATATGTCGAGATATGTTGAGATATGTTGAGATATGTTGAGACATGTTGAGACATGTTGAGATATGTCGAGATATGTTTAGATATATTGAGATATGTTGAGATATGTTGAGATATGTTGAGATATGTTGAGATATGTTGAGATATGTTGAGATATGTTGTAATATGTTGAGATATGTTGAGATATGTTGAGATATGTTGAGATATGTTGAGATATGTTGAGATATGTTGAGATATGTTGAGACATGTTGAGACATGTTGAGATATGTCGAGATATGTTTTGACATGTTGAGACATGTTGAGATATGTCGACATATCTCAACATATCTCAACATATCTCAACATATCTTAACATATCTCAACATGTCTCAACATATCTCAACATGTCTCAACATATCTCAACATATCTCAACATATCTCAACATATCTCAACATATCTCAACATATCTCAACATATCTCAACATGTCTCAACATATCTTGACATATCTCAACATGTCTCAACATGTCTCAACATGTCTCAACATATCTCAACATATCTCGACATATCTCAACATATCTCAACATATCTCAACATATCTCGACATATCTCAACATATCTCGACATATCTCAACATTTCTCAACATATATCAACATATCTCGACATATCTCAACATATCTCAACATATCTCGACATATCTCAACATATCTCAACATATCTCAACATATCTCAACATATCTCCATATATCTCAACATATCTCAACATATCGCAACATGTTTCAACATATCTCAACATATCTCAACATATCTCGACATATCTCGACATATCTCAACATATCTCAACATGTCTCAACATATCTCAACATATCTCAACATATATATAAAAGATATGTTGAGACATGTTGATATATGTTGAGATATGTTGAGATATGTTGAGATATGTTGAGATATGTTGAAACATGTTGAGATAAGTTGAGATATGTTGAGATATGTTGAGATATGTTTAGATATGTTGAGATATGTTGAGATATGTTGAGATATGTTGAGATATGTTGAGATATGTCGAGATATGTCGAGATATGTCGAGATATGTCGAGATATGTCGAGTTATGTTGAGACATGTTGAGACATGTTGAGACATGTTGAGATATGTTGAGATATGTTGAGATATGTTGAGACATGTTGAGACATGTTGAGATATGTTGAGATATGTTGAGACATGTTTAGATATGTCGAGATATGTTGAGATATGTTGAGATATGTTGAGATATGTTGAGATATGTCGAGATATGTTGAGATATGTTGAGACATGTTGAGGCATGTTGAGATATGTTGAGAAATGTTGAGATATGTTGAGATATGTTGAGATATGTTGAGATATGTTGAGATATGTTGAGATATGTTGAGACATGTTGAGATATGTTGAGATATGTTGAGATATGTCGAGATATGTCGAGATATGTTGAGATATGTTGAGATATGTTGAAACATGTTGAGATATGTTGAGATATGTTGAGATATGTTGAGATATGTTGAGACATGTTGAGACATGTTGAGATATTGAGACATGTTGAGACATGTTGAGATATGTCGACATATCTCAACATGTCTCAACATGTCTCAACATGTCTCAACATATCTCAACATGTCTCAACATGTCTCAACATATCTCAACATATCTCAACATATCTCAACATATCTCAACATATCTCAACATATCTCAACATATCTCAACATATCTCAACATGTTTCAACATATCTCAACATATCTCAACATATCTCGACATATCTCGACATATCTCAACATATCTCAACATATCTCAACATGTCTCAACATATCTCAACATATCTCAACATATCTCAACATATCTCAACATATCTCAACATATCTCAACATTTCTCAACATATCTCAACATGCCTCAACATGTCTCAACATATCTCAACATATCTCGACATATCTCAACATGTCTCAACATATCTCAACATATCTCAACATGTCTCAACATGTCTCAACATATCTCAACATATCTCAACATATCTCAACATGTCTCAACATGTCTCAATATAACTCGACATATCTCGACATATCTCGACATATCTCAACATATCTCAACATATCTCAACATATCTCAACATATCTCAACATATCTCAACATATCTAAACATATCTCAACATATATCAACATATCTCAACATATCTCAACATATTTCAACATATCTCAATATATCTCAACATATCTCAACATATTTCAACATGTCTCAACATATCTATTATATATATGTTGAGATATGTTGAGATATGTTTAGACATGTTGAGATATGTTGAGATATGTCGAGATATGTCGAGATATGTTGAGATATGTTGAGATATGTTGAAACATGTTGCGATATGTTGAGATATGTTGAGATATATGGAGATATGTTGAGATATGTTGAGATATGTTGAGATATGTTGAGATATGTCGAGATATGTTGAGATATGTTGAGATATGTCGAGATATGTTGATATATGTTGAGAAATGTTGAGATATGTCGAGATATGTTGAGATATGTCGAGATATGTTGAGATATGTTGAGATATGTCGAGATATGTCGAGATATGTTGAGATATGTTGAGACATGTTGAGACATGTTGAGACATGTTGAGATATGTCAAGATATGTTGAGACATGTTGAGATATGTTGAGATATGTTGAGATATGTTGAGATATGTTGAGATATGTTGAGATATGTTGAGATATGTTGAGACATGTTGAGATATGTTGAGACATGTTGAGATATGTTGAGATATGTTGAGATATGTTGAGATATGTTGCGATATGTTGAGATATGTTGAGATATGTTGAGATATGTTGAGATATGTTGAGACATGTTGAGATATGTTGAGACATGTTGCGATATGTTGAGATATGTTGAGATATGTTGAGATATGTTGAGATATGTTGAGACATGTTGAGATATGTTGAGATATGTTGAGATATGTTGAGATATGTTGAGATATGTTGAGATATGTCGACATATCTCAACATGTCTCAACATGTCAAAACATATCTCGACATATCTCAATATGTCTCAACATGTCTCAACATATCTCAACATATCTCAACATATCTTAACATATCTCAACATATCTCAACATATCTCAACATATCTCAACATATCTCAACATGTATCAACATGTCTCCACATGTCTCAACATATCTCGACATATCTCGACATATCTCAACATATCTCAACATATCTCAACATATCTCAACATATCTCAACATATCTCAACATATCTCAACATATCTCAACATATCTCAACATATCTCAACATATCTCAACATATCTCAACATATCTCAACATATCTCAACATGTCTCAACATGTCTCAACATATCTATTATACATATGTTGAGATATGTTGAGATATGTTGAGATATGTCGAGATATGTTGAGATATGTTGAGATATGTTGAGACATGTTGAGACATGTTGAGATATGTCGAGATATGTTGAGATATGTTGAGATATGTTGAGATATGTTGAGATATGTTGAGATATGTTGAGATATGTTGAGATATGTTGAGATATGTTGAGATATGTTGAGATATGTTGTAATATGTTGAGATATGTTGAGATATGTTGAGATATGTTGAGATATGTTGAGATATGTTGAGATATGTTGAGACATGTTGAGACATGTTGAGATATGTCGAGATATGTTTTGACATGTTGAGACATGTTGAGCTATGTCGACATATCTCAACATATCTCAACATATCTCAACATATCTTAACATATCTCAACATGTCTCAACATATCTCAACATGTCTCAACATATCTCAACATATCTCAACATATCTCAACATATCTCAACATATCTCATTATATCTCAACATGTCTCAACATATCTTGACATATCTCAACATGTGTCAACATGTCTCAACATGTCTCAACATATCTCAACATATCTCGACATATCTCAACATATCTCAACATATCTCAACATATCTCGACATATCTCAACATATCTCAACATATCTCAACATTTCTCAACATATATCAACATATCTCGACATATCTCAACATATCTCAACATATCTCGACATATCTCAACATATCTCAACATATCTCAACATATCTCAACATATCTCCATATATCTCAACATATCTCAACATATCGCAACATGTTTCAACATATCTCAACATATCTCAACATATCTCGACATATCTCGACATATCTCAACATATCTCAACATGTCTCAACATATCTCAACATATCTCAACATATATATAAAAGATATGTTGAGACATGTTGATATATGTTGAGATATGTTGAGATATGTTGAGATATGTTGAAACATGTTGAGATAAGTTGAGATATGTTGAGATATGTTGAGATATGTTTAGATATGTTGAGATATGTTGAGATATGTTGAGATATGTTGAGATATGTTGAGATATGTCGAGATATGTCGAGATATGTCGAGATATGTCGAGATATGTCGAGTTATGTTGAGACATGTTGAGACATGTTAAGATATGTTGAGATATGTTGAGATATGTTGAGATATGTTGAGACATGTTGAGACATGTTGAGATATGTTGAGATATGTTGAGACATGTTTAGATATGTCGAGATATGTTGAGATATGTTGAGATATGTTGAGATATGTTGAGATATGTCGAGATATGTTGAGATATGTTGAGACATGTTGAGGCATGTTGAGATATGTTGAGAAATGTTGAGATATGTTGAGATATGTTGAGATATGTTGAGATATGTTGAGATATGTTGAGATATGTTGAGACATTTTGAGATATGTTGAGATATGTTGAGATATGTCGAGATATGTCGAGATATGTTGAGAGATGTTGAGATATGTTGAAACATGTTGAGATATGTTGAGATATGTTGAGATATGTTGAGATATGTTGAGATATGTTGAGATATGTTGAGATATGTTGAGACATGTTGAGACATGTTGAGACATGTTGAGATATTGAGACATGTTGAGACATGTTGAGATATGTCGACATATCTCAACATGTCTCCACATGTCTCAACATGTCTCAACATATCTCAACATGTCTCAACATGTCTCAACATATCTCAACATATCTCAACATATCTCAACATATCTCAACATATCTCAACATATCTCAACATATCTCAACATGTTTCAACATATCTCAACATATCTCAACATATCTCGACATATCTCGACATATCTCAACATATCTCAACATATCTCAACATGTCTCAACATATCTCAACATATCTCAACATATCTCAACATTTCTCAACATATCTCAACATATCTCAACATTTCTCAACATATCTCAACATGCCTCAACATGTCTCAACATATCTCAACATATCTCAACATATCTCGACATATCTCAACATGTCTCAACATATCTCAACATATCTCAACATGTCTCAACATGTCTCAACATATCTCAACATATCTCAACATATCTCAACATGTCTCAACATGTCTCAATATAACTCGACATATCTCGACATATCTCGACATATCTCAACATATCTCAACATATCTCAACATATCTCAACATATCTCAACATATCTAAACATATCTCAACATATATCAACATATCTCAACATATCTCAACATATTTCAACATATCTCAATATATCTCAACATATCTCAACATATTTCAACATGTCTCAACATATCTATTATATATATGTTGAGATATGTTGAGATATGTTGAGATATGTTGAGATATGTTGAGACATGTTGAGATATGTTGAGATATGTCGAGATATGTCGAGATATGTTGAGATATGTTGAGATATGTTGAAACATGTTGCGATATGTTGAGATATGTTGAGATATATGGAGATATGTTGAGATATGTTGAGATATGTTGAGATATGTTGAGATATGTCGAGATATGTTGAGATATGTTGAGATATGTCGAGATATGTTGATATATGTTGAGAAATGTTGAGATATGTCGAGATATGTTGAGATATGTCGAGATATGTTGAGATATGTTGAGATATGTTGAGATATGTCGAGATATGTTGAGATATGTTGAGATATGTTGAGACATGTTGAGACATGTTGAGACATGTTGAGATATGTCAAGATATGTTGACACATGTTGAGATATGTTGAGATATGTTGAGATATGTTGAGATGTGTTGAGATATGTTGAGATATGTTGAGACATGTTGAGATATGTTGAGACATGTTGAGATATGTTGAGATATGTTGAGATATGTTGAGATATGTTGCGATATGTTGAGATATGTTGAGATATGTTGAGATATGTTGAGATATGTTGAGATATGTTGAGACATGTTGAGATATGTTGAGACATGTTGAGATATGTTGAGATATGTTGAGATATGTTGAGATATGTTGAGATATGTTGAGACATGTTGAGATATGTTGAGACATGTTGAGATATGTTGAGATATGTTGAGATATGTTGAGATATGTCGACATATCTCAACATGTCTCAACATGTCAAAACATATCTCGACATATCTCAATATGTCTCAACATGTCTCAACATATCTCAACATATCTCAACATATCTTAACATATCTCAACATATCTCAACATATCTCAACATATCTCAACATATCTCAACATATTACAACATATCTCAACATATCTCAACATATCTCAACATATCTCAACATATCTCAACATATCTCAACATATCTCAACATATCTCAACATATCGCGACATATCTCAACATGTCTCAACATGTCTCAACATAGCTCAACATATCTCAACATATCTCGACATATCTCAACATATCTCAACATATTTCAACACATCTCAACATATCTCAACATATCTCGACATATCTCAACATATCTCAACATATCTCAACATATCTAAACATATCTTAAAATATCTCAACATATCTCAACATATCTCAACATATCTCTACATATCTCAACATATCTCAACATATCTCAACATATCTCAACATATCTCAACATATCTCAACATATCTAAACATATCTCAACATATCTCAACATGTCTCAACATGTCTCAAAATGTCTCAACATATCTCAACATGTCTCAACATATTTCAACATAGCTCAACATATTTCAACATATCTCAACATATCTCAACATATCTCAACATATCTCAACATATCTCAACATATCTCAACATATCTCAACATGTCTCAACATATCTCAACATATCTCAACATATCTCAACATGTCTCAACATGTCTCAACATGTCTCAACATATCTCGACATATCTCGACATATCTCAACATATCTCAACATATCTCAACACATCTCAACATATCTCAACATATCTAAACATATCTCAACTTCCACCCACAGAAGGCACTGAGAACGAGAATAATCATGTATTATCGATAATACAAACAATGGGCCACTATTCCTGTACTCAACTTGAGTGTTTTAATTATGGAGGAATCAATTGAGTTCATTAAAAAGTCACTAACAGTGTGAGTACCACTTACAAGAAGATATGTTAATGATATTATGAATTGAGTAATTGCAGAAACCGCAAAAAAATGACTAGAGTAATGTAAATGAATTTTTATCTCAGAAATTAGAGCAGATCATAAAAAACTTTATTAGCAAAAACAACATAGATAGGCAAACATTAGTAAAATTATTTCCAAATATTTGAGTTCATTTGTAAATCTTGATAGAGAATGCTCCATCCTTTTTTAACTTATAGTTTTATATGCAAATTATCGGAATCTTTCAGTCATACTACAGTAATACAGCAAGAAATAATCATTCCATTGCGCAACTCGGTTTTATTGATTTTTCCAATTCTGCTGGTTATTTTTTTTGTTCATAGATGTCGCGGGTGTTCACTTTTTGGAAATAAAATTTAACAAAATCATTCCATTGCGCAACTCGGATTTATTGATTTTTCCAATTCTGTTAGTAAATTCTTGTGTACATAGACGTCGCGGGTGTTCACTTTTTTGAAATAAATATATAATTCCATAGCGCAACGCGGTTTTTTTTTGAATTTTTAAATTCTACTGAATTAAATAGTTACCTCTATATGTGTATTACCGTATCCACTAGCAAAATGTTGGTCTTAATATATATCACCCCTGTGATTTTTATTTTAAATCATGTAATTTAATTTTTTTTTAAAACTACACTTTAGAAAATTAAAATCTAAAAATAAATACGTTTTGCAAAAAAATCGATAAGTCAATCCGTTTAAAAGTTAGAGCCCGGTACATATTTCCCATGTTAAAAGATAGCCCAATTGTATAACGTATAAATGTAGTACCTATGTTACGTCCAGACCTGTATTAGCATTTCGTGTTTCTTACCAATGCATACACAAATATTCTAACATTTCTTAATTGAACGTCAAATCGGGCTACTACTTCCCTGTATTGAATTTTACTTATCATTGCAATGTAAAAACAACATAAGAATAGACCGAGCGTGTATTTTCTTGACGGCAAGTGACCGTTGAGTTACGGGTATAGCACTATTTCTGCTATCAACATACGTTTAGGGTTACAGCTCCCACAGTTTTCAGTTGATTAGACTGAAAATTTATTTTCATACTAATAAATAGTTAATAATGACTCCCTTTAAAGGAAATAGAAACCATTTTTGAGTAATTGCAGAAACCGCAAAAAAATGACTAAAGTAATGTAAATGAATTTTTATCTCAGAAATTAGAGCAGATCATAAAAAACTTTATTAGCAAAAACAACATAGATAGGCAAACATTAGTAAAATTATTTCCAAATATTTGAGTTCATTTGTAAATCTTGATAGAGAATGCTCCATCCTTTTTTAACTTATAGTTTTATATGCAAATTATCGGAATCTTTCAGTCATACTACAGTAATACAGCAAGAAATAATCATTCCATTGCGCAACTCGGTTTTATTGATTTTTCCAATTCTGCTGGTTATTTTTTGTGTTCATAGATGTCGCGGGTGTTCACTTTTTGGAAATAAAATTTAACAAAATCATTCCATTGCGCAACTCGGATTTATTGATTTTTCCAATTCTGTTAGTAAATTCTTGTGTACATAGACGTCGCGGGTGTTCACTTTTTTGAAATAAATATATAATTCCATAGCGCAACGCGGTTTTTTTTTGAATTTTTAAATTCTACTGAATTAAATAGTTACCTCTATATGTGTATTACCGTATCCACTAGCAAAATGTTGGTCTTAATATATATCACCCCTGTGATTTTTATTTTAAATCATGTAATTTAATTTTTTTTTAAAACTACACTTTAGAAAATTAAAATCTAAAAATAAATACGTTTTGCAAAAAAATCGATAAGTCAATCCGTTTAAAAGTTAGAGCCCGGTACATATTTCCCATGTTAAAAGATAGCCCAATTGTATAACGTATAAATGTAGTACCTATGTTACGTCCAGACCTGTATTAGCATTTCGTGTTTCTTACCAATGCATACACAAATATTCTAACATTTCTTAATTGAACGTCAAATCGGGCTACTACTTCCCTGTATTGAATTTTACTTATCATTGCAATGTAAAAACAACATAAGAATAGACCGAGCGTGTATTTTCTTGACGGCAAGTGAGCGTTGAGTTACGGGTATAGCACTATTTCTGCTATCAACATACGTTTAGGGTTACAGCTCCCACAGTTTTCAGTTGATTAGACTGAAATTTTATTTTCATACTAATAAATAGTTAATAATGACTCCCTTTAAAGGAAATAGAAACCATTTTTGAGTAATTGCAGAAACCGCAAAAAAATGACTAGAGTAATGTAAATGAATTTTTATCTCAGAAATTAGAGCAGATCATAAAAAACTTTATTAGCAAAAACAACATAGATAGGCAAACATTAGTAAAATTATTTCCAAATATTTGAGTTCATTTGTAAATCTTGATAGAGAATGCTCCATCCTTTTTTAACTTATAGTTTTATATGCAAATTATCGGAATCTTTCAGTCATACTACAGTAATACAGCAAGAAATAATCATTCCATTGCGCAACTCGGTTTTATTGATTTTTCCAATTCTGCTGGTTATTTTTTGTGTTCATAGATGTCGCGGGTGTTCACTTTTTGGAAATAAAATTTAACAAAATCATTCCATTGCGCAACTCGGATTTATTGATTTTTCCAATTCTGTTAGTAAATTCTTGTGTACATAGACGTCGCGGGTGTTCACTTTTTTGAAATAAATATATAATTCCATAGCGCAACGCGGTTTTTTTTTGAATTTTTAAATTCTACTGAATTAAATAGTTACCTCTATATGTGTATTACCGTATCCACTAGCAAAATGTTGGTCTTAATATATATCACCCCTGTGATTTTTATTTTAAATCATGTAATTTAATTTTTTTTTAAAACTACACTTTAGAAAATTAAAATCTAAAAATAAATACGTTTTGCAAAAAAATCGATAAGTCAATCCGTTTAAAAGTTAGAGCCCGGTACATATTTCCCATGTTAAAAGATAGCCCAATTGTATAACGTATAAATGTAGTACCTATGTTACGTCCAGACCTGTATTAGCATTTCGTGTTTCTTACCAATGCATACACAAATATTCGAACATTTCTTAATTGAACCTCAAATCGGGCTACTACTTCCCTGTATTGAATTTTACTTATCATTGCAATGTAAAAACAACATAAGAATAGACCGAGCGTGTATTTTCTTGACGGCAAGTGACCGTTGAGTTACGGGTATAGCACTATTTCTGCTGTCAACATACGTTTAGGGTTACAGCTCCCACAGTTTTCAGTTGATTAGACTGAAAATTTATTTTCATACTAATAAATAGTTAATAATGACTCCCTTTAAAGGAAAATTTTTACTTTCTTATACGCAGTATAAGTAAGTATTGTAATCATGAAAAATTTCGAACTCGAGATTTTAACGGAAATATACGTTTTGACCTTCCCTGAATCGATTCCGACTATTTTTGGAATGACGTCCGTCTGTGTGTGTGTGTGTGTGTGTGTATCTTCTCTACAGCCTAAACGGTTGAAGCTAAAATTATGAAATTTTAAACTTAAGATTTGCATATATCTGGGGTCTGCACCACCTATTTTTGAAAAAAATATTCAAAGCGTAAGTGCCTGTTTACTCTAGTCAATTTTTGCATTTTCTGCAATTACTCAAAAATGGTTACAGTTACAGAAAATTTTTATGAACAAAAATTAAAGGTATTTATATTTAACACAACTTTTGTTGGAATTATTTTTCCAAAAAGAGTAATGGCTTCAAAATAAATTTCTGCTTATTATATATTTTTTTACATAAATCGTATCATCTACGCCTGTCAATTGTTTAACAAAATAGACATAAATAATTTGAAGTTTGACATTTTATATTGTTTCTAAGAAATATATCTACTGTAAAAGCGAACTAAATGTTAGAACGAATATTATAAATTAGAAAAATAATGTAACTACGATATGGTTTAACCCATATGCGGATAAGAAAGTTCGGTGCATGACACTGCAGATATTACGAAAAACTTTTCAAACAAAAGTTATTATGCCATTTTTAATGCCATTAATTCCATCAATCCAAACGATTTTTCTGTAACTTGAACCATTTTTGAGTAATTGCAGAAACCGCAAAAAATCACTAGAGTAATGTAAATGAATTTTTATCTCAGAAATTAGAGCAGATCATAAAAAACTTTATTAACAAAAACAACTTAGATAGGCAAACATTAGTAAAATTATTTCCAAATATTTGCGTTCATTTGTAAATCTTGATAGAGAATGCTCCATCCTTTTTTAACTTATAGTTTTATATGCAAATTATCGGAATCTTTCAGTCATACTACAGTAATACAGCAAGAAATAATCATTCCATTGCGCAACTCGGTTTTATTGATTTTTCCAATTCTGCTGGTTATTTTTTGTGTTCATAGATGTCGCGGGTGTTCACTTTTTGGAAATAAAATTTAACAAAATCATTCCATTGCGCAACTCGGATTTATTGATTTTTCCAATTCTGTTAGTAAATTCTTGTGTACATAGACGTCACGGGTGTTCACTTTTTTGAAATAAATATATAATTCCATAGCGCAACGCGGTTTTTTTTTGATTTTTTCAATTCTGCTGAATTAAATAGTTACCTCTATATGTGTATTACCGTATCCACTAGCAAAATGTTGGTCTTAATATATATCACCACTGTGATTTTTATTTTAAATGATCTAATTTAATTTTTTTTTAAAACTACATTTTAGAAAATTAAAATCTAAAAATAAATACGTTTTGCAAAAAAATCGATAAGTCAATCCGTTTAAAAGTTAGAGCCCGGTACATATTTCCCATGTTAAAAGATAGCCCAATTGTATAACGTATAAATGTAGTACCTATGTTACGTCCAGACCTGTATTAGCATTTCGTGTTTCTTACCAATGCATACACAAATATTCTAACATTTCTTAATTGAACGTCAAATCGGGCTACTACTTCCCTGTATTGAATTTTACTTATCATTGCAATGTAAAAACAACATAAGAATAGACCGAGCGTGTATTTTCTTGACGGCAAGTGACCGTTGAGTTACGGGTATAGCACTATTTCTGCTATCAACATACGTTTAGGGTTACAGCTCCCACAGTTTTCAGTTGATTAGACTGAAAATTTATTTTCATACTAATAAATAGTTAATAATGACTCCCTTTAAAGGAAATAGAAACCATTTTTGAGTAATTGCAGAAACCGCAAAAAAATGACTAGAGTAATGTAAATGAATTTTTATCTCAGAAATTAGAGCAGATCATAAAAAACTTTATTAGCAAAAACAACATAGATAGGCAAACATTAGTAAAATTATTTCCAAATATTTGAGTTCATTTGTAAATCTTGATAGAGAATGCTCCATCCTTTTTTAACTTATAGTTTTATATGCAAATTATCGGAATCTTTCAGTCATACTACAGTAATACAGCAAGAAATAATCATTCCATTGCGCAACTCGGTTTTATTGATTTTTCCAATTCTGATGGTTATTTTTTGTGTTCATAGATGTCGCGGGTGTTCACTTTTTGGAAATAAAATTTAACAAAATCATTCCATTGCGCAACTCGGATTTATTGATTTTTCCAATTCTGTTAGTAAATTCTTGTGTACATAGACGTCGCGGGTGTTCACTTTTTTGAAATAAATATATAATTCCATAGCGCAACGCGGTTTTTTTTTGAATTTTTAAATTCTACTGAATTAAATAGTTACCTCTATATGTGTATTACCGTATCCACTAGCAAAATGTTGGTCTTAATATATATCACCCCTGTGATTTTTATTTTAAATCATGTAATTTAATTTTTTTTTAAAACTACACTTTAGAAAATTAAAATCTAAAAATAAATACGTTTTGCAAAAAAATCGATAAGTCAATCCGTTTAAAAGTTAGAGCCCGGTACATATTTCCCATGTTAAAAGATAGCCCAATTGTATAACGTATAAATGTAGTACCTATGTTACGTCCAGACCTGTATTAGCATTTCGTGTTTCTTACCAATGCATACACAAATATTCTAACATTTCTTAATTGAACGTCAAATCGGGCTACTACTTCCCTGTATTGAATTTTACTTATCATTGCAATGTAAAAACAACATAAGAATAGACCGAGCGTGTATTTTCTTGACGGCAAGTGACCGTTGAGTTACGGGTATAGCACTATTTCTGCTATCAACATACGTTTAGGGTTACAGCTCCCACAGTTTTCAGTTGATTAGACTGAAATTTTATTTTCATACTAATAAATAGTTAATAATGACTCCCTTTAAAGGAAATAGAAACCATTTTTGAGTAATTGCAGAAACCGCAAAAAAATGACTAGAGTAATGTAAATGAATTTTTATCTCAGAAATTAGAGCAGATCATAAAAAACTTTATTAGCAAAAACAACATAGATAGGCAAACATTAGTAAAATTATTTCCAAATATTTGAGTTCATTTGTAAATCTTGATAGAGAATGCTCCATCCTTTTTTAACTTATAGTTTTATATGCAAATTATCGGAATCTTTCAGTCATACTACAGTAATACAGCAAGAAATAATCATTCCATTGCGCAACTCGGTTTTATTGATTTTTCCAATTCTGCTGGTTATTTTTTGTGTTCATAGATGTCGCGGGTGTTCACTTTTTGGAAATAAAATTTAACAAAATCATTCCATTGCGCAACTCGGATTTATTGATTTTTCCAATTCTGTTAGTAAATTCTTGTGTACATAGACGTCGCGGGTGTTCACTTTTTTGAAATAAATATATAATTCCATAGCGCAACGCGGTTTTTTTTTGAATTTTTAAATTCTACTGAATTAATTAGTTACCTCTATATGTGTATTACCGTATCCACTAGCAAAATGTTGGTCTTAATATATATCACCCCTGTGATTTTTATTTTAAATCATGTAATTTAATTTTTTTTTAAAACTACACTTTAGAAAATTAAAATCTAAAAATAAATACGTTTTGCAAAAAAATCGATAAGTCAATCCGTTTAAAAGTTAGAGCCCGGTACATATTTCCCATGTTAAAAGATAGCCCAATTGTATAACGTATAAATGTAGTACCTATGTTACGTCCAGACCTGTATTAGCATTTCGTGTTTCTTACCAATGCATACACAAATATTCGAACATTTCTTAATTGAACCTCAAATCGGGCTACTACTTCCCTGTATTGAATTTTACTTATCATTGCAATGTAAAAACAACATAAGAATAGACCGAGCGTGTATTTTCTTGACGGCAAGTGACCGTTGAGTTACGGGTATAGCACTATTTCTGCTGTCAACATACGTTTAGGGTTACAGCTCCCACAGTTTTCAGTTGATTAGACTGAAAATTTATTTTCATACTAATAAATAGTTAATAATGACTCCCTTTAAAGGAAAATTTTTACTTTCTTATACGCAGTATAAGTAAGTATTGTAATCATGAAAAATTTCGAACTCGAGATTTTAACGGAAATATACGTTTTGACCTTCCCTGAATCGATTCCGACTATTTTTGGAATGACGTCCGTCTGTGTGTGTGTGTGTGTGTGTATCTTCTCTACAGCCTAAACGGTTGAAGCTAAAATTATGAAATTTTAAACTTAAGATTTGCATATATCTGGGGTCTGCACCACCTATTTTTGAAAAAAATATTCAAAGCGTAAGTGCCTGTTTACTCTAGTCAATTTTTGCATTTTCTGCAATTACTCAAAAATGGTTACAGTTACAGAAAATTTTTATGAACAAAAATTAAAGGTATTTATATTTAACACAACTTTTGTTGGAATTATTTTTCCAAAAAGAGTAATGGCTTCAAAATAAATTTCTGCTTATTATATATTTTTTTACATAAATCGTATCATCTACGCCTGTCAATTGTTTAACAAAATAGACATAAATAATTTGAAGTTTGACATTTTATATTGTTTCTAAGAAATATATCTACTGTAAAAGCGAACTAAATGTTAGAACGAATATTATAAATTAGAAAAATAATGTAACTACGATATGGTTTAACCCATATGCGGATAAGAAAGTTCGGTGCATGACACTGCAGATATTTTGAAAAACTTTTCAAACAAAAGTTATTATGCCATTTTTAATGCCATTAATTCCATCAATCCAAACGATTTTTCTGTAACTTGAACCATTTTTGAGTAATTGCAGAAACCGCAAAAAATCACTAGAGTAATGTAAATGAATTTTTATCTCAGAAATTAGAGCAGATCATAAAAAACTTTATTAACAAAAACAACTTAGATAGGCAAACATTAGTAAAATTATTTCCAAATATTTGCGTTCATTTGTAAATCTTGATAGAGAATGCTCCATCCTTTTTTAACTTATAGTTTTATATGCAAATTATCGGAATCTTTCAGTCATACTACAGTAATACAGCAAGAAATAATCATTCCATTGCGCAACTCGGTTTTATTGATTTTTCCAATTCTGCTGGTTATTTTTTGTGTTCATAGATGTCGCGGGTGTTCACTTTTTGGAAATAAAATTTAACAAAATCATTCCATTGCGCAACTCGGATTTATTGATTTTTCCAATTCTGTTAGTAAATTCTTGTGTACATAGACGTCACGGGTGTTCACTTTTTTGAAATAAATATATAATTCCATAGCGCAACGCGGTTTTTTTTTGATTTTTTCAATTCTGCTGAATTAAATAGTTACCTCTATATGTGTATTACCGTATCCACTAGCAAAATGTTGGTCTTAATATATATCACCACTGTGATTTTTATTTTAAATGATCTAATTTAATTTTTTTTTAAAACTACATTTTAGAAAATTAAAATCTAAAAATAAATACGTTTTGCAAAAAAATCGATAAGTCAATCCGTTTAAAAGTTAGAGCCCGGTACATATTTCCCATGTTAAAAGATAGCCCAATTGTATAACGTATAAATGTAGTACCTATGTTACGTCCAGACCTGTATTAGCATTTCGTGTTTCTTACCAATGCATACACAAATATTCTAACATTTCTTAATTGAACGTCAAATCGGGCTACTACTTCCCTGTATTGAATTTTACTTATCATTGCAATGTAAAAACAACATAAGAATAGACCGAGCGTGTATTTTCTTGACGGCAAGTGACCGTTGAGTTACGGGTATAGCACTATTTCTGCTATCAACATACGTTTAGGGTTACAGCTCCCACAGTTTTCAGTTGATTAGACTGAAATTTTATTTTCATACTAATAAATAGTTAATAATGACTCCCTTTAAAGGAAAATTTTTTATTTAAATACGGATTTTCGATATGACAGTTTAAAATTTAATAAAAGGCGACAAAATTTTTTCTTTTCGATCTCGATGAAAATTAGTCAGTTAGGTAGGTCCCAGCCGGGGTACGTTTCAAAATTATCTCTAACAGTTACCTTTTTCTAACGTTCTAAATAATTAGTAGTTACACTATCGTGTATAGTACAATGTAGTAGGTATATCTCAATGTGGAATCGTTCTTGTAACGAGATTTTCGTGTATTTTTCAATCTAAACTAATAGAGTTGATATGCAAACGTAGTTCATGGAGTTTACTTTGACGAGGTGGCGAGGTTTAAGCATCCCTCACCAATGTTTTAGTTAATCTCATATTTTATTTCAATATTATTACAACATGTTAAACTTACATAACATAGTTTCGATTAGTGCGGGATGCAACCAACAAATTCCTACAGTAAATAAAATATATCTAGCACGTGTACCTATGTTATAAGAAAGTTCAATACAATACACACAACACAGTTAATCAAGTACAAGGATTATTTTCCGAAAAGAAGAATATCATTTGTATGAACGGTTTAGTAGGTAAAAGTGAGCTAGTTAAAAAATATGTAGATTTGAACAAGAAAAAGTTTGCGTAAGCATCTGATGATTCCAATTGCCACCCACAGAAGGCACTGAGAACGAGAATAATCATGTATTATCGATAATACAAACAATGGGCCACTATTCCTGTACTCAACTTGAGTGTTTTAATTATGGAGGAATCAATTGAGTTCATTAAAAAGTCACTAACCGTGTGAGTACCACTTACAAGAAGATATGTTAATGATATTATGAATTTAGCTATCGCATTACAGTATCTTACTTTAGCTGTATTTTATATTCATCTCCAAAACTATAATAGCGACACATTATATTTACAACTAAAGATTATTTGAACAAGTTTAATGGGAAGAAGAAATTTTAAAGTCTCAATTTCCTGATAACAGCAGCGATTATCCATTCCCAGATTTTTGCGATAATGATTATAGCAAAACAAAACTTCTGTTTTTACTCTGAGTGTACGAGATAGTTCACTCAATTGAACATTCTTTACACACCATAGTCAGATATAAGTAACGACATAAAATTAATGTAGATGTCTTTTATAATATGTGCGATGGTGCCGTTTAAAGCTTATAGACGTACATCTTTACTTAACCCAGACGCCGTATTAATAACAGCAAGCGCAATCATGTTTATATTTCATCATATTTCGTCATATTTCGTACATTATTCTTTTTTCATCTCACATTGTTTCACATTGTCAAAAGGGCCAAAAACTTTGTTTTTGAGTAATTTGGCGTTATTTGAAGAAGAGAAAAACAGAACTGAACTGTTATTTACCTTTATTTTATTTAAATCTACTCCGTTTAAAAGTGTTGTATAAACGAAATGATTCATGCCAAAATAACGTTCCAGTTCAGGGACTCCAGACTGTATATTTGTTACTTTATTTATATAACCTGCATATATTTAATATCTTTGAAAACCCTTTTTATTGCAATATTGATTGATTACCTAACAAGTATGTTCAATTGCAGAATCAAATAAATTGAATGTTTAGATTTGTGTCAAAATTAAGCTAAATAAATCAATTAGTTTCGATGTTATAAGCCATACCATAATTAAATTTCAGTACACATATTAAGAGTAAGATAAAACGATACCATAATTAAATATAAGTACATATATTAAGAAAACGATAATACGCATGGATATTAGCATCCTTGAAATGCTAATATCGTTTTAAAGTTAATTTAATTTAAATTTTATTTTACTTTGACAACTAGTGTAATATGAATCATTCAAATTAATGAAAATTCTGTTGATTGCAAACAGAGTAAATTTACTATATGATACTAACGATATATATATATATATATATATATATATATATATATATATATATATATATATATATATATATATATATATATATATATATATGTATATATAGTTTGTGTGGTTTGATTCTTTTAATTATTACGAATAAAACATAACGTTTATTAATACAGCTTGCTTGTATTACATTTCACACTAATAATCTAACACTTATCATCAACGAAGCGCAAAATATAAAGTCAATAGATTCCATTTTATAGAATTAAATTTCAATCAAATAAGCTTGAAACAGTCGAAAATTAACATTGATCAAACTGTTTTATTTGTATCTACGAATTCAACGCAAACTCAGCCGTCAGTTGACAGTAGGTGTTGCACTGAAATAAACAAATTTACTTGAAATACATTAATGTACTGCTTAAGATAAACAAATGATGTTACATTTCAATTAAATAAGCTTGAAACAGTCGAAAATAAATTTTGCTGAAACCGTTTTACGTAATAGGAACTCATGTGAACACACATGTACGACAGCTGTCAGTGATAAGAACATCGTGGGTGTCTAATATATTTTAAATAACTATTACATTCTCATTAACAACCTATAATCACTGGAAAACCAGCACAATCAAACGCGAAAGGCGGTTCTTTTTATCATCAATAGCAAATTGTAGGTGGGATTCACGAAACTGGAACATTCTTTACATTCCCTAGGCAGATATAAGTAACGACATAAAAATTATGTACATAGATATCTTTTATAATATGTGCGATAGTGTCATCTTTAGTTAACCCAGACCCCTTATTAATAACAACAAAAGCAATAACGTTTATATTCCATCATATTTCGTCATACTTCGTACATTATTGTTTTCATGTCACATTGTCAAAAGGGCCAAAAGCATGATTTTGAGTAGTTTGGCGTTATTTGAAGAAGAGAAGAACAGAATTGAACTGTTATTTTCCTTTATTTTATTTAAATCTGCTCCGTTTAAAAGTGTTGTATAAACGAAGTGGGTGATTCATGCCAAAAAAAATGTTCAAGTTCCGTAACTTAGACAGTAGTACCCGATATTTTATGTGATTTTGGCTTACAAATTTTACCAAGTCTTACAAGAAAAATATAAACACTATTCATCCTACATAAACAATGCATTCTTCCCAAATCTCAAAACTAAAACCTTCTAGAATATACCATGTGATATCCTTTATGGTATGAATCAATACACTAATTTTACCTCCTACAGCTACCGAAACTATACCCAAATCTCTCCCAAAGCCCTAGTTCATATACTATACAAATAGAAGGGTCAATTATATACCATTGTGTGCAAGGCATTATAAGATTATGAATTTCTTTTGAAATATATTTTTTAATTCACATAATAATACCAAATCATAAATATTTGAAAAAGAAAATTGAGTAATAAAAATCGGATGATATTTTCCGAAAATAAACTTTTCAATTGTCAAATAAAACACAAATATCTTCGATAAATATTACCCGATTATTTAAATTTAGTTGTCAAATGTTTTTCAATGTCATAATGAATTTGTAAATAAAATAATAATATTGTTTGCAATAGAAAAGAACGTAGTACATAAAGCCGAGCGCATAACCTTCAGCCTTGTGGCCCAAATAATAACAAACAGTGCAGAGTAATTATGACTCATATATTATCTGAGTCACCAAACTGAACTTTTGTTGTGGTTGCTGAAATAAATACATCACTGTCGTGTCGCTTATTTGGTTAAATAAATGAATATTTTTAATAAATTTTTTCTCTCTTATTTTAATAGATAGAAATTGAAATTTTTTAGGATGTCTGAAACAAAAAAATCTAACGGGGTTTTATTAAGAACAAAATAACTTGGACCGTAAACCAATAAAAAGTAAAAAATTAAAAAAACCTAGAAAATAATGTTTAAGTAAAGTTCTGTTTTTTGTACACAAAATTGGACCTTTGGGATTGAATAATAAAAAAAGATTTGAATCAATAGCTTAATTAGTTTTTGAGCTAGAGTGCACACCGTTTTTAAAAATGTAGTTTCGAGAAAAACGTGTTTAAAGTTTAATTTTAGTGTCAAATATCTCCGAAACGGTTTAGAAATTTACCTTAAAATTTTATTTACATATTTTTAAAATGTTTTTGAATAAAAGTTTGAAAAAAAAATCGATTTTTTTTTCAATTGGAACATCGCCTTGAAACACAATCACGAAAAATAACATTATAACTTTTAAGATAGAGATTGTATAAGTATAATAAACAAACACAACCGGCTTGAAAATGCTCAATTTACTGCAGTTATATGGTGTTTTTACTCTGAGTGTACGAGATAGTTCACTCGATTCACTCATGGACCTTGAACATGCTTACATTCCTTAGTCAGATATAAGTAAGTAGTTCATAAACTATACAAATAGAAGGGTTTTTTATATACCATTGTGTGCAAGGCATATTTTTAATTATGATTATGAATTTCTCTTGAAATATATTTTTTAATACACATAATAATACCAAATCAAAATATTTGAAAAAGAAATTTGAGTAATAAAAATCGGATGATATTTACCAAAAAAAAACTTTTCAATTGTCAAATAAAACACAAACATCTTCGCTAAATATTACCCGATTGTTTAAATTAAAATTTAGTTGTCAAGTATTTTTCAATGTCTTTATGAATTTGTAAATAAAATAATAATATTGTTTGTAAATTTAAATATTTAAAAAAATACATATTTCGTCTGAGCAGGTATAAAACCCTTACAATACAAAAGATCTTAAAGCCGAGCGCATAACCCACAGCTTTGTAGCCCAAATAACAAACAGTGCACAGTAATTATGACTCATATTTTATCTTGAGTCATCAAACTGAACTTTTGGTCAAATAAATGAATATTTTAAACAATTTTTTTCTCTTATTTTTTAGATAGAAATTGAAATTTTTGTTTACAGTATTAAAGAACTCATGCAGCATAGAAAAAAAAAATCTATATTCTAGAGGCTTAGTCGTACTCAAATAAATTGAATGCCTAGATTTTTGTCAAAATTAAGCGAAATAAATCAATTAGTTTCGATGTTATAAGCCATACCATAATTAAATACCAGCACACATATTAAGAGTAAGACAAAACGGTACCATAATTAAATATCAGTGCACATATTAAGACAACGATAAAACGCTATGGATATCAGCATCATTGAGATGCTAATATCGTTTTAAAGTTAATTTAATTTAAATTTTACTTTACTTTGACAACTAGTGTAATATGAATCATTCAAATTAATGAAAATTCTGTTGATTGCAAACAGAGTAAATTTACTATATGATACAACGATATATATACAGTGTGTTAATTGAAAAACTGGCCATAGGTGATTAAGATGGGAAATCAATTTTTCCTTGCGCAAAAGTTCCCAAATTATTTTAGGCAAAAATACTTGAAATAAATGTTGTAGAGAATTAAATTATGCATCTAAATTAGTAATCATGAAATTATTTTTGACATTTCATATCTGAAAAAATCAAGTTTAAATTTTTGAAAACTAATACTTAATAGGCATAGCCATGGAATTGAAAATGATGTCATATGACATGTAACTTCATTTTGCTTGTATTTATATAACCCAATACTTATAAATTCAACTTTTGGCTGTGCAACTGGCCATTAAACATTATTACATCAATGAATTCAAACAAAGAATTATAATTTAAATTTTTATGCTTATTGATGGCTCAAACAAATCTATTTCCTAAATACATGGTTTTAATTTTAGAAAACATAGCTCTCAAAACACATACAAAATAAAACACAAATTAAGACAAGAATCTGTATTTATTTAATAAACATGTAACTAGGATGAATATAATTTTATAACGAAGGAAAAAAGTCGGCTACAGAGTAAATTTACTATATGATACTAACGATATATAGTTTGGGTGGTTTGATCCCTTTAATTATTACGAATAAAACATTACGTTTATAAATACACCTTGTATTATTTGTATCTACGAATTATCATTGGAGAGAGGCTTTTTATTCGGTAACACATTTATTGTGAGACATTACGTCTATATGTGTTACTTAATACATGAAACTATGAACACGGTTAGTGTTGGTAACATAAAATTCAATTAAGAATGGTTGTATAAATTGTCTTTTCTAGTAGTCATCATCGAACCTCCGAATGAAATAGACGTGTCAAAGATGTGTGCAGTGTTCTGTAGTGAGTGGATTGTGTGTGTGCGTACAATATGCGAACATTGGGGATGGATTATATAGACCTTGTAACACTAAATTACCTGGTGAGTACCTATTCTAATTATAACAACAGATATAGATAGATTTTGAACTAGTTCCGATCTATTGTTTAAAAATTGTAAGTTAAATCAACTTATTTATTGTTACAACTAAATCAAAAACAATGCAATCTTGAGTAAATATTTAAACATTTTGAGGAGGCCAATTTATGGATTAATTATCGAATGGTTGTGATTCGTGTGTGTGTGTGTTGTATATGTAGCGTATATCTAGTGTATGTATGGCATGCGAATGAATGTGTTGTAGTTTGGGATTGTGTGGATAACAGTCTAAAAATTGGCATTCCATTTTATATCTGTGATTAAATTTGTTGTTGTATTGATTTTCATTTAAATATTTTAACAATCATTATCTAGCGTACTAATTAAACCATAATAATCAATCTATCTTTTTTATATTTTCAGAAGGCTTTTAATTATGAGCAACAATAAAATCCAGCTATTCCACATTACAATCGTGGGCTGCAATCATCAAATACCTTCCATGGATGCAGCTTCCAATTACTTTCCGAGGATTCAGCTCAATATTGGAACAAATAGAAATACTTATATTATATGAATTATTAATATGTATATAAAGTGGTGGTGACCACAAAAGATATAATATTTTGCAAAACCTAATTAACAATTCATGAGTAAACTAAAATTTGATTTTGAATTATAAACTACTAATAATTTGTTCTTGCAAAAAAAATCTTTTAGTGGTGTGGTTTATAAACAAATGCTTCAGATAATAAACAACATTTTATATATAATCATAACTATGCATTGTTGAATGATGAACGAATGAGAAATCCTTAAGTCAAATAAATTTTCAATATTTTTCAAATAACTTTTACAAAATAGAACGATTTGATACTGAAGGACTTTCTCTATTGTTACAGCAGAAGGACACGAACTAAAGAAGAAACATTAGGGGGTTTATTATTGTTTTAACTTTTGATATGTATTTTTTTTATAAATTTATTTTTTTATTAATTTTTTGCTATCAATTATAAAAATTACGCAAGGTCAGTCGCTGGTCCCTCCGCCCCCCGCCCACTCCCCAGTTTTTTATTCCAGGGAGTGGACGGGGGGCGGAGGGATCAGTGACTGCCTTTGCGTAATAGTAAATGGGGTTTGTAATTAGAGGGGTGCGGCGAGGGTACTACGTCGATGGAGGAAGAAGAAGCAAGGACCCTGGAACGTCGATTAAGGAAGAAACGAGTACCCAGGAACTACGGCACCAAGACCAAAGCAGCCCAACCCATCCATTTATGGTGGGATACTGTTTTTTTTTTATTTATTCAAAATGGATTGAACGTATGAATGAATGAATACAATGCATAGTGTTTAAATAACGAATTTGTTTATTATATATTATAATTCAAACCATACATTTGTTTATAAAACATAGTTAAATATTATTACAATAAATAGAAATGAAATACTGTTTGTATATAACAACTGTAAGCTAAAGAAGTAAATAAATCAATTATTACGATAAAACGCGGTACCATTATTAATATATAAAATATTGAGAGTACGATAAAACGGTACCATAATTAAATATCAGTACACATATTAAGACTACGATAAAACGCTATGGATTCTTCAAGGTTGCTAAAGTCGTTGTAAAGATGTAATATGAATCATTCAAAATTACTACATGAGACTAACGATATAGGTATAGTTTTTGTAAAACATTACGTTTATTAGTATCTACGAATTGTCAGTTGTGATACATTACGACTATTTAATACATGAAATAATGGAACACGTTTAGTGTTGGTTCAATTTAGAATAGTTGTATAATTTGTTTTTTCTCGCAGTCATCATCGAACCTCCGAGTGAAATGGACGTGTCAAAGTTGTGTGAAGTGTGTTGTTGTAGTGAGTGTGGATTGTGTGATGTGCGAATATTGGATTGTAACACTAAATTACCTGGTGAGTACCTAATCTAATTCAGCATGGATCTTTTAATTACCTATAATATTTATAACAATATATATAAAATACATGAAACAATGAACATCTATGAACACGGTTAGTGTTGGTAACATTTGTTGTTGCATTCAAAATGGATTGAACGTGTAAATAAATGAATACAATGCATAGTGTTTAAATAACGAACTTCTTTATTATAATTCAAACCATACATTTGTTTATGAAACATAGTTAAATATAGTA